>OX422221.1:76607543-76940043 GCA_949130495.1 Sambucus nigra | reverse complement strand
ATGTTCTTAATAAGGTACCATTCTAAATCCCCCTAAGGGACACAAAGATAAGATGGTCCTTTCCCAAAATTAACCTCCCGTGATAGCAAGTATGGTAGGTATGTCATACACATAATCATCCATATATGAAGTATTCACACAACTTAGGTAATCATCATATCAATATAAGTATAATCCATCCCTATACCATAAGTCTCATACATATCATAGTATCATCCTGATTATTCCACGTAATATGTTTAGCGCAATAACTCTCGTCGAAACATTCTGAGTGCTTAACCCTAACCCAACCGGTTATTAAGTCTCCCGCTAGTCTCTAAGGTTATCTCAGTAATTAAAGTTCCCCTTTTTTAGTCTCTAACCTTAAGTTATTGTTGGTGCAAAATATATTCAGGTTTTCACAACTTCCAATCGTATCTCTCTAGTCGGATATTCGTAAGTTTACCACTTAACCTCAAATTAATCTAATATTTTTTTCGGGATTTAAATACACCCTACTGGCCTTCCCTAAGCACCAATATGTTCAATCAATCATCACTAAAGAGTTCTAAAGGTTGGAAGTTACTCAATTATTTAAAGGGAAATATTTCACTTTTTCCAGAGAGGTCGATCGATCGAAGAAAAGTGTCGATTGATCGATCGAGCAGTTATCTGCCCAGAATTTCCTTAGCAGTTACGGGTTTTCCATTTTTACACCTCAAATTCTTCATTACAACTTCCCTAACTCCCAACTAAGTTTATTAATCATTAAACCAACATATCTACACAAGTTTTAACGTTCAAGAATCATCAAACTAACATAGAACATCGATTTCTTGGATCAAAAGTCAAGAATTTCACTACAACCCTAATTCTTCTATATTTCTTCAAAAGTAGTCATAATCTTCAATTTAATTCCGTGGTTATTAACCCTTAATATATAATTTCGTTTATCCAATATTTCCAGAAGATCCACTACATGCAAACCTACCCAAAATCAATTATTAAGTCTCCAATTTCATATTTTTGCAATTATTCATAAATTGACATCAAACCTAAACTAACATGTAAAGTGTATGCCTTAAATTATTTCAAGATAAATCACTTGCCTCTGATTAAAAGTTTCTGATCCTTTGATGACGATATCAGTTGGTTCTCCCTCTCTTTCCGGCCACAAATCCGACGATGGTGTGGTGTATGGCAGTTGTTTGGCCTTGGAATGCTCTTGAAACCCTTGCTTTCTTCTCGCGCTGCTTTCTCTCTTGTGTTTATCATCTAATAGCCCTAAGTTTTACTGATATATAAAATCTAGAGTTCGTAGGTTACTGTTCATCAAAATTATAAATTACTAAAATACCCTTCCCGGTTGCCGGTTAGGCCTAAAATGCCCCAGGACCCAAACTAAACCCCCGACTAGTGTTTTCTGACTATCTCGACCCTTACGAACACGCTGGAACACTCAAAATGACCATACGGATGATATACAAATAATTTACTCATAATTCTATTAAATTGGGTCCTGACACGACTGACACGCGCATTCCAACTTAATTACCAAATTTATCGCATTTTCAACTCGCGACAGCTTTAATAAATCCATAATCATATATTACCATATTCACTCAGAAATATTCAACATAATTATTATAATCGAATACTAACTCTCACCTCGCTATTATTTAAATCTGGATAAATTTCCAATTAATTTCCCAATTTTAATTTAATTAATCCCTTTATTTAAAATCAGTAAAAATACGAGGTATTACATACTTCCCCCCTAATAATGGAATTTCGTCCCGAAATTCGAAAATAAGATATACCTGGTAAAAATAAATTTGAATAAAGCTCGCGCATCTCAACCACGCGCTCGCAGGCAGACTCCTCGGCATTATGATGCCGCTACTGAACACGTACTAGCGGTACTACCTTCGAACTCAACTTCCTCTCGCTACGGTCTAGGATAGCAATCGACCCCTCCTCGTAAGAACTTTCAGGTTGTAGATCAATCTCCTCTAAAGCAATATGAGTATGGGTCAACTAATCTCGAAGATATCTCCTCATCGAAGAAATATGGAACACGTCGTGGATCCTATGCAAGTGTTTCGGTAACCCAAGTCTATAAGTAACTGTCCCAATCCGCTCGATGATAGGGAATGGCCCCACAAACCTCGGTGACAACTTCCCCTTCTTCCCAAAATGCATAATCCCCTTCATAGGAGACACTCGTAGAAGCACTTGGTTCCCCATATTGAACTCTTGGAAGAATCGCTTGGGGTCGGCATAACTCTTCCGTCGATCCTGCGCAACCCGTATACAGATCCGTATCAACTCTATCCTTGCTTAAGTATCCTGGATCACCACCGGCCCAAGTAGCTTATTGTCCCCCACCTTTAGCAAACATGCTGGGGAACGACAAGGTCTACCGTATAACGCCTCAAATGGAGCCATACCAATAGTAAACTGGTAGGAGTTATTATAGGAAAACTCCACTAGTGGAAGATACTGCTCCCAGCCTCCGCCAAAGTTGAGGATGCACATACGTAACATGTCCTCTAACATCTGATTTATCTGCTCGATCTGTCCATCAGTCTGCGGGTGATAGGTTGTACTAAACCACAACTTTGTACCCATAGCTTCCTGGAAACTCTCCCAAAACCAAGACACAAATATCTTATCTCTGTCAGACACGATATTGAGAGGCACCCCGTGAAGTCTCACTATCTCAGCTATAAAGATTTGGGCATACTGTCTCGTAGTATAGTCTATCCGAGCTAGCAGAAACTGAGCCACTTTGGTTAACCGATCTACAATCACCCATATAGAATCATGCCCCCTCTGTGATGTAGGCAACCCCATGATAAAGTCCATGGAAATGATCTCCCATTTTGACATAGGAATCTCTAATTGATGTAAGAGTCCTAACGGCCTCGATGATCCACCTTTACCTGCTGACAAGTGGCACATTTCGAAACAAACTCGGTAATATCCTTCTTCATCCCGCTCCACCAGTACTGTCGCCTCATATCCTGGTACATCTTGTCCCCACTGGGATGTACCGCGAATCATGAACCGTGCGACTTTGTCATCACCTCATGTCGCAAGTCTTCTCCCTCGAGGATGACCAATCTCCCATTCAAACGTAAGCCCCCATATGAACCAACAGTATAAGACTCAGCCCCCTCTACTATAAGCTGTATTATCTTAGGCTAACAGAACGGATCCGCTGCCTGAGCCTGTACTACTCTGGTAATGATCTGGGGCGTAACTATCATCACAAACATGAATGATCGGGACACTGTGTCCTGGTGTCCCAACTCCTTTTATTTCGCTTTCCACACCTCGGCCACCTCACCTAATGGCCTACGGCTCAATGCATCTACTACCACGTTAGCCTTCCCTAGGTGGTATTGGATATCAAACTGATAATCCTTCACAAACTCAAGCCACTGACACTGACGCATATTTAGCTCCTTCTGCGTAAAGAGGTATTGTAGTGACTTGTGGTCGTGAATAAGTGAAATTTCTCCCCCGGGAGGTAGTGTCTCCAAATCCAAAGTGCAAACATGACTTTCGTTAACTCCAAGTCATGGGTGGAGTAATTCCTCTCGTGAGGCTTAAGCTTACGAGAAGCATAAGTTATAGCCTGATTCTCCTATTGAAGCACACCCCCAACTCCTAGTAAGGACGCATCAGTGTAGACTAGATACTCTACTCCCAGTTTATGCAATGCTAACACTGATGCTGAGGTCAGCTTGTCTTTCAACTCATCAAAAGCCAAATGGCAGGCATCATCCCAGATGAATGACACCCCTTTGCGAGTCAGATGTGTCAATGGACCCGCTATCTTTAAGAATCCCCGAATAAACCTCATGTAGTATCCTGCTAGGACCAAGAAACTATGTATCTCTGTCTGTGTCGTGGGTTGTCCCCACTCCCTCATCGCTGACACTTTCCCCGAATCTACAGATATCCCTCTGTCAGAAATAATGTGCCCTAGAAACTACACCTTCTTCAGCCAAAACCCAAATTTCTCATATTTTGCATACAACTCATGCTGACGCAGTGTCTGCAAAACCTGCCTCAAGTTCTCGGCATGCTCCTCCTCAGTCTATGAGTAAATCAGAATGTCATTTATGAAAATAATGACAAACAGATCCAGGAACTCTCTGAACACCCTGTTCATCAAGTCTATAAACACGACTGGGGCGTTGGTTAACCCAAAAGGCATAACCCTGAACTCGTAGGAACCATATCTCGTCAAGAAGTCAGTCTTCGACACATCCTGCTCCCTGCTACGCAATTACTGGAATCCCGATCTCAAGTCAATCTTTGAAAAAAAGGCATCTCCTCGCAACTGATCAAATAAGTCATCGATTTGGGGCAACGAATACTTATTCCATATCGTGACTTTATTTAACTCCTGATAATCAACACACAACCGTAAATATCCATCCATTTTCTTAATGAATAGTATGGGAGCACCCCACGACGAAGTACTCCTACGGATAAACCCTGTCTCGACAGCTGCTCTATCTGATCCCGTAACTCCCTCATCTCCACTGGAGCCATACGGTAAGGTGCGCGGGCTATCGGTCGAGTTCCCCACGCCAAATCTATAACAAAGTCTATATCTCTACTAGGATGTAATCCCAGAATATCCTGGAACAAATCAGCGAACTCCCTAACAACTGGAATCGAATCAAGTGGTATCATCGCCTCCTTGGAGGTCTCCTCCTCTATGTAGTATAAATATGAGTGGACGATCCTCCCTCAAGATGAGGCATCGCCACTAGGAACATCTCCAAATAGGGTATGGCAAAAACAATACTCCTACTAAAACAATCGATAATGGCTATATACGCAACAAGCCAATCCATACTGATAATCGCATCATACTCAAATATATCTAATACGAGCATGTCAACAGGTAAAGTAAATTTCCCAAACTCTATACCCATGCCTCTATATATAAAAGAAATCACGAAACCACTACTCGATGGAAAATCTGCACAAGTAGCAATACTCTCTGTTGTATCTAACAATCTCATAGTACGTGCAAATCTCGTGGCAATAAAGCAATATATGGCCCCCGTGTCAAATAAAATATGCCTCATAGTCCCCAGAATTGAAAGCATACCCTCAATTATGGGTGGATCCTGCGGGACTACGGCCTGATAAAAATTATATCTCGTCCATATTGAAGTTGTCCCTGCTGAACTGGGACTGGAGGAATAGGTGGCAATGCTAGCATCTGTGGTGGTGATGGGAGGGCGGCGGGAAATGTCGATCTCTGGGGCTCCTGTCGAGCACCCTGCTGCTGCTGCTGTGGGCCCCTAACCCTCTCAGGACACTCATGGATCTTGTAGCCAGTCTTACCATATATGAAACACTTTCCAACAAAGGTTTCCCCCTTTATGACCCTGCTGATTCAGCCCTGATGGTCGTTACCACCTCTCCCCTAGCCATGCGGGCCTTGATGAAACTGCTGCTGGCCATGATGGCCCTGATGATCGTGCTGACCCTGCTGGCCACGCCTAAAACCTCCCTCGCCATGTCGAAAACCTCTTGATTAGAATCTCTTAGAATCCCCCTGCTAGGAACTCTAATCACCCTGCCTATGCTGACCCTGAGCTAGTTGTGCCCCACTAGCACCATTACCTCCTATCATGCCCTGCTGGATGCACTCCCCTACTCACTTACCCTCTGATAAATAAAAGCGGTGGTCCTGACAGTGAAGTAGCGTTACGTTAACCACATCGGAGTAGGTGGCCAACGAGAGATTCGCTAGCAGGTGCTGGCTAATCCTCCAAGTCAACCCATCCATAAACTTCTAGATTTTCTTCTCTTCCGTCGGGATCTCATCTGGTACTAAATTCAAAAGGTTCGTGAACTCTGCCTCATACTCTACCACTGTCTTTCTTCCTGCTTAAGATTCATCAATTTCTACCTCATCTCTGTCTGAACGGGAGAAGGGAAATATTTGCGATCGAATCGCACCCAGAACTCCTGAATGGTGAGAACATCTCTCTCCTCAGCAGTGATAATAAACTCCCACCACTGCAACGCTGCTCCCACAAGCTTAAACATAGCCAGTATTTGCCTCTGTACATCTGTGCACTTATACATCCTCAAATGACTTTGGATGTCCTTCTTACATTGGTTGGCCACTACAACATCGAAGTTCCTTATAAACTCCGGAGGATGTGCCTTCTAAAAGGCATCTTTAACACGATCCCAAGCAGACGGGAATGCATGAGTCTGGACTGGGGCCACCACCGGTGCCTGAGGTGATTCCTGCTGCACAACTGCTAACGCTGCATTTACCGCCTGGGCTATAATGGCGGCAACTTCAACGGCATTTATGCCACCCTAAACTGGTGCAGGCTGGGGCTCGGGCTGGGCATCCCTGGGAACTCGTTGTGCACGTCGATGAGGCATCTAAAATGGGAGATAAGTTTCATGAGTCTACAGTTAATATCTCAAAATAGTTGAAGAACGTAAAATGCACAAAAGAATACAACAATCCTATAATATAGGTATCTTTATCAAAGGACACTACGCGAAAAACATAACAAGCTGTACATATCCTAATAACTTTAGAACCTGATGCTCTGATACCACCTGTGACACCTCGACCAATTAAATACCGGGTAGCTACTCCTTTATTTAAATTAATTCAAAATGTCAAGTTGGTTCTCTTCATAGCATCACTGTCAAAAACATTTCATTGATTACAAACTACCTAATATTTAAAATAGTGAAGTGTCAAATTTTATTAATTACATTAGCCATCAACCAAATAATTTAAACCACCGTTCAAGAATCACATGAACAGTCTCATAAGTGTAATCAAACATAATGAAATAAATGAGGTCAGCAGTAAACACTCCAATAGAGAGTAGCAAGGATAAATAAACCCAAAACAAAGTCTGGACAAAAATAAATAAATCTGACAACTGAAATGAAATAAATGTCTGAACTACTGTACCTGAATAGAAATGGGCGACATGGCCTAACAGATATGAATAAATCACTGAGTATAAACAAAGAGAATTGTGGAGACGTCTAATACCGAGATCCTGTAACTTTCACAGCAGCTACAACGCGTCAACAGAATGGAACTCCTATGCTTGGCGTCCCTATGGCTGAGCACCTAAAAGGTTTTTACAAAAAGAAATAGACTTAGAAGCAAACGGGTCAGAGCCTGAGGTGAAAATATATTAAAAACAACAAGTGTTTAAATTACAATATTAAACAACACATGTATTAAACATGTTAGTCACGTGCCCTCACTTGAGATCCTCACCCCTCAACTATTATGCACGCCTAACGCATCTTCTAAATTCCATGTATTTATATTACTACCTGACTAGTCTGTTCTAATCCTATCAAGATGGTCTTATTTTAAATGCCACCCGTATTGTTCAAATAAATTATATTCACAACTCACATATTCATTAATCAAATTACTTAACTCAAGTCTTAGTTGAGTTCCCATTATTCTTAACTCATTTAAATCTCTTAGTCATTCGCATCTATTATTTATATATATATATATATATATATATATATGTATATATCACCCCTAAGTTAAGCTGCGGTGCACGCATACTCTGCTATCGAATCCCGGTATGTCACGTACATAAGGATCACGTGTTCTGAATCGCTCGGGAATCATCTCAATACAAATCATGCATATTGGAGGCGAACATGGTTCATATACCAATGGGTCACGTACATACCTATGCTCCCATGGTCAGATGACTTATCAACTCACAAATAAGTCTTCACAGTCCTATGTTCTTAAGGTACCAATCTAAATCCCCCCGAAGGCACACAAAGATAGGATGGTCCGTTTCCCGAAAATCAACCTCCCGTGATAGCAAGTATGGTAGGTATGTCATATACATAATCATCCATATACTAAATATTCACACAACTTAGGTAATCATCGTATTAATATAGGTATAATCCAGCCCTACACCATAAGTCGCATACATATCATAGTATCATCCTGATTATACCACGTAATATGTTTAGCGCGATAACTCTCATCGTATCACTCCGAGTGCTTAACCCTAATAACCCAACAGGTTACTAAGTCTCCCGCTAGTCTCTAAGGCTATCTCAGTAATTAAGGTTCCCCTTTTTCAGTCTCTAACCTTAAGTTATTGTTAGTGAAAAATATATTCAGGTTCTCACAACTTCTAATCGTATCTCTCTAGTCAGATATTCGTAAGTTTACCACTTAACCTCAAATTACTCAAATATTTTCCCGAGCTTCAAATACACCCTACTAGCCTTCCCTAAGCACCAATATGTTCAATCAATCATCACTAAAGAGTTCTAAAGGTTGGAAGTTACTCAATTATTTAAAGGGAAATATTTCACTTTCTCCATAGGGGTCGATTGATCGACTGTTCGATCTATCGATATTCTTGAGTCGATCGATCGATCGAGCAGTTATCTGGCCAGAATTTCCTTAGCAGTTACGGGTTTTCCATTTTTACACCTCAAATTATTCATTACAACTTCCCTAACTCCCAAGTAAGTTTACTAATCATTAAACCAACATATCTACACAAGTTTTAACGTTCAAGAATCATCAAACTAACATAGAACATCGATTTCTTGTATCAAAAGTCATGAATTTCACTACAACCCTAATTCTTCTCTATTACTTCAAAAATCATCGTAATCTTCAATTTAATTTCGTGGTTCTTAACCCTTAATATATAATTTCGTTCATCCAATATTTCCAGAAGATCCACTACATGCAAACCTACCCAAAATCAATTATTAAGTCTCCAATTTCATATTTTTGCAATTATTCATAAATTGACATCAAACCTAAACTAACATGATAAGTGTATACCTTCAATTATATTAAGATAAATCACTTGCCTCTGATTAGAAGTTTCTGATCCTTTGATGACGATATCAGTTGGTTCTCCCTCTCTTTTCGGTCACAAATTCGGCGATGGTGTGGTGTATGGCAGTTGTTTGGCCTTGGAACTCTCTTGAAACCCTTTCTTTCTTCTCACGTTGCTTTCCCTCTTGTGTTTATCACCTAATTGCCTTAATAACCCTAAGGTTTGCTGATATATAAAACCTAGATTTCGTAGGTTACTGTTCATCAAAATTATAAATGACTAAAATACCCTTCCGAGTTGTCGGTTAGGCCCAAAATGCCCCGGGACCCAAACTAAACCCACGGCTAATGTTTTTCTGACTATCTCAACCCTTCTGGACACGTTGGTGCACTCAAAATGACCATACGGGTGATATAAAAATAAGTTACTCATAATTCTATTAAATTGGGTCTTGACACGCGCGTCCCAACTTAATTATCGAATCTCCCACATTTTCAACTCACGATAACTTTAATAAATCCATAATCATATATTAACATTTTCACTCAGAAATATTCAACATAATTATTATAATCGAATACTAACTCTCACCTCGCTAGTATTTAAATCTGGATAAATTTCCAATTAATTTCCCAATTTTAATTTAATTAATCCCTTAATTTAAAATCAGTAAAAATACGGGGTATTATAGGAAGTCCCCTTGCGTTGGATTATCATCAGATCTTTATCGTCCATAAAGCATGGAATACTTTTACTTTGTAGGCGCGCTTTTTATTTGTGACTTGTCGTAAGATGAGATTGTACATGAAGCTTGACTTATTGTTTATGACTTATTTGTTTAACAAAGTCATAAACGAAGTTCAACTTCTTGTTCGTAACTTGTTTGTTCAATGAAGTCATGCATGAAGCTCATGTTAATTCTCCTTCTGTGCAATTTGTCTTGCAATGAGATTGTATATGAGGGTTAGTGTTTGGTGATGTATATTGATATGTACATATCCCATGCCCGCAAAAATAAAAAATAAAAAAGTGTGATGGCAGAACTGGAAATTTTATTCATGGAAAAAGGAAGTTCATGCTGCATAACGAGTAAAAATGAAATTCTTTGCTACTACATTACTGTTAATACTTTCTCAAGTGCTATGCATTCCACATATTTTTGAACTTCTCGCCCTTTAAGGTCCTAATTCGGTAGGCTCCTGACTTGATCATACTAGAAATGCGATAAGGGCCTTGCCAATTGGGTTTTAGCTTATTTCCTTTTTAGTTCACCTTTTTTAGTATATAGTCACCCTCCTTCAGACTGCTCGGCTTCACTCTTCGATTGTATAATTGAACTGTTCTTTACTGGTAAGCAGCTGCCTTAATGCGGCATTTTCCCTTACTTCTTCTATAAGATCAAGGTCCAACCATCTCATTAGGTCACTTCGCGGTGAATTAAAATTAAGAACTCGGTGGCTAGGAAGGCCGATCTCAGTTGGAACCACTACTTATGTGCCAAAGGCTAGCATATAAAAAGTTTCACTCATAGTTGTCTCGGGGGTGGTCCTATAATCCCATCAGACATTCTGCAACTCGTTGATCCAATTTCCTTTTGTATTATTTAATCTCTTCTTGATTCCATCCCGTAGAGTTTTATTGGTGACCTCGGTTTGGCCATTGCACTAGGGATGGTCTGGGGCAGAATGCAAATATTATATCTGAGAGCAGTTACAGTAGTCCTCAAACTCTTGGTTATCAAACTGAGTATTGTGGTCTGTAATGAAGGCATAGGGAGTACCGTAATGACAAATAATGTTCTTCTAGATAAATTGGAGACCATTTCATATGGCATTTCCACAAGGGGTTTAGCCTCTACCCACTTGGTGCGGTGGTTAATATTAAACACCAAATATTTAAACCTCCCCTTCATCTTAGGTAACATGCTAACTAGATCTATTACCCAGATTGCAAAAGGCCAAAAGGATGTGATCGGCATGAGATAAGCTCCTGGAATGTGATGGATTTTAGCATACTTATGGCATTTGTTATATTTTATAACATAGTTAGCGTAAGCTGCCTTCATCGTGGGCTAATAATCACCCTGAGTGGCAACCCATTTTACTAGTGATATTCCTACAGAGTGTGCCCCGCAATATCCTTCGTGCACTTTTTTGATTAAGTTGATCACTTCGGTTGAGTGAACACATCGTATCAATGAGACTATGTATCCCAGTCTGTAAAAGATCCCTCCTAATAACACATAGTTGGTTGTTTTGTATCGGAGCTTCCTCACTTCTTTTAGGTCAGACGACACGACGTCGATTTTAATATAAGATCGTATCAAGTCCATCCATGATGGGTTGAGATTTATTTCCTTGATATTTACTGCTTCCTCATCTGTGCTTCGGTGTGCGAGTTTTTCCACTGGAATGGTAATTCGCAATTCTGTTCGGGTAGCTGATGCTAAATGGGCCAATGCATTTGCTCATGTATTTTCTGTTATGAGGATTCTCAACATCTTAACCCTTGGAAATTTTGTCAACCATTATTTTGTTTTGTCTAGGTACTTGACCATGGATTCCTATATGGCTTCATACACCCCTAACAATTGATTGACTACTAACTGGGATTCACTATGTGCCAAAACCTGCATGGCACCCAATGATTAGGCCAACCCAAATCTTGGTATGAGCACTTCGTACTCTTCTTCGTTGTTGGATGCTTTAAATTAAAATATGAGTGCGTATTCCACGTCTACCTCGTCTGGCCTTGTGATGATAAGGCCTGGTCTGCTGCCTGTGGTGGAGGACGAGTCGTTCATAAATAGTTTCCACATGGCAATGTCTTTTTTGAATTCTCCCACAATTAAATTTCTATGTTTAAACAATTTCATTACATGTTCTTAGTCATGAAAGACTTTTTCTCGTCTGGTTGACGATTCTAGAATATCTTTATTTTAACTTGACATCGGTATGGTTGTGCTCCCTTTCGGAGGGGTCTTCTCATCTCTCTTGAAAATTGAACTCTCTTTTGAAGAAGTCTGCTTGATTTCATCTGCGACTGGGATCTTTTCCGTAGAAGTCTACTTTGCCATGAGTGTCGAACTCTCTCCCGAAAGAGTCCGCTTAGGTGGTTTCTCTTTATATATAAATTCGACGATGAAGTTCGCAACGGCCTGGCCTTTGATAATTATCCTCGGTTCATATTAGATGTCGTATTCTCTAAGTTTTACAGCCCAAGACATCAATCGCACTAAATTTTTAGGCCTATGGAGGACTTATTATAAAGGTAAATCTTTGTAGACAATAATAGGATGGTCTTAAAAGTATGGCTTCATTCTCCTTGACGCTTAGATTAGTGCAAGGGCTAACTTCTCCAGTCTAGGATACCAGATCTCTGCTCCTCGATATGCTTTGATGGTGTAATATACGGCACTCTGTATTCCTTCTTCCTGTCCCACCAGAGTTAAACTAACCGCAGATTCTGATACAACTAGGTAGAGGTAGAGTTTCTCCCCAAAGATTGGTCTTGATAAGAGAGGTATCGACCCCAAATATCGCATTAATTATAGGATCGTAGTTTCACTCTCGTCATTTCATTTAAATTTTTTTCCTAAAGACTTTAAAGAATATAAGGCATTTGTTAGTAGATCTAGAGACGAACCTGTGAGCGCGACAACACGTCCTGTCAATCTTTGCACCTCCTTCTTTATTATTGGGAACTATCTGTTAACCAAGGCCTGGATGTTCTTAGGATTAGCCTTGATCCATCTTTGGTTGACGATGATTACTAAAAGCATTCATTTTTTCACTCTGAACATGCACCTGGTTTGATTAAGCTTCATCTGATGCTCTCCCAACTGATCAAAGGTTTGCTATAAGTCCATCACGTGATCGGTCGCCCTTCTGCTCTTGGTGAGAATGTCATCAAAATATACCTCTGGTAAGTGGACCTGATATTTTTGAGACCAAAGGGCATGAAATTATAGCAATAACTGCCTCTGCTAGTGATGAAGGATATTTTTTCTTGATCTTTCGACTTCATTTTGATCGGATTATACCCAGAATAGGCATCTATAAAACTAATCAACTCGTGACCTGAAGTGGCGTCAACCAGTTCGTCGATCCTGGGAAGTGGGTAGTGGTATTTGGGGCAAGCTTTATTCAAGTCAATGAAGTCCACGCACATCCGCTAATTATTGTTCTTCTTGTGTACCATTACCACGTTGGAGAGCCACTCAGGATATTTGGCATCCTCTATGAAATTAGCCTTCTATAGCTTCTGAAATTCTTCTTGAATTGCTATATTCTTCTCAGCTTCGAAAACTAGCCATTCTTGTTTGACCAGTTTAACATCTTTTATTATGCTAAGCTCATGACATATGAAATATGGGTTGATCTCGGGCATGTCTTTATAGCTCAATGCAAATATGCTCTTTCACTTTTGGAAGAAGTTAACCAGTTCTTTCTTAAGCTCAGGCTCTATGGATGAATAGATTTAGACAGTATTCTCCGGGTGTTTATCATTGAATATAACAGATTCGATCTCTTCGATGACTTGTCCCTTTACCAACTTCTCCTTATTCCGTGGATCTATCATTTTAATTTGGTAGGTCGTAGTCAGCTTCTTCTATTCCTCCTGAACGGCTGATGTACAGTAGCACTCTCAGGCCTCTACCTAGTTTTCTTTGACAACACCTACTCCTTAGTGGGTTGGGAATTCCAAATACTGATGAAATATAAATGGCATGGGTATAAATTTTTTAACCTAACTCTGTCGAGAATAGTGTTATATTCAAAAAGAATATTTTTATCTAGGACAAAGAAATGCAAGTTTTCTGTTTGGCACATTGGCCAGGCGCCTACTATAACCTCTAACTCAACTATTCCCACGGGGTATATTTTCTCACCTAAGAATTCAAACAGAGGGCGATGATATGGCATTAGTTTGCTATCATGAAGTCTCATCCTTCTGAAGAAATTATTAAAAACATAATGTCCACAAAGCTGCCATTATCGACAAGGATCATGTCCACCTTTCTTTCATGGACCATCATGGTGATGACTAAAGAGTCATCATGAAGGTATAAGACTCCAGAAAAATCATCCTTGGAAAACCCAATATTGAGACGATCTTTATTCACCTCTCTCTCTAGGGTGAGCATCCACATTTTCTGTTAGGTCGATTTGCCTAATAGAGCAAAAGCCTTTGCCTCGTCCAGGTAAGCCTTTCTTTTGGCCAACTCGTATCCTCCTTCGATATCCCCACCAGTGATGAAATGGCATTCGAAGGAAATCTTCTTGACCTCATGGGCTGGTTCATTTGGTTTCTTTGAAAGATTTAGGTCGTCATTTGAGTCTTCATCTCATCCCCTTTTCTTCTTATCTGCCTTCCGACAAGGAAATTATGATCATTTTTTTCCCTTACGCTCGTTCGTATTTACTCGACCATCTTTATTCATATACCAAGATATATTTATTCTTACTCTCAATTTCGTTCTTGAGAGCAATGTAGTTGTTTGTGTTGTGGTCGTGGTCCTTATGAAACTCACACTATTTTCTCTTATCACGTCTGTTGGCGGGTTCTTTGAGCTTTTCATGCCACCTGAGGTCCTTGCTTCCTAATCTCCATGAGGATATGGTTGATGCCAATGGTCAATGGGGTATACTTATTGTACTTTTTTAGCTTATCGACTTTCTTATCTTTTTGATCCTTTTTCTTATTTCTTTTACTGGAGGTTACATTCAGATGATATGATTCCTTGGCCACTATGGCCTCCTCGGCATTCCTAATTTTACATGCCTTGGCCAAGAATTCTATCATTATTTTTGTTGGCTCCTTAGCCAGTTCCTAAAATAGCTTTCCCGACTATATCCCACTCATTAGCGTAGTTATGGAGATTTATTCGTTATAATCTATGACCTCATGCTTTACATTATTAAAGCGGGTAATGAAGTTACGCGCATTCTCATCGGCCCTTTGCTTTATGTTGAGCAAATGAGCGACTCACTTGCCAGGCTTGGCCTCAAAATAGAAGTTGCTGATAAAAAAATCGACCAATTATTGGGAACTGGAGATCTGCCCTTATGGAAAGTTGTTATACTAGATTTGTGCTTAATTAGTGATCGTACTAGAGAATGATCGGTAACATATTTCATTTAGGATAATAGATATCAGCAGTGAATTGGTATTTCTCTAAATAAAAAATATGATCGGTTTTTCCATCGTATTTCGGTGTAATGACTGGTGGTTTCAATATCCTAGAGTTGGATAACTTACTATCATTGGGACAAAAGGGGATCCCTTAATGAAAACCCAATGTAGGGGATTCTTGGATTTGATTATTTCTCCTAAATGGTTCTTCACTCACTGGATAGATCCCTTCCAATGTTGATCTTCTTGATCGACCTTTATTACAACAGACTTGACTATTCGTCCTTAGCTTTCGAAGAAGCTCTCTTCCTGGAAAGTCTGCTTGTCTTGGGTCGATCTTTTCATGGTCGCTCTAGATTTGGCTGAGCATTGTGATCCCCTGGTGACTAACGGAGTTAATTTTTCATGCCGTGCATTGTGTTCTCGGGGAGCTATTAATTATTAACCCCTCATAAAACGTGGGCTTACATGATCAAAAGTAGATCATCTGCTTAGCCGCTCCACTGTGCTAGGCCTTTCCTCAGAGAAGGATTTTTCATCGTCGTATCTGATTAATCTAAGTAAATGACTTCGGGGTGGTAAGACATGTCCTCTCATGATCTAGAATGCCTGGATGCACCCTTTCCATCGTGCGATCCCAGGTTCAGCCTCCTATCCCTGTAAGGGGCTGGAGGTAATATCTCTCCTCTTTCTCTCGAAGTTCCCCTTTCGACCGGAGTGGCAAGATCCACTACGGGCTTGTTCTGCCCAGTTGCTTAACGGTTTATTGCATTATCTCCTAGCCCTTTGATAGGCTCATCAAAATTCCTTCTATGTCTTCCATTCTCACTTGTGTGGAGGATGGAAGTGCTTCTGTTGCGGGAAGCTTTATGGGTTTTCGACCATTTCCCAGATTTTGTGAGCGTATGGTTGGGAAAAGGGAAAAGGGTTTTGGGTTAATAATGGTTGGAAATAATTATGGCTTGTTGATTTCCCACAAATGGAGTTAATTTGTTATCGTTTAAGATTGGTTTATGGATTTTATGCCTTAGACGGAGGATTTCCAATAAAAAGTAATAACAAATAAAAAAGATTAAATTATGAGATTGCTAAATTGAGAGAAAAAAGGGGGTGAAAGGCAAGTAGAGAAGATAAATATTTACGTGGTTTGGCCCAAGAAGGTTCCCACGTCCACATGTGCAATGGTGATGTGATTATTAATGCCCAACAATCATCGATGAGAATGTGAGTAAAAGTTCTGGTTTGCTCTCTCTCTCTCTCTAGGGTTTGCATATGGCTATTATCGAGGTAGCTCTGGATCCCTTATCAAGTGGGATTCAATGCTATTTATAGTTATTTGTCAGAGAATATTAATGGACAGGTGGAGTGCCTTTATAGGTCAGGCAGTTACACCTTTTACATTCGGTGGGACATATACAGTTGAATTTGTTACAACACAATCGGAGTGGGCGAGTGTATAAATTCCTCACATGCATAAATATGATAAATGTAACTAGTGATCTCCCTCACGTGTATAAGTTGGTGCAAGGGTAGTACTGACTTAGTCGAATAACTCCGTTAACTAATACTGTGAGAACATCATCAAGGTAATTGATAGAATGGCAAGGCCGAACATGCGTATGTCTGAGATGAGCATATCTTCATCCAGACGAGCAGAATTAAATAATGAAAATGACCTATTTATTTCCTTTAGAGATGCCACGCGGCATCTTCTGAGAGATCCGCATGGTGTTCTACATTTATAGTATAACAAGGTCGATTCTAAAGATCTAGGTCGATCCGACAAACCAAAAGGGCATGTGTGAATAATTCAGTGGGTTAAGGCCGATTTTAAGGTTTGAGGTCAGTTTTGAGGACCTAAAAGGTGTATGACCAATTTACTTGGTCGAGGCGAATTTTGAGGGCCAAGGTTAATTCTGAGGATATAATGGGTGTATGACCAATTCAGTGGGTCGAGTCTAATTCCTATGGCTAAGGTCAATTCTGATGACTTAAAGGGTGAAAGAGATCAATTTAGTAGGTTAGAGCAGATTCTAAGGTCCAGGGTCGATTTTGAGGACCTCAAAGTTGACGACCAAGTCAGCGGGTCGAGGCCTATTCCAAGGGTTGAAGTCAATTTTGAGCACCTAAAGGTTATACGACCAATTCAGCGGGCCAAGAACGATTCTGAGGTTCGAGGCTAAAGGATAAATATGTCAATTTTGCAAACCAAAAGGATTAAAAGGTCACTTGTGCGAACCTAAAGGATAAATAGGTCAATTCTACCAACCTAAAGGGTAAAAAGGTCAATTATGCAAACGTAAAGGATGAGAAGGTCAATTACGCGGGCCAAAAGGATGAATAGTTCAATTTTGAGATCCTATAGGATAAATATGTTGATTATGCGGACCTATAGGGTATATAGGTCAATTCTCCCCACCTAAAGGATGAAGAGGTCAATTTTGCAGACTTAAATGATAAATAGGTAAATTCTACGGATTTAGAGAATAAAAAGATGAATTATGTGGACCTAAGCGATAATGAGGTCAATTATATCAACCTGAAAGATGAAAAGGTCGATTGTTCAGACCTAAAGGATGAAGAACAATTTTGGAAAGGTTGTGCGATGATGCGGAATTTTCTATAGATTTCCATATTTTTCTGACATTCTTTTGTAATTTTTTTTATGATTTTTAAATGTTTGAGTATTTTTTAATTATGAGCTTTTTCATTAAGGAATGCGTAATTTTGGGAAATTTTGTGATTTTTATGGTTTTTGTGAAATATTTTGAGATTCCTAAGAATTTGTAGAATTCATTGGAATTTGATGATTTTTATGAGAAAAAAAAATGTAATTTTGATAAATTTTGTGATTTTAAATTTTTTAGGATTTTCTTCAATTTTGCAATAAATGTTTGAAATTTTTCGAAGTTTTTTTGTAACAAAAGGATCGGGGGTCTTGATTGGAACAAGTTAGGGTGTGCTTATATATAGGCACGAAATTTCGAGCATTTTGAAGCTTCCTAAGGGGAATTGTTGATTGGCACATCCAGAAGGGTGTCGACTGGTATATCCCTTAGCTCCTTATAAAAAGTGGTTGAGGCGACTTATTTCCTCACAATTCGCAAATGAAATCCTTCTCTCTCTCTCTCTCTCTCTCTGTGTGACACCCCGCCTAATTAAATACCGGACGATTACTCCTTTATTAAATTAAAATCAAGATGAATAGTTGGTTCATTCTTAGCATCACTGTTGCAAATGAAAATTTTCAAATTTAAACACCCTGATTAATTAAGCTAAGCGTCAAAACCATTTGAAACCTTATTTCCATTTTATTAAATCCAATTATAAAACCTTTAACCATTTACATTTTAAGAATCACACTTTTAGTATAAGAATAAAAATGAACATTCAATAGTTTAACTATCAATAATAAATCCCAACATTAAAACACTAAAAGGGAAACATCCTGACAGTAATAAATCCCAAAGTAAAGATACTGAAAGTAAAAGGATTACAGTCTCTGACAAAACCAACTAAATAATGGAAAAGGCGACACATGCCCCACTGGATAAAACTGAACTAGAAGTAGAGTCAACAATGAGGTCGTCTAAGCAATGGCATGCAACTCCCACAAAAGCTACAGCGCGTTCCATCCAAAGAATCCTAAGCATGACGCCCCTGTGGCTGGGCACCTGTAATACATATATATATATATACACAAGGGAGAAGAGATGACAACAAACGAGTCAGAGCCCGAATGTAAAACAGTTTTAAAAATAGTTTAGCAAGTATTTAAAATGCTTACCGGTTAATGCAACAGTCATATTAGTATGCGACACTCTCTTGAGAATTCTCACCTCTCATCTAGTGTGCACGTCTACCGTACTAATGAATCCCTTATATATCTCTAACTTATTCTCCATAAGACTTAACACGTGAAATTAAGGTTATGATATTTACTTTAGAAAAATCTATCTCTTCAAGATTTCTTACGTTATTTAGAATAATTCCGTATCATTATAATGTTTCCGAATACTTATAGCGAAGTTGAAGAATTTCATACTCTACTTAACTACTATTTCACTCAGTAGGAAGTTCTCATATAGATACGCGTATATATATTAGTTACACAAATAATATATATATATATATATAGAGAGAGAGAGAGAGGCAGGCTCCTGTGCACACTAAGTTTGCACACTAAGTTTGCACATTACCTTTTATATATAGTAAAAAAAATATTTTTGAGTTGATTTTTTTTGTGTGATATTTAAACATTTCAAGGAACCCATATAAAAAAAATCAGCTCAAAAAAACTTTTTTTGCTATTTTTAAAAAATCGGTCAAACTTTCGCAGTTTTTAAGCCCTTTAAAAACTGCGAAAGTTTGACCGATTTTTTAAAAATAGCAAAAAAAGTTTTTTTGAGCCAATTTTTTTTATGTGAGTCCGTTGAAATGTTATAATATCATATAAAAAAATTGGTGTGCGCCAGCACTAAGTTTGCACACTTTTAAAAGGTAATGTGCAAACTTAGTGTGCATAGGAGCCTGCCTATATATATATATATATATATATATATATATATATATATATAAACGGCACCCCACATAAAATCTATGGTGCAAAGTTTCAATAAATAGGTATATATATACCAATCACTCATAAGATACATATATACTAACGACACCCCACATAAAAACTATGGTGCTGGCATACTCTGCTATCAAGTCCCTATATCACACATATTTAGGGAAATGCTAGTTCGAAATCACTCTCGAACTCCATTAACACAAACACATACAAATGGAGGCGAAGCATAGTTCCCGGTCCTAAGAGGTCAGCACATACCCACACGTCTCTTAGGCCCGTCTGAATATCAATCAGATAGCATGTACCAGGGAAATACTATGTTCTAGGGTACAAGTCAATATCCCCCATAAAAGTCCCATCGAGATAAGACTGTCCCGGCGCGGAAACCCCCCGTGATAGTAAGTAGCCCGGGTACGATTTTTACACAGAAGTAATATATGCACAATCACACTGTCATATATATAATATATGTATTCACATCCACATTATTAAATCAGGTGTTCTCACGACCCATAATTATAATTATCCGTTATTACACATTTTACTCAATTATCTCGTATAATGGACTCGTTCATTTTATACTCGTAATTAAGTTATTCTAAACTCACTTCTCGTCACTCGAAGTATTCTCTTTATCTAAGTACAATTTCAATAGGCCCTCACTTGCCTTCTAATCCAACTTCTTAGATGTTTCGATTATTTAATCAACGCACGTATAATTTCTTAAGTATGAATGTCTCCCCGTTTACCCTTTATTTCCCTTCACATTTAAGTTCCACTTAACAGGGTTGATCTTGACCCTACTGGTCCTTCTTATGTTTCATTATGTTCTAGCAACCCTAATCAAGGTTTACTACGCATAAAATCGGATTAAGCTAACACGAGCAAAAATGCAGTTTTCCAGGAGGGATCGATCGATCGAGGGAATGGGGTCAATCGATCGATCCATCGATCGATTGATGCTCTGGGCTCGATCGATCGATCAAGCAGTTATGGCGAAACTGCAGAAAACCCAGCTACGGAATTCTTACCCCAAACTCATCCAAATCATCATATATCAGTACCAAACTCCCAACAACTTATACTACAAGTGTTGTATACACATGTAAACGATATCTTACGTAAAACATGCGAGTTTTCATTAACTATAACGAATTAATAAGGGTACAATCTTCATAAATCTCAAGAACCCTAATATTTTCTTTAACTTAGTTTCTTCCATTTCTTTTCCAGATTTTCTATCACTAACACCATGGAAATTCGTGGTTTAACCTCTACATGTGAAATGGATTTCCAGAATATAATCTTTACCTCTACAACATGTAATTTTTGTCTCCAATTAAGGGTTTCTTTCAAGAACACTAATTCTAATCAACCCTAGACTAATATAAAAGGATGCATTAACTTGATTAAAGCAAGATAGATACTTGCCTGAAATTTCAGAGTTCTGATTTGTGGAAGAATTTGGTGTGGTTGAGATTCTCGTTGCACGATCTACCATTTGGTGGTGACGGCGGTGCAACCGGAGGAGTTCTTGGCCTAGAACTCCTTGGAAAGCTTCTCCTCTTCCTCTCCAGTGGACGTCATTAGTTTTTGGTTATGTTAACCCTAGAAGACAACATTTACCATCTGATATAACCCTCGCAAATTCGTGGGTTTAATTACCCAAAATTATAAAATGTCCAAAATGCCCTCCTGGGGTACTAATTAAGCCTAAAAACACCCCGAGACCCAAACTAAACCCCCGGATACACTTTTCTGACTATCTTGACCCTTTCGGACACTTTAGCGCACTCAAAACAACCATACGAGCAACTTATAATTTATTCACTTTATATAATAATAATAATTTAGTCTTGACACGACACAGGCGCGTCCCGACTTAAATTTCCATAATTGCCATTTTAATCGCACGTGACAATTTTATAAAATAAATCTCATATATTACTATACTCATCCAGTAACATTCAACAAATTTCCAATAATTACCCTTTATATAATTTATTCACTTTATATAATAATAATAATATTGTCCCGACAAGACACACGCGCGTTCCGACTTAAATTTCCATAATTGCCATTTTATTCACACGTGACAATTTTATAAAATAAATCTCATATATTACTATACTCATCCAGTAACATTCAACAAATTTTCAATAATTACCAACTCTCGTCACGCTAGTAAATATTTAAAACAACATTAAACAACATTCCGGAACAATTAAATTTAATAAATTCCTAAATTTAAAAGCCATAAAAATACGGGGTATTACTCTCTCTCTCTTTCTCTCTCTCTCTCTCTCTCTCTCTCTCTCTCTCTATATATATATATATATATATATATATATATATATATATATATATATATATATATATATATATATATATATAAGAACTTCCAAGTGAATTTTCTTAATCTTTCCAAAGATTTTATCAACAACAACATCATTTAGACTGACGATTGGGCTAGTATCAAGTGGCGTCGCGTTGGAGCAATGGCTGTTGGGGTTGAGAATGCATATTGCGATGCTAGGTTGATGGATAATGAGAGGAATCTTCTACGGGAGCTCGAGTCCCACCACTCTACGAGGATGACGAACCCGAATGGCTATGTCAGTATTCTATTATTATTAGTCTTTTTTTTGTTTTTGCATTTTTTTCATTTATATTCTTTTCGTTGGGGATTAATGCTTTTTTATTTGAAATTTGTAGACTAAAATTGCTCAAATGAGTATTCGTTCCCAGGGTTCGGTGAGGATAAAGTCGGTATGGGACAAGTGTTCCAGGGAGGTACAACTTATGGTGGATGTCATCGTATTTGGTTGCATGGGGGGACTTTGCTTGACAAACTACAGTCAATGGCGGTGTTGTGAGGTCTCGCCATCCAACCCATTATGTGAGGGAGGATTGGGTAATAGTTATTAAAGGTTTTGATTTTAAATATTTTTGCAAATGAAATTAGTCAAAGGTGTCTTTTGATAAAAAAATGTTAGGATGCTTTGAGAAAATGGTTTGGTGTTGGTTTAGGTAAGTTGGATTGTTAGTGTAGATCTAAAAGGGGTTGTGTGTTGGTGTGTGCCGAGGAAATGGGTCAGAGGTTATGGAAGAAGGCGTGGTGATGCCATATGAAATGTTCAAGGCATATTATCGTTTTTAGTGAATGAGAGTATGCAACTGAAAATTGGATTCCTGGGGCCTTTAGGGAAAGGCAACGATTATGGTAATGATGACACAGGGCCTTATGGTAGTTGAGATGGATTTGTGAAGATTTTTATAATTGGAGTAGGTCTAGTTGTGTATGATTTGTGACTTGGTACGGATTTGGGTAGGTTATGTTATTGTGGTATGTGGGTGGGTGGTTTATGTAGGTTTTAGGGACTTTTCTTGACATTAATACTTCATGTATCTATCATGTTTTAAAATAAATGATGTTAAATGAAGATTTCGACATATTTTATTGTGCTTTTGGAAGAATTTCTTCTTTTTTGAATTATCTATATCGATCATAAAGGCATAAACAATCCTTTTGTTAATTTTCAAACGATGAGAAAGACGAGTATTTCTTGATGGGAGAAAAGAATATCATTCTGCAAAAAAAAGGATTGTACCCAAAATTCTTTTATGGTATGCCCACGTACTTTTGTGGGGATAAGAAATTGTAAGTAAGTGATTAAAAGATTTTCGAGAGGATCAGGTCCCACGTTGTTCTTATAGAGGGATAAAAGGAAGTGATATATTTTTTTGAATATAATAGAGGTGAGTAGTGCGTAGTACGACGATAGTCGGATCATGGGAAAAACTTCTTAAGGCGATCCATATTTATTGGGCGTGTCATTTCTTCTCCATCGAGGTCTGTAAGCATAACCACACCACCAAACTGAACTTTCTTTCAAGGTATGGCCCACTCTAATATGGCTTAAACTTCCCCCTTGGGTCCCAGATGAGTTCAATAATATTTTTATGAGTGAGGTCGCCTTATTCCACATCGAGGTGTTTAAACTTCATATTGAATGACCATGTAACGCGAAAGTGATACCCTTTTATGTGGTATAAATCTTCCAACCTCTTTTCATCCGAGAATGGGAGCTCGTCATAACGACTTTGATGTCAATCAACTTCTCTGACTTGACTTCCAAGCATGACTCATAAGGAATGTATCTTGATCTCAACAAGTAGGCTTTCTTTCGTGTCGTACACCAAAAGTATACCCCGTAGTGTAACACCCCGTATTTATGAGTATTTATAATTTATTTAATTCGACATTTTTTTTAAATTACACGTGTGCCGTAAATTAATTAAATATTACGTGTTGGTTAAAATATTAATCGAAAGAGGGAATGATTAATGCTTATCGAATATAAATACTAAGTGAATAGTTAATAATTACTTTTTACGTCATAGCGAGTGATAGTGAAGTGATAGTGTTATATCTCAATCGAATGTCGTGTATAGACTATGCAGTCGAGATAGGAAAATTATTTTAGAGTTACTCGGATGGTGATTTCGAGGTCACGGTTGATTCTCAAAAGGTTGAAATAGTCGGAATAGTATACCCGGATGTATTGTTTGGGTCCCAGGACGACTTTAGACCAACTCGACACCATATGAGGGCGTTTCGATCATTTGGGAGACTAGGGTTGGAGGAGCTACGAATTTCTAAGCGTTATATCAATCCCTTGGAGTTAGAGGCTAGGGTTAATACAATTTTGAGAGAGGAAAGGCCATAAGAGAGGAATAAGAGAATAACCTAGGCTTTGTCACACCTTTTCTCGTCACCAAAGTCACCAGAATTATGATCAGAGCAAGGAAATAACACCTTTATCACATAAAAATGAATTCAGACCTACTACTGTAAGGGGTGGTAAATGGATGGATCGGATACTATATTTTTCGTATCCGTATTCACTATCAGGATGCACTATCCGTATCCGCTTGGATACCTTTGATTCGGATAATATCTGTATCCATTTACATTGTTTAGCCACTGCAAAAAAAAATAACTATTAAAATATTCAATCCAAATAAATATATAACAAAATTACTACCTCCTAACATCAATAATTATGGCTTCCATAATAATAGTAGTATTTCATAATGATAATATGGCTTAAATCCATCCATACTTTACAATCGTATAAGCTTAAAGCCATCCAAAAAAAAAAACATAACAGTAGCATTCTGTAACAGTAGATATAAATATGCACCTTTTAGGTTAAATCGAAATTATTGAGAATGATAATCCCATGGACCTTTTAGTCTTCAAAACATACTGATATTTTTATTTTAATAAATATACATTTTTGTTTTGTATATAATATACCTGTTGTTAACTTAAGTTCGCATCACATTCAAAACCTTCTCTTTACTTTTTTGTTTATCTCCTACATTTATTTATAATTAAGGAAACTAATGAATAACCACATGAACAATATATAAATATAGTTATATATTTTTATTTTTATTTTGTATGTACCTGTTGTTGCTAACTTTCTGTTACAGGAGGAGGGGATGCGCTGCGACGGAGCGACATAGTTGATGCGCAGCGGAGGGGTTGATGAGAAGCGGTGGCGGGATTGATGAACAGCGGCGGGATGATGCGACGGAGGGGGAGGTGGCGGAATGAGGATTTTTTGTGGAGTGAAATGAGGGTTTCTTTTCTCTTGTTTTGTACGAAAAATACATAAAATAATATTATGTTTTTTTTAGTGTAGTATATGTTATTTAGTGGGTGTATGTTGTGTGTGATAGGGTGTATTGTAACGTTAGTGTAACTCCATGATAATATACCTAATACAATAATAATACATGTCATATTAATACCCAATAAAATAATAACTTTATGGTGTTTTTGATTTGTGTGGGGTATGTGTTTGTTTTGTTTTAGGGAATAAATGATTAAGTTTTTTTTAATATTATTTTATTAGTAATACTAATACTAATATTATTAGTAAAATTTTAAACATATGTTTGACGGACACAGATATCCGGTAAAATGGATACTCTGCATCGGATACGAATTATCCGTGTCGGATACTAGTACTATCCGTATCCGTTTTATCGGATATTTTTATATAGTATCCACATTCGTATCTGTTTCCATTTTCAGATAAATATCCGCAAATTCGGATTTACATATCAGACGGATGCGAATTTTTGAATATACGTTTACAGTAAAGGAAAATGTTTATCTTGCAATTTTTAAAGCATGATATAATACCTATGTAGTGTAGGGTTGAGTTGCATGATATAATTAATAAATTATTGGGATTCAGAGGGTGTAGTGCATTATTTGAGGTAGGAAATTCACGTAGGATTAGTCCCTTAAGATTTATATGACAAAATCTGAGATTTATGATGAATAACGTGGAAGAAATTTGGGTATTTTGTTGATTACATATGAAGAACATAGTAACTTAGGTTTTTGAGGGTTATGGGGTTTGAATCTGTTCTTGGATAGATTTCGTATGATTTTAATGTGTTATTTGTGTTAGAAAATGTCCATACACATATATTTGATGTTTGATGATATAGTTAGCATGTAGAAAACTTATAATGGCATAATGAAGAAGACAAATCTGTCAGGTGCGAATTGATTCAGCTTGATGGCCGAATCGATTCAGTAGGCGAATCAATTCTAATTCTTCATCGAATCGACTCGGCCGTCCACATTTTGGCAAATTTTAGTTTGTGTCTTAAATTTCACAAGTAAATCAACAGGGGGACTTTTTTATTTTTCTTAAACTACAAGGAAAAACCTATTAAATTCCAGTAGGCCATTGTAAGGATTTTGTTTATCCAAAATGAGGGAAATAAGGCTAGGACCTTTTGAGAATAATATGAAATTTAAGAAATTTCGGGAATCAGAACGGGTGACGGGGAGTGTGAGTAAACCCAAGTTGTGAACCAGTAGGATAGAGAGATATTAACTACTGATATTAATTAAGGGGTAAGTAGGACCCTTCGGATAGTGAGTGATACTCGAAAATATATGAAAAGCGGTTATAATGAGTACGTTAAGTATTCGAGAGGTATAGAATACGTACAGGTTTTATATGATGGGTTATGTGTATACCTACTGAATAATATGTATATATAGGTTTTGTGAATACCTATTGTTGTGATTTGATTATGTGTGTGAACATATCTACGTTGCTTACTATCATGGGAGGTTTCGCACAGAGGGCGATCCCACCTTGACAATTCCCGTGAGGTTTGGATGTGTGCCCTAGAACATATAACTTAGGGCGGCTCACTATGTGTTGTGTATCAGTGGAACCGACTTGTCATTTGGGTACATTAGGTATGTACGTATCCTAAAGGCTTAGAACTATGTTTGCCTCCATTTTGTGTTGTTTAATTGAGGGTTCAAGGAGACATTTTGAACCAATAGTCCTTGATTTGGTACGAGAGGTACATGAACATGATAGCAGCGTATGCAAACATCGCGGTGGCCATTTTGGGGGATGCTATAGTTGTATATATTATACGTGTGTTAAATATATATAAGTGTGATAAATCTACTTATGTGTGACGGTGGAATTAATAGAGTGTGTATATCTAAAAGTAATTTAAGTAGAGAAACTTAAATAATTGCTCAAATGATAATATGCTAGTAATATTAATTATTGGTAGTACAGTAACATATCGTATGTGTAATACGGGGGAGCTAAACCTTTTGTGGTTAGTTAGATATGCTATCTAGTTAGGCTGGGTAGCATAGCTAGGTAGGATGCATTATGTGTACACTTTAGATGAGAGGTGAAGAACTCAATGGAGTGTAAGCGGAACTAACATGTGTATCTAATAACTAATTAAACTGTGATTTAAATACTTCTAAAATATTTTTAAAAGGTTTGGGGCTCTGACCCTTGTCAAATCTATTTTTCAAAATATTTTAGGTGTCTAGCCACAGGGACGCCCAGCTTGATGATTCTCTCTATGGATGCGTAGCTGCATTATTTGTGGAGGCTTGTAGGAGTTTGATTAGACGCTTCAGTTATTCATTCCTAGATTAGGAGATTCATTTTGGTATTTTTAATTGGGCATGTTTCCCCTTCAGACGAATTAGTATTTCAGCCATTCAGTATTTATCAGACTTTGTTCAGATTTAGTTATTATTTTAGACTTGTAATTGCATTTCATTTTGGGAACCGATGGTTTATTCGGTATTATTTCTTCAGTTATATATTATGTGATTGATTCAGACTATTATATTATGTGGATGGTTTGGTGAATGTATTTAATTTCGCATGTTGTTATATTAATGCAAGATACAATTTGGAACCGGCTTAATTTAACATAGGTGGTTAGTAATTTAAAAAGTTTTCGATAGTGATGCTAAGAATGAAAAAAATGAGATTCCTGTTTATTTTAATCAGTGTTCTAAAAGGCGCGCCTAGGCTTGAGGCTTGGGCAAAACGCCTCGCCTTAAGCTTTTTGCGCCTTATTCTTGGTAAAAGTCTTAAGACGCTCTTTTTTTAAAATAAAAACTCTTTAGTGAAATGATATCACCTTTTAAAGACTTTTTTAAAAAAATGTATCAATGTCTCATTCAAAACAATCAAAAGACAAATGGTATCCCAAATCTCTCTACCTCTCGTCCAAAAAAATGCCCGTTTTTTTTTCCTCTTAGTATTTTAAAAAAATAGTACTTTAGCTTGCATATATTTAGACTTAATTTAAGGTATGTACCATTTTAGTATTTTTAATAGCCTTGTTATAGTTAAAAATATTTAAAAAATGCCCAAACGCCTTTTCATGCCTTTTTACGCCTAAGGCCCGCCTAGGCTTTTAAGGCTTAAGGTTTGGCCTTCACGCCTCGGTCACGCCCCTCATTTTTTAGAACCTTGGTTTTAATAAAGGATTGATCACCCGTGGTTAAAATAGGCGTAGTGTCACACGTAGGTGTTCTGACAGATGTGTCGTATCCCCAGAGGGCATAAGAGATCCCATTATCCCAATCCTTGCAAATTTTAGTCATCTTGTTAATTATGTATTAAAGGATTTTGTTTGCAGCTTAACCCCATTGGTTTGTGATTGGTAGGGAGAAGACTTTTGCCTCTAAATCCCGTACTCTTCAACGAGTTTTATAACTTCAGCTTCGAAGTGGAGCCCATTATCTGACAACTCGCGAGGGAACTAATAGTGACATATGCTAATATTTCTGATGAACTTGTCTACTTTCTTTGCATTCGATACCACATATGATTTGGCTTCAACCCATTTTGTGAAATAATAGATGGCGAAGATAATAAATTCATGCCTATTTCATTATTTCGGAGTGACTTTACCAATGATGTCAATGACCTAAGTTGACAAGGTCCAGGAAGAGGTCATGTTGTGCAACTCTCAGGGAAGCAAGTGCTGGAGATTGGTATTTAAGGCACTTTCTGACACAAGCAATGCAATCTTAAACCATAGTAGTCCAATCGTATCCCAAACTAATGATTTTGGTGTCAAGCATATGGCCATTTATGTGGGGTACACATTATCCTCTATAGATCTTTTGCATCATTTATTCAATGCCATCCCCTGCTATGCACTGTAAGTGGGTTCCATCGAAGTTTCTCTTGAAAAGGGCTTTATCGCAGATAACGTATTGAGCTGCAAGATTACAAAGAGTCATACGATTTTCTTATTAAACCCTTGAGGATATCGACCATGCTTGAGGAGGCACCAAATATCGTAGTACTATAAATTAACCTTATCCGAATCCTCTTTTGTGGCGAGCTTAATGTGGTAAAAATGGGTCGACATGGATTTCTTTTGAACATAAAATGGGGTCATTATTATTCCCTCGGTCATGTTGACCATAGAGGCCCAGGTTTCCAATGCATTGGCGAAGCTATTTCTCGAGTGAGATAAGTAATAGAATGTGACATCCTTGAATCTAAAAGCGAGATCATCGAGGTGAGCATAAAAAGGTATGATCTTTTAGTCTTTGACTTTCCATTTTCGGACGACTTATTCTAAGATGAAGGTCGAGTGTTTATAGACATCGAGATATCAAATTTCTTTCTCCAGGGTAAGCTTAAGGCCCATGATGCATGCTTCATATTATGTCATGTTGTTGGATCAAGGCAAGTCTAACTTAATGGCAATGAGAGCGTGAGAGTCATCATGTGTAATTAAGAGTATCCTAATGCCATATCTATTCTTGTTAGTGGCTCTGTCAAAGTACATCTTCCATCAGAGATCTTCATAAAAAGCATAAAGAATATCCACATATGGGAACCCGAAAATACACACATCAGTTTCTCTTATGGTATGGTAGGTTAGGCAATCAGAAACGGATCTTCCTTTCATGGCTTTCTTCGTGACGTGTGATATCGAACTCATCCAGAAAAAGTAACTAACGAGACGTGCAGTTTGACAACACATTATTTTTAAGTAACTACTTTATGGGATCCATTTAAGACATTAGCCTAACGGAGAATGCAATAATGTAGTGTCCCAAACCAGAGCGACACATGCCTTCTCCAATGTGGTGTAATTCACTTCGTACCCTAAAAATTTTCAGCTTCGAATGAGCTTGAAGATGGGTTCACAAATAGAATTGAGTTGTCTGATGAATCTGCTGATGTATTGAAATCTGGCTAAGAAACCACACATTTCATTCTTTGTCCAATGAGGCGACATTTAAAAGATTAATTTATATTTAGCATGGTCAACCTCGATCCTTCTTTCATTGACAATGAAGCCAAGGAGTTTGCCTTTTAGTGACACCTAATAAGCTTTTTTGTATATTAATATGCATCTGGTATTGTTGAAATTGCTCAAAGAATTTTCTTAAATAAATAATGTGACCTTATCGGGTTCTAAACTTGATTATCATATCGTTAATATATGCCTCGACCTATGAGCTTCCTCGATGACTACTTAGGTTACCATAAGATCCCACTCTTCACCCTCGGTCAAGAAAATACCTTCTTTATTACCACATTAGGACCGTACTGTTATGAGCTAATGCCATTTGGATTAAATAATATTGAGGAAAATTATTAGAGACTTGTGATGGAGATGTTCAGGAAGCAGTTGGGAGGATCTATGTGCTAATGAAGAGAATGAAGAAGGAGGATCACCTTGCAAACCTGACAAGCACTTTTGAGGTCCTTCACTATTATAGGATGAAGCTAAATAAATCTAAGTGCTCCTTTGGGGTATAATCGGTGAAGTTTCTCGAATATCTGGTTAGTTAAATGGGGGTTGAGGCTAACCCCGAGCAGATTAAAGTGATTAAAAGGTGTAACCTCCAATAACTATGCGTGAGGTATAAAAGCTTACTGGCATACTCGTCGCACTCAATAAGTTCATATCAAGGTCTTTAGGGAAGTATCAACCTTTATTCCAGATACTAAGGGAGGAAAGTAAGGAGACACGAAATGATGAGTGCACCAAGACAGTTGAATAAGTAAACACGTACCTGAGCCAACCACCACTTTTAGTGATCCCTGACAGAGAGGGACCTTTGTACTTGTACATTGCGGTATCTGGTAATGCAGTTTGATAAACCTTAGTTTGTGAGAAGAATGAGATTCAGGCTCCCATGTACTATGCAAAACACCTTGCTTGACGCTAAAAAGAGATACCTCCCATTGGAAAATCTTGCATACGCATTGGTGACAGCCTCTCGAAAGTTGAACCATTACTTTGAGGTGCATACAATCATTGTTCTTACCTTATTCCCTCTGAAGGTGGTGCTTTGGAACGTCGACTTGTCTGGACGGATGTCCAAGTGGTTGGTGGAGTTAGAGAGGTTTGACATATAGTTACAGCCTAAGACTTCGATCAAAGGGCATGTCCTAGCTGCCTTCATCGTTGAATTCTCCAGCGAGTGGGCACTAATGGAGATTAGCCCAAAGATTTAAGAGAACTTTCAATAACCTATTAAAGAAGGGGAAAATCAGACCCTTTATGTCGGTGGATCCTCTAATTCCAAAGGGACGGGAGTGGGAATAATATTGCGATCCCCAAAGAAAACTATCCTCGAGCAGGCAAGACGTTTGGGATTTAAAGCCTCCAACAATGAAGTTGAGTATGAAGTATTGATCGATGGTTTGAAGAAGGCACTCCCCCTTGGCGCCCTTCACCTTCATGTCTTGTATGACTAAAGGTTGGTATCAAATCAGATATCAAGAGATAATAACGCCAACGATGAGCGCATGGTTGCACACGTTGAAAAATCCCAGCATTTGGTTGCTCAGTTTAAGCCCAAACAAGTGCAGCAGTTCTCATGAGGGAACAATAATCATTCAGATGCTTTAACCACACTTGCTTCGATTATAAATGGATGTCTAAAGCATACAATCCAAGTGGAATACCTCGCCCATCCCATCATCAATAAGGGGAAGTTGATCGAGAAAATTATGGCCATCAATTAGGCCCCTAGTTGGATGGATCATATAATTGTTACTTGAAAGAGGATGTTTGGCTTGGCGATAAGAAAGAAGCACATAAGTTCTGAGTAAAGTCTTATTGGTTACATTTGATGGCAAGTGATAAGTTCTATCGACGCTATTTATCGGGACCATACTTGCAATGTGTTCACTCGGATGATGTTGATCAAACCCTTTTCGAGCTACACAAAGGAATATGTGGAAGCCACTTTGGGGGCAGATCACTGGCATTCATGGCTATAAAAAAAGGATACTGGTGGTCATATATGCAACAACATACGGTCGCCTACGTTCAGAAGTCTAAACCTGTTAATTCTTCTCACCATTAGTGCATCAGCCGCCAGCAACCTCAAGTCCCTCACAAGTCCTTAGCCTTTTACGGACTGGGGAATGTATATTGTTGGTCCACTGCCCCATGAACCTGGCAACAAGAGGTATGTTTTGGTCGGCACAAACTATTTCTCTAAATGGGTAACACTTAGAGAATACCCGAGATATTAATATGAGCAGATTTATTTGGAGGAACGTCATAACTCGTTTTAGTATTTTTTGGATAATCATAACGGATAACGGGATGCAGTCATAATGCGTTTAAACTCTTCAACGATCATATCACAAAAAATAGCGTTCATATGAAACCCCGCTTAATATAATACCGGCCGATCACTCCTGTACCAAATTAAAACAGGAGTCGCATATGGTTCATTCTTAGCACCACTGTCGAAAACCAAATTAATTACTAATAACCTATTAGGCCGGCGTCAAAATTTTATTTAACTAATCTTTTTAAACAAATTAATCAATTTACAACATTCACAAAGTATGCATAAATAAAACTAAGATGAAATAAGAATAACCGAACACTCGGTTTAACAATATACAACCAAAACGAATGCCTCACTAAAAGGGAGTAAAAGAATAAATAAATGCAATTGGGTTATTAGCTCGAAAGTTACTACGATGCTTCCTATCTAGATCACGAGAAGAGAAGCTTCTAAAAATAAACCTGCATGCATCCACAGCCGCTGCAGCAACGTTTGACTCGAAAGGATCATCATCCAAGCGTCCCTGTGTCTGGACACCTATATATATATATATATATATAGCAAGAGAGGGAAAAATATAGAAATGGGTCAGAGCCCGAGTTGTGAAAATATTTTGCAAGTGCGTATTTGCTTTATTTATAAAAAAAAATAAGTTTTATCTCATATTTAAATTGGTATCGCACTCCTATGAGATACCCCTCTTCTAATGGTGCACACCTATCGCATCCCTCTAAACATTCTAGTCAAGCTACCCTGCCTAACTAATCCGTCACCCCCAAACTCTGAAAGTCCTAAGTAAACCGAGTACTAAGGGCTAAACTTCTCCCCAGTCTCAACATTGTGCCATGTTCGTGCATGGGGTGTCTCGCGAAGCGAAATCCAAACAAGGAACCCCCCCGATATACTATTACTTGGCAATGTTGTTCGTCGAGATCCATTAAGCCCTAAGCACACAACGTATATATGTATATAATTAACCCGAGTACTAAGGGCTAACTTCTCCCTAGTCTCAACACTGTGCCATGTTCGTGCGTGGGGTGTCTCGTGAAGCGAAATCTAAACAAGGAACACCCCCGATACACTACTACGTGGCTGCGTCGATCGTCGAGATCCATTAGACCCTCAGTACACAACGTATATATATATACTCATATAATTATATACTTTATCATACTCACTCTTATATACATATCACAATATACATCCGGATCGAAACTCCCGGACTGAGATTTAATCTATATTCATTTTATCTCTTTACTCTGATAGAGATATATAATATCTTATTTTCATACATAAGTAATGTACTATACACACAAGTACAATAACCATCCCATCGAGGTATAACTCGAGGATGCAGTCTCATAGTGCCGGTCCCAAATTCGGGTTTACTCACTGTACCGCGGTACTAAGCCAGACTTACTCAATGGTCATGGTAAAATATACACAATGGTGGATGCAGTCATGTTCCCCCTGCAAGTGGAGTACACACATCACACTCAAACACGGGACGAGATGACCTGGGGATATACTCTCCCTGCTCCTCAAGATAGGGGATTCACCCACATCGCGCAACCTCCCTGGATTGCACTAGAGAAAATATATATAATCTGGTTGTTCCAACCCTACGCTAAAGGAAAGCCCATGGAAAGCAGCCTCTAAAATACACATATACCAATCCCGCACAAATATATATGTATACGCATCATATAATATATACTATAATCACATCGTATATATATATACATACATTTATCATTCCTCAAATGTATACAGGGCTATAATTGCCAATCTCATAAGGATATTTAAGTATCCCCTTACTTAAATATCTACCTCACACCTTGATCACTGCTAGGGACTTACGTACTCTCTAAATGTCCCAAATCATAACCATATGATAAGTATACCCTTAACTTATCATTAGCCTGTAACCCCAAATTTCCATCATAGTCGCCTCATAGGATTTACCCAATTACGGATGGCCTTTATCTGTTCCATCCCCATCAATATACCCATATATGCTTACCAAATAATTTCTCCAAATGTCTTTCTCTTCTTAGACATTTGATAAATCTATACCCCAGATTAACCTCTCAAATAATCCAAGGTCAATTCCCAATTCCTCAAGTCCTTTAGGACATAACCCTCTATAATACTTTAATTTAGAAGGCCCATAAACTTTAAACTCAAAGAGGAGAAGGAATAACAATCTTGGAAATCTTGGGCTGAAAACAGAGTGCCGATCGATCGGCCTTGGACCCCTGGTCGACCTCGGTTTGGGATTTTACCTAACTGCAAAATCAGTAGGCCCTTTTTCATGGGCGCGGTCGACCGGCCATAGGGGCGCGATCGACCGGTCATACCAGTCCCTCGAAAAGCTATTTTTTAAAATGCCCAAAACCAACCCCAAACTCCATTTTTGTGGTTTCTAATCTCAACCAACAACACAACAAACATCTAGGCATTGATTTATAACTAATACATCAATTAATTGAGGGAGTTAAACCAATTTTCTTGGATTTGAACCTAAAACCCAATTAAAACCTACTTTTCTCATTTCCCCCATTTCAATTCATTTATTCCCTCCATTTACATGATTTTTAACACTATAAATCATTAAGAGTTTACATTACATCAATATGTAAACTCATACTCGAAGTTTCACAAATTTATTTTAAGGGTTCTTACCCAAAATCATATAGTTTACCAACTATAATATGAGATTTATGCTCAAAATGAAATAAAGCAAGTACACACTTGCCTGGAAGATAAAATCCGACAACCTCGAGTCGAATCATGCGGAGTTTGACCAGAATCTTCCTTTTTTCCTTCCTCTCTTCTCTTTCTCTCTTTTCTTTCTTTCTTTCTTTCTTCCTTTCTCCCTCTCCCGTGTCTTTATAAGGGAGAAAAGTTATCCCTTATTAAACCCAAAAATGACTCCTTTACTCAATTACGAGTCCCTACTAACCTAAAAATTTTCCGGAGTCCAAACACTACTCCCCGAATACTCTATTCTGACTATCTCGGCCATTCCAAGATCAACCGCGCACTCGAAATCTCCATCCGAGGTACTTGACCGCAAATCACTAATTAAACCCAATATATCTAAGTGCGGATTTTCCAATTACAATATTATCCTTTGTCACTTTACCCAGCTGCGATATATAATTAAAATACTATAACTTATTTACTTAATTCCAAAAGTAAGTATAACGCCCATCTAAATTCATCTAATCCCTTAAATCCTCAAAAATTACTTTTCCCGATAATTTCTCAAATTCCCAAATTACACTTACTTACGAATTTTTAATTATCCCCAAAAGTACGGGGTGTTACAGTTCACACACGTGGAATTCAAAGTAAAAGCATTCTTTTCAGCCGTTGTCTAGGAGGCATATGCTTTATGAGCACCACCTTTAGTGGAAGGAGTCCACCCATACTCAACCGAGTTACAAACATTATCATTTATCGATTTTTCGAAAATGGCATCTGAGCCTTCCAATAGGGATAGTTTGACCCATTAAATAATGGAGGCTAGTTTGACCCATCAAATAATGGAGGCCAGTCAATGGAACTACCCTTTCGGTTGAAATCCATCTAAACCCTAAACAAGTATAAAACATGGATCTAGCACAATAAATTAGTGTAACCCGCTCTAATACCAATATGAGAAAACTAAATGCTATAGAGTTTGTACGAAAAACACCACCAAATTGTAATTTTCACAATTTTAATAAATTTGCACCGATTTTAAAACCACAAACAATTTTACCAATTTTAGTCTTTACCAAAACATATATTTAGGTGAGAATAAGCAAACCACAACACAACAATGTACGAGGAAAACCCATAATGAAAAAAACCTCGGATGACCTAGCCACACAGGTCCACTACGATATAGGCAGTTTTATAAGACCAATTTAGACTTACTCACAAACTCGATGCTTTCAAGCCTTGATGCGCTTCCTTGATCCTTGTAACCTTCTTCGCAGTCACCGTTGGATGCCTTCCAATAGCCATACAATGCAGACACTTTCCCACGTCTCGATATTCCACCAATCTTACTTGTCTCGTGATCAGTTCAAAGGCCGCGCAACACAAACATAATGTTCACCTCAGGAAACACTCACTCTATGTAGAGCATAACACTTTGATACAAAATCGACGATCTCAAAATGTGATTTGTATGTATGTATAATTCTTAGATCTCAGACATGGGTGTAAACTAGGGTTTTGGTTTTGAAGAATTTTTCTCAAAACAACACATAAACATGGAGAGAATTTAAAACAAGTTTGGGAACTTAAAAAACTTGAAAAAGTATCTCTAAACTCCGTTCCTCCTATATTTGTTTTTTTAATATAGAATCTGACCAAATGTCATGTTTCACCCTATATTTGAACTTATAGAACACTAGTTTTGATGTTTATAAATATAGTCTATATGGTACAGTAACATTTATTTGTGTGGTCCCTTTATAGATGAGAGTATTTAAAATCAGTAAATTGTTATTTGTTTTAGTTAAAAAGATATTTATACTCTTATTCATACCCATTTAAAACTCACTTACTTTCTTTCTAAAAATAAACACATAATCCCCACATCCACTCCACCCCACCCACCGGAATCCTCTCCTGAACAGTTTGTCGTAATCGTCGGAATCCTCATCGGATTGTTTATCTCTCCTTCGTTTATCTCTTTTCGTATATTTCTTTTCTTTTTTTGGTCTGCGCCACTGACACCATTGTTAGAGTTGGAGAATAAGGTTTTTCGTCGAAAAAAATAAAGTTTTTGCTGGAAAAGATTTTAGTGAAATTGTAAATTTATCCGTTTCTGTTTTTTTGTCAAAAAAAATCGAATATGAGTATTGTTTGATAGATCTCGACAAGTAAATTTCAAATATATAAACTTTGTAATTTGGATTTGTAGATTTGAAGTTATGAACTTTTAAAGATTTGATGAGTTTTTTTGTATGGGTTGTTAAATGATATGTTGGTCATTTTAATGGCCTTGACCTTTTTAGTACAGTGACTATATTTATAAAATTATAAAATTATGTAAGCTCTCCTATTTTTACACATTTTAAAGTTGGATTGGATTAGACCTTTCTCCAAAATCGCATTTTTTTATGGGTGATAATATTCGCACCCAAAAAATTCCTCAAAACACCACAAAATAAAAAGTCATTTTTTTTACTATTCAACGCAATAAAATATCACAGCTAAACTTGATCGTAAAGTAGTACTCATTTTCACCGCTAACCTTGACCGTGATATTCATTTTCACGACTAACTCTGATCGTGATATCTTTTTACGATAGATAACCTTAACCGTGCACATTTTCGTCGCTAACTTTCGTCGTAGTACTCATTTTCATGGCTAATTTTTGCGGCGTTGATTTATGCATCGAGTCCATTGCTCGACTCTATATTCACTCTAGCATCCCCACCGCGCCATTTTTAAGGCAGAGATAAAAGAGAAGTAGTAATAATTCACAAGATTATGCTTTTTTCCCTCTTCCTCTTTTTAAAACGGTGAGTGTGCCATTTTGAGAAACATAGAAAGCGAGGAGAAAAGAAACCCCTAAAATTGTCCAAATCAAAAACCCTCAATTTGTATTAGAGAAAACAAAAATGCCGCGGGAAATTATAACTCTACAAGTGGGACAATGTGGTAACCAGATCGGGATGGAGTTTTGGAAACAACTCTGTCTCGAACATGGCATCAGCAAAGATGGTATTCTTGAAGATTTCGCTACTCAGGTTCACCCCTAACTTCTTTTATTTTTTTATTTTTTGTAATTGCTAGCTGTACCCTTTATTAAACTGTTGTACTTCAGTCTCATTTTGCAAAAATAGTAGGGCTAACACTAAAATAAAAGTTCACGTACCCTTTACTTTCCGACCCAAAACGAGTAAAGGCTAAATTTCATTAGATTGGGTTGTGTTTTCAATTACCCATGTCAATAATAAGTACTATCCAATGTGTTTGACACATCAGCGTTGTAACAAAAAGAGGCCTTCCTAATATTACTCGTAACTAAAGCCCTTGAGTAGAGAATAATACTCCATTAAATGCGATGGTGAGAGTAATCGTAAATTGAATGTACGATGAGTATTCGAGTGATATATACTACGTACAACGGATGAAAATTATGTTTTGTGAATACCTAATGAATATATATAGGTTTTGTATGTACCTATTGTACGATTGATGATATGTTAACATACCTACGATGCCTCCTATCACGAAGGTTCCCGCGCATTGGGCGATCTCACCTTGCCGATTCCAGGGAGGTATGGATTTGTGCCCCAGAACATAAAACTTAGGGCGGCTCACTATGTGTCATGTATTAGTGGGTCTGGCATGTCATTTGGGTACGTTAGGTGTGTGCGTAGTCCAAAGACTTAGAACTATGTTCGCCTCCACTATTTGTTATTTGATTTGAGTTCGAGGAGATGTACCAAACCATTTGTCCCTATTGAGTATGAGAAGTACTTGGACTGATAGCAAAGTATGCTCATGTTTCACGGTGGTCCTTTTGAGCGATGTCGTAATGATATATATATATATATATATACACACACACACACACACATACTAGCGGAATGCCCGTGCCTGAAGGCACGACAAAAATTTTCAAAATGCGTAATTGCAAAACGACAAAAATTAAGACTCGTGTAAAAAATTCATGTTCGTGTCAAAAATTAAGACTCTTGTTAGTACTATCAATGAGTTCTTACCATGGTTATTTATGTAACGAATTTCATAAAATCTCATAGACATAATTATGGATCAATTATTATTATAATTATTATTATTATTATTATTGACCATTGCCTAACCAAAAAAATAAACTAAATTTCTTAAGTAAAAGTTATATGAAAAAAATTCAAAAAAGTGACACAAAATAAACTTTAACTAATTATTTTATTTTAGAATGCGAGTTTTATAGAACATGACATTTAACTTTTACAAACACTTCAACGAAAAAGTGTTCTTAATTAGTTCAATAAAACTTTACACCATGGGTTATATTTACACATTATTTTGATACATGTGAGAATTTTGTCATGAATTTGTCACAACCATTTGTTTGTCCAAACCGCCCTCGCATCTTTCATATTAGTTTCACCAGCATTTGACATGACAAAGTGTATATAAGGGAAAAAATCATATAAATTTGTAATCAACAACGTAAGTACAACATTATAATACATAGTGAGCACAAATAAAAATTCAACTAAACATAAGTAATTATGGAATGATTGGAAAAAAATAAATAACAAAATATTCTTATAAAACTAAATACTTTGTGTCAAGAATAATTCTCAAGTTCAAACCATAACATCAGTACACAATACCATGTAGTCCCCCCCTAACAAAGTGGGTCTGAGTTAAGTTAAGTTTTCCTAATAAAAGAAGTTGATTTCTTGATTTTTTATTCGATTATATTTAGTAGTACACAATATCATATTGTTTATTATATGATTTCAACTCATAAAAGTTTGAGCAAACCAATGAGCTTTCTCAACCATGTCAGTAAAAAAATAATCACATCCACATCCACATCCACATCCACATCCATACGTAAATATATACTTTTAACACTACATATTACTCTCACCGATGGCATGATTATAAATTTATAATCGGGTGTATTCATCCAATACACCAATGAGTGGTGTATATGACATGCCCCAAATTTGCAACACTCATTAATTTAAAATAGAGAGAAAATGTGGATATTTGCATTATTACCTTTTACAAAAAAATGAGATATGACATCATGTTATGAATAGTAAAATTAACTATACCTAGAAAATAGACCCACAATACATATAATAAAGTTAGTAAAGAAAACAAACTTCTTGGAGTGTTCGAACGTTCAACCAAATGAATTCATAATAGGGACTCGAATCAGACAATATAAAAGTCTCTTATATAAAACATTATACAATTGGAACTTATCCACAATTATTATTTGAGCGAAAAAAATTTATACAATAGATTAGAGATCTCTTTCACAAACTCACATAAAAATTGAAAGAAAAATAATGCACTTCTTGATCTACGGACCGAACTAAGATCTAAAGTAGGATTTATCCATTAAAGAGCAATAAATGCACCAAAATCCTATAGCTGAACTCTACTTTGAGATTTAGAGGAAATGAGTGAGTAAAAAAGAGAGCAAAATGTCGCAACTTTAATGTTTCCCAGCGTGGTTGAAGCTAACCTGAAGAAAGAGATAAGGCAAGATCAACTTAAAATATAATTAGAAATGAAGATGGGTATAATACATGCGAAAGGTTTCTTATACCAACTCAAAATCTAATTGGAAAAAAAAGTCCAACGAATTTCTTGCTAAAATTCAGTTCGTTAGCAATAAAACTTGCATTCAAACCAGTAAAATAGAAATGGAAAAAAAACACCGTTGGGAGATACAGGATTAACAAACCTTAGTTTAGAGATAAATCAAAGACAAAATTTATATGCAACCTACACAAACAAAAGTCGGATATAAACTATGACATGTTATCGCCTTCTCCGAGTATGACATGCTACCACTTTAAAACTTGCATTCAAACCCATAAAATAGAAAGTAACCATTTACTTTTTAGAAATAATATGATGAGAAGATAAACGTCCGACAACAAAAACTTAAAGGAGATATAAATCTCAAGAATTCGACAACAAAAAAACGAAAAATAAAATAAAACATAAACAATTTTACCTTTAACCTTTTACTCTATAACTCAAATGCTCCAAGGTCAGATTGGCTTGGGTCACTGGAGGTGATTACTCTTCTTGTTGGTCGAAAAAATCTGCAAAACTGAGTGAGAACAGAATAGTCCAGAGAGATGGAGTGAGTGAGAACATAATAGTTCAAAATCTCAAAAGTTGTTGAGTCGAATAGTAACGTGGATTTTTAGTGTCCATAACTGCCACGGACTCTCTACGCTCCTTGTACATTTTAAACCAGCTAAGATCACCATGGTGATCTTTGCACACACACATGCAAACCCAGTGCACACAAACACTTTCTATGCTTTGAAAATTCCCATCTAAACAATACCAAGACTTGCATAGATTTGTACAAAAAAATAAAAACATAAACAAAACAAAGATGTCATAAGGTAAATCGAACCCTAATTGCAAATTTAAGTGGCAATGTATACCTTGACATTATAATAAACCAAACCACCATATAGAAATGATAGGAATTCAAAGCAGAAATAAAAAATAAATAGATATAAACACAAAAATGATCAAAAAACGCCGCAATCATAAAAATCCAAGTTTTCAATTACAGTAAAAAAACACAGCAATCACAAAAATCACCATCGGAACTCCCCAACCGGAGCAGATCTGCTATACAACTTAGGAGATTTTTTTTTAACCAACATAGTTCAGCAACTTAGCAGATGCTTTTTGTAAACCAACATAATTCAGCAACTTACATAGTTCAGAAACTTACAAACTGAAAATACCAAAATAGGAGATCTTTTTTTAACCAGCTTAGATCTGCTATACAACATAGTTCAGGAAAAACATAAATTGCTATAAAATAGTGAATATTGGTAACTAAAAACTGAAGTACATATAACTTGTGTTAATCGGGGAGAAAATTACCTCAAAATACTAATAAACCACCCAAAAATACGAAACATAAAAGGATCAAATATAAAAAATTCCCTCAAATATTTTTTAATACACAGTTAGTCCAAGCCTTTCATTTTTTACCAAAAAATCCCTTATTCTCTTATCTTTAAAGGTTCGCGCCAGCGGCATGGTAAAGCCTTTTTGGCATGGTGAAGAACTTTTTGGTGCAAAATAAAAAGGCTTGGACTATACATGTATTAAAAGAAGTTCAAGGGACTATATGGTATATGCCCCAACATAAAATACCCGTAAAAGAGAACACCATAAGATATTGGATCTTTAAACAATGTGCATATATCTATATAAGGTTTTCAACAAACCTGTGTAAGTGCCAAGTCTACTTTCTTTCTCAATAATTTCGGATCTGTAAACAGAGATTCATTTTCCTACATAGTTCATAAACGAAGGAAGTACGGATGCCACCACCTGAAGTTTCAAAAATGGTTTCAATTAAAGACTCCACCGTCAAAGGGAGAGCATGACAAACGGAATATTGTGGGACTAAGCCATCACACGGGAACCCATTGACCCTCAGATGGAGGAGTATGCAGAAAAATGTCTCGTCTCGTGGTCAAGATAACCTAGAGAACAAAGCATCAAAAAACCCATGTGGTATTTCTGCAAAACCCACCAACATTTAAAAAAAAAACAGAATTTCACTAAATATTTGAGTATGGGTAAATAAATAAATGTTGTGCAGACCTGGATTTGAAGAATGATAGGAGTAACATAGTTTTAATTCTGTGTATTAATCCCTTGTTTAAAAAAATGGGGATTGGAAAAGGTCAAACTGAATAGAGAGAGAGTGCAAATCACCCCTACACTGTTCAGAGCAACATCATTTAGGTTTTTATTTGGGGGTTTCGGTGACGGGTGGAATGGCTTGAAATGGTAATGACTAAGATCGATTATGGGTTAGAGATGGTGGTGTGGTGGTGAGTGGTGATGCTTTAGGTGGTGTATGGTGGTTCTTTAGGTGGTGTATGGTGGTTTATGGAGGGTTTGGGTTTGGTATTGTGGCTCTGTAGGTGGTTGATGGGGGCTTACCGTCGTTCACGGTAGGTGGTTGCGACTGCGATCTGTCGTCCAAAGGACTCAGCGATGGGATTGATGTTGAGGAGGTGAGAGAAAGTAAACATTGTCTTGGTTTGTAGAAGGGGAAGGGAAATTGATTTTAAAATTTCAAAATGGGATAGTTTGTGGAGTTAATGGGAAGATGGGTAGGTCTGATGATGTTTCCTTGGTAGGTGGGAAAGGCTATTTTCTAGCATGGGTAAGTGGGATAAATTCACATTAAAGTAAGAATAGTTTGAGGTGTAAATCATAAGTAGCAGTTATTGTGTGAATTTTAATCTTAAACGTGGGCTTCAATTATTGGTGGCAAAATCATAACCTCTAATTATGTTATCCCTTTATGGAATAGTAAAACAACTATACTCCTTATTTTATATATATATATATACCGATGTGAATATTCTACTTATGTGTTAGATAGTGGATATATAAAGATTGAATGAAGTAGTGAAACTTAATTAATTGAAAAATGAGAATATAAGTGAAATGATAATTTCAACTATTATAACGTATGAGAAACGTTAACTAGCTGCTGAAGTACTGTATGGGCGGTATGGGAATAGAGACGTGTTCGTATTAAGAAATACTCAAGTCTAGTTAGCTTGGGTAGAATAGTTAGGTGGGCTAAGTAGAAACGTTAGGCGTGCACAATAGTTGATAGGTGAGGAAACTCAAGTGAGTGTACGTGAACCTAACATGTGTAATTAATAAATGATTTTAAATTGTGATAAATACTTGCTAAATATTTTCAAAATGTTTTGGGTTCTAACCCTTGCTATAAAATATTTTCAAAACCTGTTAGGTGTCCAGGCATCGCTGACTTGAATTCCTTACATGGACGTATAGTTGCAGCGTTGTGGAGGCTTGTAGAGTTTTGATTAGACACATCTATCATTTCATCCCTAGTATAAGAGTTTATTCCAGTATTTCAGCTTAGGCATGTTGGCCTCATTTGAGACATTATTCATTTAGTATTTCAGTTTTAGACTTGTATTCAGATTTTCTTATCAATTGGATTTATTATTTGGTTTGGGATTTGAGCCAATGGTTTATTCGGCAAGACTTTATTTATTTATTTACTTGAGATGATTTGTATTCTAGTATTATGTGATGAATGCTGTAATTAAGTTTTCTGCATATTATTATTTGTCTATTTAATGCAAGATAAAATTTGGCACCGGCTTAATTAACTAATAGGTGATTACTAATTAATTTGATTTTCGACAATGATGCTAAGAATGAACCATTTTGTAAATCATGTTTTAATTTAATAAAGGTCTGATCACCCGGTATTTAATTAGGCGGGGTGTCACATTTGATGATTTTTTCCATATATATCCAATATAAATAACAAAGCAATTCTAACTCAACCAAACAATCACAAAAAACTACCACCAATATCATGTCATCCAACAATATACACTCACCATCCAAATAAAACACCCATCAACAATCCAAAAAAAATACTATCACAGGAAATCTACTTAACCATCACCATCACCCATCTCTTAGCATATAGAGCTAAGCATCCTAATCTATCAATTGAGGCTAACCAAGATCCGTGTCAGATCAGAGAAATAACGAGCATTATTGGCGACCAGGGCATCGACAGATATGTAGTGAGTCACCTTCGTGTGTTCATATGAAGTTACATAAGATCTACAACGAGAGCTAATAGATAATATAGCTAGTCTGAGGTGAGTTCTGGCTGGTTGGAAGAAGATCCTCGAGAGATAAACAATGAACCAGAGGTAGACCAACAATCATGCGATCTCGTAGATGGTGCATGGGCAACAGACTTGACATATCGTCTCTGGGAAGTGGAACCTCACTCATTACTTATATTACCATTATAACCTCCTTATCCTTCATCTCCATCCTTAGAAAGTTGGGCCATGGGTTAAATTTTCTATAAACCGTATTTATATATCTAGAAGGGGAGCTTATGGTATGCTTCATAGTCATCTTTCCATGTATCAAAGGTACATGCATATCCTTTAATGACCTATAAATAAGTCAACACATGGTAATTATGGAATATTCTTACCTATGATAATTATTCCCTCTGTTATACCACTATATAACTTTATTCTAAAATCTATCTGAATTGGGGAAACGATTGTGTGCAAACATCGAGCATATATGTTCGGCAGACCAATGTTATGGGAATTATGGAAAATGTTCTCAATAATCAATTTATTTGTGTTCGGCAGACCAATATTAAAAACCAATTTATGGAAAATGTTCGGCAGACCAATATTAAAATGTTATTGTATTTATGATGTTATTAATTTATTTGTGACAACTTTCTGAGTGCATCGTCACATATCCAAATTGTAGTATTGATTTTAAATTATTACTATTTATTATAATTTGGGGTGTGACACAATGAGTCCAAAAAGAAATAGTAGAGCGTTCATACAGTGTCAACATCCAACGGAAGAATCCTCGTTGTGGGGCCTAAACTTGTGTAAAAGGAAGTACTAGTTGCAAGCGCTCGAACAACTACATCTAAAACATTATGTGGCTTCCCATAAAACTATTTTTTGGATCCTATATGACCTCATCAAGGCTATTCAATTCTCTCCTAGAATCATCGTAAAGAGTGAGGAATTCCCAATAATATTCAAATTCATGTCCAATTCATGGTCATGAATTATGATGGCAACCGTTCATAGCAGTAGAAAGGTCGTCAAGGACATGATACCATCATATCATCTACCTTGTGTATAAGAAGGATCTTCCTTATGGAAACACATGGAGTGGTCTACCACGAGGCCCAACTTCACTATCCCATTAAAAAACATGATTTTTTAACAACATTGGGACAAATCTAGAAAGTGAGATATTTTGTTAGTGTACAATTAATGTAGTCCACCACACCCAAACATGAATGGATGGGATACCCAATAAAATAGGAGAAGCCGTCAAAAGTCCACCCGACTACGTCAAGTCCAAAACAAAAGAGATGGTAATTTAAACACTAGAACTTCCCAAAAACTTGAAGCATACTCCAATCTAGTGGATGGCATAACCACTCTAGTTGGCATCGGGACCTTTCGAGGTTCATTCATTCAGTTGGAACCAATGACTAGATAAAATAAGAAAAACACTATTTTAATGATCATAGGCATCATGCGAAGAGAATCCATTAATGATTTATTTCAATACAACATTATAATAATAATAAGACTAGTTGTTTATGTGTTGAGGCCACCTCAATCCCTTTCGCTTGGCCATCAAGAATGATATATGACACAGACCTTCGCTTTGTATGGCATAAATAATAACATACGAGGCTAACCTCTACACCTTCTCAAAATGGTTATCCACGTCAACCACCAATGAACACTTTCCCACTAGTGGATATTGCGATAAAACAATCGGGGTTGCATACACATAAATATGCATGCAACACAATTATAAAGATAAATCCATTTCATAAAATAAATAGATATCTCAGGAGGATGGGGCATACCCCACTGCTCCCTCGGTCTAAAATGACCATTTGTCATCGCCTAATACTGACCCCACCTATTTCCTGGATGGCCAGAATGATCATTTCACCCCCTATAAATAGAGAGTGGGAGATGTATAAAAGGTTGAAAACTAGGAGAGGATAAAGTATGGTGTTTACTGCCCCAGCACGTTTCGTTCCAGACCGATGTTACAACATTCCCGATGCAGTAGTTACTCTGCCCCTTTCATTCCAGACTTGTTGCTCCAGCACTTCCATACAGAAGTTACTCTTTATCATTCCGGACTCGACGTGTCAACACTCCCTACACAACACTTATTTTTCATGTTTCATTCGGCTTGATGCCCCGACCCTCCTAACATAGTAGTTAGTTTGTCCGTTTCATCACGAAACTGACGTTTTGACACTTGCAATCCAGTAATCTACCTTTTCCATCCCGAAGTTACTCTACTTATTTCATTCAAAACCCGACATCTTGACACATAGCGTAGCATTTAGTTTGCCCTTTACATTTTGGACTCAACATCGGGATACTCACTAAACACTCTTGACACCTTAGATGCGTGCCTTTTAGACCAAACCAACTCCCCCATACTTAATTGTTGGTAACTCGCATGCAATTTATTTTTTTGGCACACTTCTTCCATCTCTCATTTGGGTGTCAGGTTGCATGCCTTATTAGACCTAACCAACTCCTACTACATCTCTAGTTTAATACAAAACGAATTTGAGCTAATTGGTTGTCTTATTTTTTTTATTATAAATTAGTAACGATATTCGTGTGAACAATACTTTCATTATAATAGTCAAAATAGTATACTCGGGGGGTGTCGATTGGGTTCCGCGGCATTTAAAGCTAAACCGCCACCATATAGGAGAGTTTTAGTCATTTGGGAAATGAGGGTTTGGAGACCTACGAATTTCTAACTCCTTTATCAGATGTTAGATAAGAGGGGATAGGGTTGGAAACTCAAAATACAACAAGATTCCATTGGAGAACAAAAGGAAAGAATTCTTGGAGGTTTTGAAGAGTTCTTGAGAGGTTGAAGTATGTTCTTGCACCACAATCAAGCTTGGAGTGAGGATTGGAAGAGAAGATCATCAATACATCATCTCAACCACGAAATCAAACCCTACTGATCAAAGACAAGTGGTTTATTGCAATTCAATATGAAGTTATAATACCCATGTGACTAGGGTTTCAATTATATTGATTAAATGAATGTTCTTGGAAGAAAATAATGATTTTTATACATGTTATGGGTAGGGATATCATGTAGAATGATTTAATATCCGTAGAGGATTAAAAATCATAAGATATGTGATTATCACCATAAATCAAATATGAGTTTTTGAAAGAACATGCGGGAAGAACACAAAAGTAAGATTTTTGATGACTATTGAGTTTGATTCGTTCTTGGCTAAATTTCGTGAGAATTTAATGTGTTTAGAATGTTAGAAATCATCCTAATGCACGTAGAAAAGGTTTGGAAAAGTTGGTTTAGAATTTGGTGGAGAAACAAATAAGACACATATGTGAAAATGGTGAAAAATGCATGAAAAACCAACGAAGAAGATGACCTGGTGCATATTGAATCGATTCGGACCAAGACCGAATCGATTCGGCAAGGAAAATCGATTCAGTATTTGGGCGAATCGATTCGGCCCTGCCAGTTTTGCCTATTTAAGCCTTGAAACTTTGTGTAAATTATTGGGTGACCTTTGGGTCTCTTTAAATCATTATGAGGGACTTATGGGATTACAATAGGACCTTGATAAGGGCATGTGGTAGTCTTAGGGAGAAAGTTAAAACTATAATGATTTGAGCTTAAATTGTAATTAATTCGCGAGAATGAGAATGTATGATCCTTTTATACTTGGAGACTTTTGTGCCACAAACCCCCCAAATGCATCAACTTACTATAAGACATATGATGAAGGCCCCATTTTGAGACACGGAGAAATGCACGCACATTCAACAAATGAGGCAGTTTTTGAAGCGAAATTCCCACAAACATTAAGGGTAAAAACCAGCACCCCCAAGAGATGTGTTAAGTTACATTTGCTGAAATTAAATGCTTGTTGCAAGTGAGGATTCTGGGATATGGATATATAAATACTGTGATTATGATTTACGGGGTATTTGTTTTTACATTTGAACAAAAGTATAAGTCAAATTCAGGCAAGCCTTCACTGAATGCGGAATTCTAATAATATTGATTGTTATTATTGTTTTTGTTAAATGACACTAACGACAAAATTATTTATGAATGGAGAAAAAGTGTTTTAGTACCTATTTATAAAAATAAAGGGGGCATACAAAATTGTTCAAATTATCGTGGTATTAAGTTAATGAGTCATACAATGAAACTTTGGGAGATAGTGATTAAATATAGATTGAGATTGAAGACAACAGTATTCGAGAATCAATTTGGGTTTATGCCTGGGAGGTCAACAATGGAAACAATCTATTTATTGAGGAGATTAATGGAGAGGTATAGGGAGAAAAATAAGGATCTTCATATGATTTTTATAGATTTGGAGAAGGCGTATGATAGACTACCCAGAGATATAATATGGTGGGTTCTACATAAAAAAGAAGTGACTCGCAGATATATTGATGTGATCAAGGGTATGTATGATGGTGCGATGACTACAGTAAGAACATCAGCCAGAGAAAGTTGTGAATTTTCAATTAATATAGGTCTACACCAAGGTTCCGCATTAAGTCCTTATCTCTTTGCTCTTGTTATGGACGAGTTGACTGGACAAATACAAGATGAGGTGCCATGGTGTATGCTATTTGCAGATGATATTGTTTTAGTGGATGAGACTAAAATGGGGATTAATGTCAGGTTGGAATTGTGGAGAGAGGCTCTAAAAACAAGAGGATTTAAAATAAGCAGAACTAAAACATAATATGTGGAGTGCAATTTTAGTAGTATTAGGAGCACAAATGGAGATGTGGTGAAATTGGAGGGTCAAGAGATACCTAGAAATGATCATTTTTGTTATTTAGGATCGATTATCCAAAAAGATGGAGATGTTAGTGATGATGTCACTCATAGGATTAGAGCAGGTTGGGTTAAGTGGAGAAGTGCTACCGGCGTTTTGTGTGATAGACGTATACCTTTGAAGTTAAAAGGAAAATTTTATAGGACGACTATTAGACCCGCCATGTTATATGGGCAGAGTGTTGGGCAACCAAGAAATAAAATGTCCAGAAAATGAGTGTGGCGGAGATGCGAATGCTAAGATGGATTTGTGGTATAACTCGAAAGGATAAAATAAAAAGTGAACAAATTCATGAAACAGTAAAAGTAGCTACTATAGAAGATAAATTGAGAGAAAATCGACTTAGATAGTTTGGACACGTCAAGCGTAGACCAATGGATGCTCCTGTAAGGAAGAGTGATTTAGTTAGTATTGATGCTAACACAAGGGGTAGAGGTAAGCCTAAATTGACTCGGTGAGATATGATAAAAAAGGACATGATGTCATGTGGTTTAACCGAAGATATTGCACTGGACAAAATGGAATGGAAAAATAGGATTCATGTAGCCGACCCCAAATAATTGGGAAAAGGTTTTATTGAGTTGACACTAATGAATGAGTTATACTAATTTGTTTACCCTCTCTATTTTTTTTATGTCCATGATTTCATATGATTCCCAGTTACCCTATCCTCTAGGTATTTGGATTGCAACTCACTTCTATGCATGGTATGCTATTTTGTATGGTGAATGGTACATTGTGGGTGGGCTAAGTTGATATTGCGATTCACTCATAAACTATCATTTGGGGTGTTAGTTCCATATATAAGTACATATGAATGTTGACTCGGACGTACGTATATTCTCAATTGAGACTTTTTACTTGATGTTTACTCTGTATATTAGGCATTTAGTGTTGGATATTAGGTAAATTAAAATTTAGAGTGAGCCAACTATTCAGCATAGCTACAAGTTTAACAGTTGTATGAGTAAGAGTTGAGATGATAACAAGTCTGTTTAATAATTGACTTCATTTTCTCACAGACCAGACGCTTCCTTTTCTATGACCAATGACCAATTTCAGACAATAACAGATTTGAAAGTGAAAGGATATCAACTTGAAATGCAGGAGGCTGAGAGAGATTTGTCATGTATACTTCATTTGTCTCTCTCTCTCTCTCTCTCTCTCTCTCTCTCTCTCTGCTGTTGTCTTCTTTTATTCAGTTTATTCTTCTCCTCAATCATACGTATCGCAGTACACAAGGAGAGAGACAAGGTCATAAGCGTCTATTCTTCTCTCTCCCTTCTTTTTCTCTTTCTTCTTTCTCTTTGCATCCAAACCTCAATTATCTTGGTTGCTATAATATTCACATTCGCATACGTGTATAATTCATCAATTAATTGATGCTGCATCGTTCTAGGTTTCTGTTAGCGGAACTATGATACTCGATGCGGGGACTTTCCACCCTCCGCCAGCTGAACGATCGACGGAGAGGCCGAGGCAGTGCAGTTTGGCATGCTAGGAGTGGGCTGGAGACCGTTTGGATACACCTCTCATATTCAATTGACCGACAAAAGAACTACTTGGCAAAGAGAATTGAATATTGGCTCTGTTTGTTGGGCTACCGAGCAATGCGGAATTGGTGTTACAACACTGGAAACTACATGTCCTCTGTGACTAATCAGGGCTTCTCCACCAGTGAGCCAGCTGCACAGCCTCATAGATAGCCACGTGGCTGACCACGTTTGTGAGGCATCACTCCGACAGTTAGTGGATAGGAAATGTAGAGTGACTATAGGGGTAATATATAAGCCATTAGGGGTTAGCTTAAAGCAAGTTAAGAAGCTTTCGGACAACCACTTTGTAATTCTTCTCATTCAAGATAATAAACACTTCCCTTTTCCCTTTTCCCATTCCCCAATGGACGTAGGTCAACATCTAATTGAACCACATACATTTGGTGTCATTTACTTATTTCGTTTAACTCACTTTTGTGTATAATGCAAGGTGTTAATTTTCACTCCAGCCTTTCGGTTCGTTCCTATTGAATCAGAGGTTCCAACCTTTTTGGGCAACAACTTTGAGCAACCAAGCAAAGGAACTGTATGAGAGGGAAAACCTGGACTTTCTGGATGAAAAAAGAAAAATGGCGACCCTTAGAATGAAGACCATTGCTAATACAATTGAAGGATTCGACACCAAAACTTTTAGGTTCGAAGATCTGGTGCTCAGGAAGGTTACCCAATTAACAAAGAATCCAAGTCATGACAAATGGGCGGATAATTGTAAAGAAGCATACATCATCACCCGGATACGACCATCACATACGAATTCAAAGACCATGAAGGTCGGATGCTCCCTCGGCCGTGGAACGTAGAAAGCTCGAAGATCTACTACCAGTGATTGGCTCGGTTGAACACTATTTGCATTGTAAATATGCAATATTGATTAATAGTTGCTTTGTTCCTAGGTGACGTTAGTGACCGCATTTCAAATTATAAGTTGTAATCTCCAATGATTAATAATAACCATGTTATCCCATACAACGTGTTACTAATGACTTTGTTCCACTTGAAATTGTTCGGTAATACTAAATGAAATCCGTGGTGATACGCACGGATAATTATAACAACAAAAGTTGCAAGTAAAACTCCAAGTCTGGACACCGTCCCAAACACAAGAACAAGTTTGGTTGATCACCAAACACTTACGCCAGCCCCGAGCAAATATAATCCACTTGTTTCAAGCGGTCCACCAGAATTAAGGCTGCAGCATAAAATGCCTTTGTCCCTAGGAAAATAACCATTTCAGCCACTCAACCGAAAGGCTTACAGGGTGCCATTATCACCTAGGAAAATAACCATTTCAGCCACGGTTGGTAACCTTAGTCACGATCGACATAAAAAGTCATAAGCCCTTTGGCTAGGGGTCCTTTAATACCCCATTTTTACGTGGCGACCGGACTAGGCAGGTATGTGAACACAACACAGACATGAATGACTAAGCATATGTATGGAAAACGAACACACATTTTAAAACTAGCATAAACATAAAAGGGGGGAGTGGGGAGCCAAAATACCTAAATGTTAATGTGAACGGCCTTTACCAAAAAAGTATTGAAAAGTAAAGGTTACAAAGGCAAGCAACACAAGACAATTACTGTTGAGATGGGTTTGCTGGCGCTGGTAGCATATCATCTCTGCCCGCATAACAGCAAATAAGTCTTCACACTCGATGAGATCAGTCGGCGGCCACGGTGCAATCAGGAGCTCTCAGTACTTGATCCGACCCTGCTTCTTAAGGGTCGACGAGAAAGGCATCTCTGTCTCCTCCACTGGCTCAGCATTAACTGGATTGTAGCACTTCTGGGAGGGTCTTGTTGATTTGGGCTTTTATTTCTTCACCGCCTTCCACGAACGACTGGTACTTGAGCATGCCCATATATTGAGAGCCCACAAATTCATTCAAGTACCGGAACTGAATTAGAGAGGCCAACAATCGCTCGGTGTCCAGGGCATCGCGCATGCAACATTCTCCTTATTCTGATCTTCCAGCTCAATGATCCGAGCCTTGATGCGCTCGGCCTCCTCCTCTGCAACATTCTTCTCACTCTTAGCAGCACCCTGGGCCTCCAAGTCCTTATTGGCCTTCTGAAGGGCTGAAACTGCACAACCTGTAGCTTCTTCTTACGCTCGAGGTTTTCAACCAGCTTGGGAACTCTTGCAGCTTCTTGCTTTTGGCCCGAATCTGCTAAGCCATATACATGACTAGCACGTCCATCTACGATAAACATGAACGTCAGCAATAGTGGAGAAAATCAATTAAAGTACGAAAGATGAACGGAGATTTACCTTCGTTCCCATGCTTACAAGCTCCCTGGCACAGGTAGTGGGGCCACTGCCAAAGGTTCCAGCGCTTCCTTACCGATGTTTTTCATGAACACCTGATAGGTTTGCTCCGCATGAGCCCAATACAAATAGTTCGTCTTGGCGGCTTTTGCGTGGTCCCTCGGTTTGGGGCGTTGTCTGAAGTGGCCGGCTCAACTAATCACTGCCAGAAGTCAGCGTTGTCATCACTTTGCAAGTCTTCTCATTCAAGATAATAAATGCTCCCCAACCCTTTGCCCCGTGGACGTAGGTCAACATCAAACCGAACCATGTACATCACGTTACTTATACGCTCTTCTTGTTTTTGTGTATAAATTTAAGGTGTTAATTTTCATTCCAACAATACTAAAACAATCATTGTTTTCGGTACCTATCAAGGGCCCATCACTGTTTTTAATATTTTCTCATACAAGTTTTCAAACTTTTATCCTAGTACTTGCTTATTAAAGACTGTTCAGATCCTGCAAGGGACTCCCGCTTGTTTTTTTTTTAATTGGGAGGTCTGCCCTCGGTTGTGCAGCTCATCTTCCTTCAATGAAGTATAACTCTAGTTATGAAAAATATGAGGAAGCATGAATAAAGGTTTGTTTTGGTCGATATATGTGAAATTCTAACTCTGTCCATGTTACTTAGGTGTGTTTGGGATCTTCAGCATTAGTTCACTGCCACTAATGTCGTATTTTTATATGGTTCGCAGGAAAAAAACACCTAGCTGATTTGAAAAACATACAAATATCGTGCCTTATTTTTGGCAGACTTCAAGGTGTCCGAAATAAATAAGTAAAACAGAGCAGCTAAAAACTGGTCATTTTTATCCTCAGATTGCCTGGTTTCGACATTTTCTTCCAAACACACTATCTTTTGGATCCCAAATTCAAATACTCGCATGCTTGATGTTTTAAAATATTTATGTACACTCTCGCACACATTCAGACACTTAATGAACATTCTTATAACATTATGAGTATTAGGGATGGCAACAGGGCTGGTTTTGACGGGGATCCGATCCGACCCCGCCCCTAATGGGGGGAATTTGGGGTAAATAAACGGGGCAGGTTCGGGGTCGGGTTTGGAATAAAAAAAACCCGTCGGGTTCGGGTTTAGTATACGAAAACCCCGAACTCACCCCGTTTAGGGATATTATTACAATTTTACCCTTATATATATATATATATTTATATATATATATATATATATATATATATATAGAGAGAGAGAGAGAGAGAGAGAGAGAGCAATAAAGTTTTAGGGTTTTCATTTTACCCTTACAAGTTACAAACGATCAGTTCTCCTCCCATCCCATTTCTCTCCCTCTACTCCATCGCTCACCCATCTCTCTCTCCGTCCGGCATCGCTCACCCATCTCCGTCCGGCCTCCGACCGCTCTACTCTGCTCCGGTAAGCAGTTCTCTGCTTTGTTTTCATTTTTTTCACACGATTTTCCATTTTTCACACATTTGTGCTTATCTTTGCTCTGGTAAGAAGTTCTCTGCTCAGATAAGCAGTTCTCTGTCTGCTTCTTATCATTTCACCCATCTCCGTCCGAAGTTTGTTCATCCTACTGTACGATGAAAAAATTAGTGATATCCGAATCCCTCTAATGTTTGTTCATCCTACTGTACGATGGAATAATGCAATCCCAGCCACTTGTTTACTTAAACACAGATTTGTTTACTTAAACCCCTCTGCTCTGCTTCTTAAGGGTTTACTGATTCTAAGAAAAAATGCAATTAAGGGTTCACTGATTTTTACAAAAGATATAAAAAAAAATCTCAATTTTTTTTTTGGACGGGTTTGGGGACCCCGCGGGGTTTTTAAACGGGGCGGGGACGGGGACGGGGGTGGGGCAAAAGGGGTTGGGGTGGGGTCGAGTTCGGGGTGGGGTAAACGGGGTCGGGGTCGGATTTGGCCAAACCAGCTCCGTTGCCATCCCTAATGAGTACCAAACTAACATAGTATCATGTTTGCACATTGCTATATGTAACCCCTATTTAGAGATTATATAGATGAGAACAGGTTTCAGAAGAAAATTTACAACCTCATTCAACAGTTTCTCTATCAATAAGCATGAAGAACTGCATCAAATATAAATAATTTGAATTCAAAATGCTGTAGGGAGGTGACAGGAAAGATGTGTTCTTCTATCAAGCTGATGATCAACACTACATACCACGAGCTTTGCTGATGGATTTGGAGCCCAGGGTGATCAATGGTATCCAGACTGGTGAATATCGAAATCTCTTCAATCATGAAAACTTATATATGTCAAAAGATGGAGGGGGTGCAGGAAACATATGGGCTAGTGGATATCATCAGGTTAATGTCTGCTCTTTCTCTAGCAATTTTTCAAACTTTTTACTAGCGGTCAACTAAAGAGTCAAATATTTAAAGTTTATATGCTTGGTGTCATGCATGCTAAGTGTTAGTGGTGTGTTGAGACCATGGTTCAAAGTCAAGGCCGATACCGTGACGATACGACCGAGTTGACTAGGTATCGGTGCCCACCGATCCGATTCCGAGTTACGAGTTGAGTTTTCAATTATTGATGTGAATCGACCCTATATTGGTAATTTCTCGGTAGTATCGGTGATATAGCGGTATAAACGGCCCATATCGACGATATCGCAATAGAATCGGCCCATATCGACGATATCGCGATGGAATCGGCCCATATTGGTGATATATCGCCCGAGATGGTATAAGTTACTAAGAATCTCTCTCTCTCTCTCTCTCTCTCTCTCTCTCCCGTGTTGGGTTGGTAAGCGTGGTTCTTTGGGGGGGGGGGGGGGGGTTACGAAATGCTAATTGTTTTTTTAATTTAGTGTGATGTGTGTGGGGGTTATTTGATCACCCTGTGGGTTTAATTTAGTGCGTTGTATATGTGCCAGTTTTTTTTTAAAGAATGCAAATGATCCAAATGTTATTTGTTATTATTTTTTATAATAATGTTCCCAATGTTATATTTTAATATGTTATTATTTATAAAAAAACGTAAATGTTATTCTTTTACAAACAAATATACAACAGTAATTATTGTAAAAATAATATTTGTATCCTCTAAACATTTGTAAAAATAATATTTGCATCCTTTATGTAAAAATAACATTTGCATCCTTTATCTAAAAATAACATTTGCAACACATCTAAAAAAAATATTTGCATCCTCTTTGTAAAAAAAAAAACATTTGCAACCCAACAACAAAAAAAAAAAATTTACATTCCATTTATTAAAAAATAACATTTGCATCATTTTTTGTAAGAAAATAACATTTGCATCCTTTTTGTAAAAAACGATTGTAAAAAAAATGTAGTGTTTTGTCAAAATCACTATTTGTATCATCTTTGTAAAAAAATAACAATACTAAAAAAGAAGCATTTCTATCCTTTTTAGAAAAATATAACATACTTAAAAAACACATTTGTATCCTCTTACTAAAAATAATACTAAGAATATAATAGTTGTATCCTCTTTGTAAAAAAAAAAAATTATCCTCTTACTAAAAAAGTAACATTTGTTTTTCTTTGTAAAAACATAATATTTGTATCCTCCGTGAAAAAAAAACATTGATTTATTACGGAACATTGAATCTGCCAAGTTCGGAGCACGTCAATATAATCAATTGTACAATGTAATGCATATTAAAGGATAGTTTTTAACTTATCTAATTGGTCCACATTGTTAATCGTATTTTTTAAAAGTTTTCTAGATTTTTTTCGGAATTTTTTGCGCTCTCTAAATAGTGTATCTTTGCGTATCGCCCGATACCGTGACCGATACTGCGACCGAGTGGCTGATACCGGGACCGATACCGAGACTTTGAACCATGGTTGAGGCAAATTGTGTCTATAAAGCTATAATGTGTGAAGCACTTGCACAACTGAAGTGCTCGAAGTTCTTTGAACTTATTGGCATTCTGTATATAATGTTTAGTAATATTTTATATAATCAAAATATATTAATTAAATTCGTTTTAGGTTTTTAGTCATCGAAACGGGACGAAGCAGAGCAGTGATTCACTGAGTGACAAGTACACGTTTTTGCTGTTAGGATTCTGTGTTCTGCATACTAATTTAATTATTTGACTCTTGAATAAATTAGTAAACTTGCACAAGACACTTTTTGATGATAAGTTAGCCTACTACCCTAATAATTGTAATTGCAGTTTGTTTTCTGCTAATGGGAATTTCTCACCTCAAGTCAATTTTTTTTGTATGAATGTTATGAATCACAGTCTGTAACTTCGCATGTAGTTATGCAGGCATTTATGTTGATAACTGGTTTGTAACATTCCAGTTGGATAAAATTGCACTGCATATTATAATTCTTGTCCATGCATATATATTTTTGCTAGCCAATGCATAAAATTGTATAATGTATATCATTAATGTACAAGCCAATTTTGTGCACATCAGAGTGTATTTGTTAATGAAATGATGGTCATTGGTTCATATGTTGATAAATACACTCCAATGTAACATGATTGTCTGTGTGCTCTAGAATGCACCAACAAAGATAACAAACATTTTTTCCCTGTTTTGTTTTGTGTGACATGACAAGTCAAATCAATAGGCTTAGCTGTGTTATACTTCCTGGGAAGCATTTTCTGTTCAAAAACCAGCTTGTGTGGGAGTAAGGTTGTTTTCGGGAAGAGTTACAATGGAACACTTGTGCTATTAAATTCTGGGTGAATAGCCTTTAATTTCTCTACCATAGCCTTCCTTCACACTTCTTTTCCTTAGCCATGCATGTGTGAATGCTGTTTTTCATAGGTTTGATTAAGAGAGTAGTAGGAAGACATAATATATGTTGAAAAAGTGAGGATGATACTTCTCAGATTTACTGATGTAATCAATACCAATAGTGCTATAAAAAGGACTCAAAAGAGTCTAGGACTTCAATATTTATAGGGTGAGGGAGTGGGAATATTCCTAAGATATTCTAATCCTAAACAATTAGGGAGTAATCTAGGTTCCTTATGGCATAATGGGTGAGCTTATGGGGTGATGTAACTAGTCACCTAGGATCATGGTTCAAAGTATCAGCCGATACCGAGTCAACTTGGGCGAGTTGACTCGGTTTTGTAGATAAAAAGGTTAGTATGTGTGTTATTATATTTTTATTAAAAAAATATTATAATTTGTTTATGTGTGTTACTTTGTTTATTTAAGTTTAGTATTTATGTATGTGTTGTTTAGTTAAATACTTGTTTTTAATTTAGTTCTTGTATAATTATTGTGTGCTACTACGAATTCAAAAACTGATATTTTGAGCTTCTAATTAGTTTTCATAAAACCCATATACCTATTATTGTTTCAAACCCCATATTTCCGTTTGCCGTTAAAGCTATTTGATTAGCAATAGGTGTTTAGGAAACTGATTTTAGGCACCTAAAACAAGATAATAAAAGGCCTTAGGTACCAATGAAAGCCAAAATGGAAGAACAAAATGTTGACGTTTCTTTACAATGTTTAGCCCCCATGGTTAGATCAGGAAGAATCTATGCATAATCATAATTTACATATTGATAAAAAATCAGAAAATGATATAGTAAAATTAGTTATACCTTAAATAGTATAGCATATATTATGTTTGGATTGGTTAAAAGAATTGAAAAACATCAAATCATAAACCAAAACTATGTAGAAAAGAAACTAGACTGTATTGAATTCAACTTAAACAAAGTTGATTAAAAAATTAGCCAACTAGGATCAGTCTCAAATATAGACTTAAAAGAAGAAACAAAACAAAAAATTTAAAATCTATTAATAAAAATAGATAATCATAAACAACCAGAACAAATTGGAATGAATCATCCAACAGATAATGAAATCCTTAAATTATATTATGGTACAAAAGAAATTAAAACTCTTCAAACAGAAGAATTTAATTACACTGAATATATAAACGTTAGAGAAATACTAGATTATTGGAGATATTTATATAAAAACTGTGAATGGTGGTACGGTCGCTTAAATAAGCTCTGATACCAATTTGTTAATGCCGGTGTGATGTCGATTAAAACGGATTTGCAAATTCCAATTGTGAACTTATTTAATCAATTGTCAATTTAAATCAATTTTAATTAAGCGCTAAAACATGCAACTACGTGGGTAAAATCAAACCATCACAAATAAATTGTTGACACACAGATTTCAGGAAAAAAACCAAAAGGGAAATACCTTTTTATTTCACTAATAATTTGCAAATCGCAACTTACAAGATTACAAGCGAAACTTGCAATGCAATGAATATCCGCAGACACTCACAAGAACACGCAGTTCTGAATCAACAATGGAATTCCGCAGCAACTCCACAAGACAACAAGGATCACACACGAGTACTTCCAAAGACCACAGTTGTAGTCAGCCCAACACCTCCCTCAAGCAGTACCTAATCAACAGTAGGAAATCTTCCCTACAAGAGAAACTATAATAAAAGATCCTATCTTGGGCTCCAAAACAATTCACTAAACTATTGAGATTTTTGTGAATTGAAAAACAAAAGTTTGAACCCTAAATTGAAGAAGACAAAAGTGTTCTGCTGTGTGTAGTCTTTGCAGAATGAAAAATGTCAGGTCTTCTTGAGAAAAAGACTCATTAACACGCTATTTATAATAAAGTTGAGTCGGCAGATTGCTCGAATGAGATAAAGACCTCGCTCGAACGAGACACAATGTCGTTTGAACGGCATTGTGTGACATCCTTATGTCGCTCGAATGACGTGTACGTCAAATCATGTTTGCCTCAACACTTAGAAAGAAATTCTTTTGACGAAAAATAACGCCTCAACTGATTAAAAACAATTTAGAAATTTTTTCCAAACACTTAGAAAAATTATCCCAACACTTTAAATGAACCGTAAAGGGACTAAAACACAAATTTACCAAAATTCATCTCGTAGAGGCATTTCTAGTTGAAAAATGTTGATATTCGGATTCGTCTCGATGCATGATTGAACTTGAATAATCTTCGACGGTTGTAGCGGTATATGACATACTCAATGTAAACCGGAGAATGTAAAATATGTCCTTACAAATCTCCCCCTATGTCTATGCTGGTACAAACTAAAAACATCCGAATTATCAAATCAAAATGCCTATACAAATCTAATGCCCTCCCATGAAGCAAAAACTGGAAAGGTACTAAAGATGCAAGTTTTTAAACTTTCTTCAAAATTCAACTTTTCTTTGTCATCATCAGGATGTGCAAAATAATGATCTTCAATTTTGTGCCTACACACATGAGACAAGAAACAAATACCTTTGTGACGTATCGAGTTTGAAATGAGATAAACATAACTCAAAACAAAGATCAAATCTCAATTTCTCTCCCATAATTAAAAACTCCCCTATTAAATCATAATTCGTTCTCCCCATTTTTATTTGTCCGAAATAGACAAGGAAAAGAATAAACAAAATAAACATGGAGTGTCACACGACAAGCATAGTAAACAACTACGATCATCAAGAATATACTTGAAAGCATTCACCAACTATTTTTGATTTTTCAAAATTTTCAAATAAAAATACAAAAATAATTTTACAAAAATCACACACCATGAATTTACACTAAGAGTCCGTTTGGTTTGCATTATTTGCCATGAAAAATGCAAAAAAGTTGGCAAATATGAAAATTTCCCAACTTTTTGGCTGTTTGGTTGCACAATTTGCCGTGTCATTGTTTGCCAGTGTACAACACCCATTATGCATAAGGTGTTGGCAAACTTTGCTTACCTATTTGAGTGAGAAATATTTGCCAACAAATTTGCTAAATTATTAAACGGTGTTAATATTTTAAAAAACAATTCAAAAACTGTTTATAATAATTAAAAAACTGTTATGAATATTTAAAAACTGTTTTGTAATGTTTTGAAAACTCTTTTTAATATTATAAAAAATTGTTACGAAAATGTTTTACAAATTTTTATAAGAACCGTATTATAAAAATATTGTAAAACTGGTTTTAACATTTTTAAAAACTGTTTTGAATATATTATTAAAACTGTTTTAAAAAACAATTTTAAAAACTGTTTTAAAAAACAATTTTAAAAACTGTTTTAAATAGTCAAAAAGACTGTTTTGTAATGTTTTAAAAACTCTTTTTAATATTATAAAAAAATGTTAAGAAAATGTTTTACAATTTTTTTTAAAAACCGTATTATAAATTATTGTAAAATCTGTTATTAACATTTTTAAATACTGTTTTGAATATATTATAAAAACTGTTTTAAAGTTTTAAAAAACAATTTTAAAAACTGTTTTAAATAGTTAAAAAAACTGTTTTGTAATGTTTTAAAAACTGTTTTTAATATTATAAAAAATTGTTAAGAAAATGTTTTACAATTTTTTTTAAAAACCGTATTATAAAAATATTGTAAAAACTGTTTTTAACATATTAAAAAAATGTTTTGAATATATTATAAAACTATTTTAAAGTTTAAAAAAATAAAATAAAAAACTGTTTTAAATAGTTAAAAAAGCTGTTATGATTAAAAACTGTTTTGTAATGATTAAAAACTGTTTTTAATATTATAAAAAATTGTTAAGAAAATGTTTTACAATTTTTTTAAAAAACCGTTTTGCATAGTTGTTAAAGGCGCCCCTAGGCTCCAGGCTCACCAAGATGCAGCATTGGCGCCTCGCCTCACTTCAGGAAAGGCCCCTTCAATAAGGCGCGCGCCTTGTGCGCCTAGGCTCCAGGCTCAAGGTGCGCCTTATTAATTTTTTTTCCTAGAAAATGCCCTGATACAAGAATGGATCAATTAATATGTTGACATTACGTATTTTCCAATGAATTATGGAGAATTGAACCATTTCCCACTCAAAAACTAACCAAAATCAAGCATTTGTGGTGAAACTTTAGCTATCTCACTAGTCACTAGTTAAGCAAAAGAAACCAAAAAAACTCCGACACTGTGACATCTCCGATTGATTTTAATATTTCTTTTCACACATTGGAGTACATTTGTTTTAAATATATTGATGTCTTTGCTTTTGTTGATTATTTGATAATTAAAATGTTAAATAAATTTATATATTTGGTCCTATGTTTTTTTCCATATGGTATATTAGATATATCTTCTTATGTGTCTCTTCATAACCTTGTGTATTAGTAATTTATGCTATATTTCAAATTTTAGATCGTAAAATAATCTTATTAGACATACAATTTTTGCATGTTCCGTATAATGTGCGCCTCACTTCGATTAGGCGCGCGTCTCGCTTTGCGCCTTGTGCCTAGGCTCTAGGGAGACATTGACGCCTTGGTGCGCCTTGCGCTTTAAATAACTATGCCGTTTTGTAAAAATATTGTAAAAACTATTTTTAACATTTTTAAAAACTGTTTTGAATATATTATAAAAAACTGTTTTAAGCTTTTTAATAACAATGTTAAAAACCGTTGTAAAAATTATGTTTTAAAAATGTGTTAATAAAATATTTTGCCTAAAAATTTGTTTTACCTCGTTTGGTTGTTTGATAGCCTAATGTGAGAAAAACAATATTTGTCTTGGCAAAGTTTGCCTAGGAAAAATTTGCCATGCCAACTCTTTTGCCCAATGTCAACCAAACGGACCCTAAGATAACCAAATCGTGGATACGGAATGAATGGGTGTGAACAAATTCGATAGGAAAATCAATGCAATCAAACATAACATATGTGCATGATGAATATGGATACTCCTAACGAATGATCTCAAAATCGTCCCTAGGGGTCAAAGATGTGAATTTATATGACATCGACTCGATCTAATCGACACATCAAATTCTAAAATGATTTCCACACCAATAACGTCTAAAACTATGTAATGCTTTTTCAAGACTTTGTCAGGATATGCAAACCCGTTTTTACATTTCCAACCGAACTCCCTCATAAATAATTTGTCTTTTTTTTTTTGAGGTCTATTTTTCTCTCCTTAGAGAAATCCAATTGGCCCCATTTTTGACATATTTATCTTTTTATTGCCTTAATTTTTTCTTGGGGTCTTTTAAACGGCGGCTTTCACGACGTGATTATTATCCACTCGCAACCCTTTTCCGTGAATATTCATCATTTTTACAATTTATATCCTCACGGTAAACGGTTCTTACATGCACTACTTTCATTGTCAAGTTTTATTGCATCTGGTTTGTTTTAAAGACGGGATTGAGATGGAAACACTTTGATCAACATGTGATAAACAAGTGCAAGTGTGCATTAAAGGAGACTAAGAGTCAAACATGTAGGTAGTAATCTCAAATTACATCTTAATGACTCCAAATATTATAATGCACAAAAATGAAATGATGACGCATATCAAAGCACTATCAAATAGTCGCACGGATATGTAATGAAAGTGTGACTCTGTCATCCCAAATGTCCATTCATAAATGGTGTAAACAAAATACAAAATTCTTTTTTGTCTTATTCCAACAATTTTATCAAAATAAAATCTTTTTGGTTTTGTCAATTTTTCTCAAAAAATAGAAAGTCTTTTTGTATTTTTCCAAAATTTTTCAAAAACAAAAATCTTTTTGATTTTTCGAAAAATATATCAAAAACGGGAAATTTAACTACAAAAATGGAACACACTAGCAATAGACGAATAATATCATCATGAAAATCATCCTATGCTAACAAACAAGTCTACGGCGCACTCTCCTATCCTGAACAAGACACCTAGGTGGGTTGGGTTGAGAGTCATACGGATCAATCACAAATTCGGGAACCGGCTCGGGTGCTACGTGGGAAGTGGACGGACCGTCATGACCTATTCCTAATCTCTCAACATTACCCAAAGCGGGGCCGATGAGCATTTTTCCTACCTTTTTAGATGTATCCTCTAAAGTGACCTTTACTTCCCGGGCACGTTCAAGATCTCTCTCTAATTGTGACAGACGGGCTATAAGTTCAATTTTCTCCCGACCGACGACGATCAACTGCTTACTCAAAGTAACTTTCACCTTTTCGAGTTGACTCGCTGACGCCTCAAATCCCCTCAAACTCTCAATCTCTCTCTCCAAATCAATCACCCTAAGACCTAACTCCTTATTCAACTTCTTAGTCTTTGAGGTTTCGGCGTACAAATCTCTAAACGCAATTTGGAGCTCACTTTCACCCTCACTAGTGCACTCACTCTCACACTCGCTCGAAACACTCAACTATCCTCCTCCTCGGGGGTCTCACGTGCACAAGTGTCCTCATCGTCGTGGGACAAACTAGGTGTGTTCACGCGACTAGCTAAAAAGGCTACACACATCCCATGTGAAGATTCATCCCCAAACTCCTTCTCCCCTTCCTCACTATTGCTAAGAGTGGCTGGCATGGCAATCTTCTTGCGCTTTTTCTTTTGCCTACTGGGACACTCAAAAGCCTTATGCCTCTTTCCTTCACACTTGAAACATCTCTCTTCTTCTTCCTTCTCTTTCTCGCCCTCTTTCTCACTACTCTCTTTGGCCTCATCTTTCTTTTTATTTTTTCTCAAAAAATCTTTTATTGGAAGAATTTTCTTTTGAAAATTTGAGAAAATTTTAAATTTTTTTCGCAAGCATGGCCATATCAAAATCAGACTCGCCCTCAAACTCGGACTCATAAACTCTCACTTTCTTTTTCATCTCTCTCTTGGACACTTCCTCTTTCTTCCTAGATTGGGCTCTAAGTGCTATCCCTCTATCCTTAGGCTTGACAGTGTCAGGAAACATGTCGATCTCATATGTTTGGAGGTCTCCTACTAGCTCTTCTAACTTTAAATTGCTCAAATTTCCTAAGGAATTTAAAACAGTCACTTTAGAGATAAAACGTTTAGGCAGCGATCTTAAAATCTTTTTTAACCACTCGTACCAAGATTGAAACTAGTGTTTGCAATATCAGATAAACGTGCATAGAACTCATCAAAACACTCAGATTTAAGCATGTTTATCGTTTCAAATTGAGTAGTTAAATTTTCAATTTTAGATTCTTTGACCGCGTTCGTGCCTTCATGGGTAAGTTGTAAAACATCCCATGCTTTTTTAAACGTGATGCACGTCGTGATTCGTCAACTCTTCAGGAGTGACGTCACCAGAAATTGCACTTAGCCCACGGGAATTAAAAGTTATCCATTTAAATTTTTCCTCAATCCACTCAGTCGCGGTTTTAAGATTTGTCACGTTTTCTACGGTGACGGTGGGAGGTTTTCACCCTCTTTCACTAACTACCCAAACACGCTCGTCGATTGCTTTTAAATGTGATTTCATGCTGGCTTTCCAATAAGCATAATTAGACTCGTCAAAAATTGGCAACCGATTATATAAGTTTTCGATTGGAAACATTGCGACAATTTTTCAAAAACAAATTTAAAAAAGAAATCAATATCACAAAATTTTGCGAAAAACAGAATCACTCGATAATATAGAGAAACCTGCTCTGATACGAATTTGTGAATGGTGGTACGGTCGCTTAAATAAACTCTGATACCAATTTGTTAATGTCGGTGTGATATCGATTAAAACGGATTCGCAAATTCCAATTGTAAATTTATTTAATCAATTGTCAATTTAAATCAATTTTAATTAAGTGCTAAAACATGTAACAATGTGGGTAGAATCAAACCATCACAAATAAATTGCTGACACAGATTTCAGGAAAAAACCCAAAAGGGAAAACCCTTTTTATTGCACTAATAATTTGCAAATTGCGAAATCTGCAATGAATATCCGCAGACACATACAAGAACACGCAGTTCTGAATCAATAATGTAATTTTACAGCAACTCCACAAGACAGCAATGATCACCCACGAGTACTTCCAAAGATCATAGTCGTAGTTAGCCCAGCACCTCCCTCAAGCGGTACTTAATCAACAGTAGGAAATCTTCCCTACAAGAGAAACTCCAACAAAGATCGTATCTTGGGTTCCAAAACAATTCACTAAACTATTGGGATTTTTGTGATTTGAAAAAACAAAGGTTTGAACCCTAAATTGAAGATGACAAAAGTGTTCTACTGTTTGCAGTTTTTGCAGAATGAAAAAGTCAGATCTTCTTGAGAAAAACGACTATTTAACACGCTATTTATAACAAAGTTGAGTCGGCAGATTGCTCGAACGAGATAAAGACTTCCTTCGAACGAGAAGCAATGTCGTTTGAACGACATCGCGCTACATCCTTATGTCTCTCGTACGACATTCTGATGTCGTTTGAACGACATGTACGTCAAACCATGTTCGCCTCAACACTTAGAAATAAATTCTTTTGACGAAAAATAACGCCTCAACTGATTAAACAAACTAATATTCCCAAGTACTTTACCGAAAGATTTTTTCAAATTACCTATGATGATCAAAACAATGATTAATCATGTGGTTTATAAATATAAATATACCAGATACTTAACTTTCTATATTTTCCGCACCATTGGATGGAGAGTTAGAGAGATTTTACCAACCATATCAAATATGGCATCTCAAAGCAACTGAGGAGTATGAATGGGATGAGATTGATCAAAATAATTATGATCATCTTATTGACTACATATGTACAAACCAGTACTGGATAAGAAGCCTAGTCAATATTTCCAATATAGCCAAATATTTGTATTCTCAACAAGAGATCAAATTTATGATCATAGATGGACGAAGACTATTTGTCACGGACCTCCCTAACAATTATTTTGTATCTCCTGAAGAAAAAGTTGAGTTGATTGAATTTCTTAAAAACCTCAAGAACAAAAATAATTTGGATGTCCCATATGAATTATTAAGTGATGCAGAGGAATACGAAGAAACACTTCTACATCACCATAACCAAAGTCCAATTGATAGCATATCATTGGACCCCATTGGCGAAGCTAACATAGCCAATGCAATGGAGGGATAATTCTATATTTTCTGGACCACAATAGACGAGTGCACAAATTATCCAGCACACGACACGTGGCCCAAGAAAAAACAAATGAACGGCGACGGACAAAGAGATGCCTAAAAGCAGACGAATCTTTCTACTTTATTAAAGATAAAAAATACAATGTCAGTATGGACAATAAAACAAGACATAATTACAAATTGTCCCAAAGTCTGTTTTCCTCAACCAGAGGACAAATTAATATTAGAAACAAACGCTTCTAATCATTGCTGGGGATGTGCTCTCAAAGCAATTCCATCCCAATATTGGAAAGAAAACAATTCCAATATATTAGGTATCCGAGGAAGAAAACACCCAATACCTAAAAACATTCAAAAAGAATTAATATGTGGATATAATTCAGGTAAATTCAAACCCAATGAATTAAACTATATCATTTTTGAAAAAGAATTACTAGCAATAAAACTTGCTATTAAAAAATTCCATATCTTCTTAGCCCAGAAGATTTTATTGTCAGAACTGATAACCAAGAATTGATAACCAAGCAGTCAAGGAATTCCTTATAAATAAAAGAAATACTAACAGACTTAAATGGTATAATCAAATTGTCAATTATACCTTTGAAGTTGAACATTTGAAAGATACTAACAATTTTCTTGCAGATTATCTTAGTACGAATTTTGTGGAAGATCACTAAACAAGTGCGCTAACAAATCAAATCAAATTTCTCTGTTTCAGGATGGAAGACCCTAACAAAAGGGAAGAAACACAAGGAGAATGGGTAACAATTGCTTAAAAAGCAAGAACCCAAAATACTGCATTATCTTACACTACACAATCTAAACCAAGATATATGTATGTTGTCTTCAGTGGACGCCATCCGGACTTCTACTATAGCTGGTTTCAATTCGTAGTGGCACACAATAATTATACAAGAACTAATTTAACACACATATATGAATAACACATATTTAATTAAACAACACATATTTAATTAAACAACACATCTTTAATTAAACAACACATATATAAATACTAAACTTAAATAAACAAAGTAACACACACAAACAAATTATAATATATATATATTATTTTGTTTTTAATTGTAAAAATGTAATAACACACATACTAACCTTTTAACAAAGCTCTGATACCAATTACACAAATGATGCGGAAGATGAAGTCGTATGGATGGATTTGTTAGTTAGGTGGGTTAGGTAGGAAGTTAGGCAAAAGTTAGGCAAGATTATGTGGAGGAAAAAGAAATTAAGAAAAAGACTTATAAGTAAATTTTTTTTATTACAAAGAGTTGTATAGGTTACAAAAGGAGAAGATGAGGAGAAAATGTCCTCTGAAATGAGATGGTCTGTCCGTTTTATAATAGTCGGACGCCAAATTACAATTCAATACAGATGATAAAAGACAATAAGAAATAATAAACACGTTTCTTTTCTATTTAAAAAGAAACTTTAATAAAGTAGAAAGATTCGTCTGTTTTTAGACGTCTCTTTGTCCGCCGCCATTCCTTTGTTTTTTCTTGGGCCACGTGTCGTGTGCTTGATAATTTGTGCAGTCGTCCATTGTGGTCCAGAAAACATAGAATTATCCCTCCATTGCATTGAGTATGTTAGCTTCTCTAGTGAAATCCAATGATATGCTATCAATGGAATCTAATAATTGATTGGATGGTTTCGTCCATCTATGACCATAAATTTGATCTCTTGCTGAGAATACAATATTTGGCTATATTGGAAATATTGACTAGGTTTCTTATCCTGTACTGGTTTGTACATGTGTAGTCAATAGGATGATCATAATTATTTTGATCAATCTCATCCCATTCATACTCCTCAGTTGCTTTGAGGTGCCATATTTGATATGGTTGGTAAAATCTTTCTCTAACTCTCCATCCAATGGTGTTGGAAATATGGAAAGTTAAGTATCTGGTATATTTGTATGTATAAACCACATGATTAATCATTGTTTTGATTATCATAGGTAATTTGAAAAATCTTTCGGTAAAGTACTTGAGAATATTAGTTTGTTTACCAATCCTCATTCTATTGACTTAATATCCAAATTATCTTCTGTGAAGTGTAATTTTTTTGGTACATCATCATACAAATTGATTTCATCCGCATGATTGATTTTATTAGCAAACTTGATTTAAAGACTTTTTATCTTTACATCCTGCTCTTCAATTTTTGGAAAAATTTCTAAATGAAATAAAGGTCGGGGAAGAAGTTGTTTTGCTTTTTCAAACAAGCAAATTCTCTGAATAGTATTAAAATTTTTATCAGGAAAATCATTTTCTAGCAGCTCTGCTATTGCTAAAAAGATATTAATTTTTTCAAGAGAAAAATTTTCATTTTCATAATTTAATTTCTTCAATAACTTTAAGTTGATCAAGAACTGCTGTTTGTTCAGTAATTTTGTCAGCTAAAATACTCATATTTTTTCTAAAGTCCCTCTTTTTTGTCTAAAATATGGGATTTTCAGGATTCGTTCAAAGGTTCATATAATACACAAGGAATTCCTGGATTATAAAAATCTTTTACTTCAACTGCAGGAGTTTTTTCTTGTGTTTGAAGTTTAGCAAATTGGTGTATTAAGTTTGGGGGTGCTAATTGTTGCATCCATTGTTCCCATCCAGCTATTGCTTCCTGGATATTGGCATGTCTTTTATGGCATGCTCTAGGATACCCATTTATTTGAGCATGACATTGAAACCAGTTATAGTAGATGCCTGGATGGCGTCCACTGAAGACAACATACACATATCTTGATTTAGATTGTGTAGTGGAAGATGATTTAGTATTTTGGGTTCTTGCTTTTTTAGCAATTGTTACCCATTCTCCTTGTGTGACCCAAGTTGAGTAATAGATGCTTTTGGCCCAAATCGGACTATATCGATGAGATCTCAGTCAACTCAGACGATATCGGCACGGTCTCGAACAATATCGGCGCGATCTCGGTCGTTTCGGACAATATCGGACAACTCATTATAAATTTTATTGTAATTACAAAAATTATTAAATTTGTACTACTTTTATCAAATTTGTCATGTTAATTATGGTTGAATTAAATCCTTACCATATTATAAGTGATAATGTATTTATATATATTAAGTAAAAATACATTAAATATATATCAGTGTGTTTAAACACTTCTTTATATACTAGAAATATACATGAAAAGATGTATCACTATCAACTTAATATATATTAAAATGTATCATTACTTGCGTGATATATATATATATATATATATATATATATATATATATATATATATATATATATATATCCCTAAAATGTACTTCTATTTAATTAAAATATTTTCAAAAATGTATTATCGAATATATTAATTAAGTGTTAATATTTACTTGATTAATAATTAATACATTATTACATTAATGAAACAGTATATTTAACTTCTATTTACTAATTTTTATATACTTTTTTGTCTAATTTAATCGTTTTGCTTACTTATTACTAAACTATTATGTAATGAAGCTAATTATTACGAAACTATTACTTATTACGAAACTATTATAAGTTATTAAACAGTGCTATGCATACTTATTTTTATAAATTTTAATTTTTTTTTCAAAATTTTGTAGGCTCTCTATATTGCGTATCGTCTGATATCGCGACTGATGCCGAGACCGAGTTGAAAATTGGGGGCCGAGTTGACACCGCGACATTGAACCATGCCTAGGATATGATATCATATGGGCTGGAACATTCTTATTTACACTTATCCCTAACCCTCTAACTAATTGTAGCATTAGAATATAACAAAGGAAAAATTGCAATAGCAATAATAAGAAAAATGACAAAAACACCCTCGATTAATTCACATCACTCTCTTCCGGTTGAAAAGAGTTCGTGCTAACTCGATGGGGGATACCATCGGGATTGGGGTCGAGTGAAATGACATGTGTTAGCAAGGCTCATGCCTTGAAGTCGATAAGATCCACGCTATCAGTCACCAACACAACTCTTTCTTCCCCTTCGAGCATTCAGAAGGCCTATGGCCCAGTTGGACATAAGTGAAGCATTTCATCTTGCCAGTGGAGGAATCGACCTTGGCAGATGGGGTAGGACCAATGTTTTAAATCGCGGTCGCGTAGGGTGTCGAAGTTTGTCTCCGAATTCGCGTCGCAATTCATGCATTCCAGATTTTTAATTTGAAAAACATGTTAAAAATATAATAAATGAATAAGCTCAAGCGATCACTCCAAATCATTTCAAATATAGTCACGAAGACAAAGTACTACAACATTCGGAATAAAACACAATAATAGTACCATATTGTTCCAAAAATTGGACCATATTTGTGACACCCCGCCTAATAAAATACCGGGTGATTAGTCCTATACCAAATTAAAACAGGAATCCCAGTTGGATCATCCTTAGCATCACTGTCGAAAACTTTTTAAAACTTACTAACCACCTAGTATTCCAAAAACTGGTGCCAAATTTTAACTTGTTAATTAAACAAAACAGTACATGCGGAATTAAATATAAACCATTCACACAACTGAATAAAACTCAACTGAAATAATTAATTAATAAACAAATTGCCGAATAAACCATCGGCCACCAAAATGAAATCCAATACAAATATCCAACACCTGAATAAGTACATCAGAAAACGGTACCGAGAAGTCTGGGCGACAAGCCCTAAATAAAACTGAAACTGATACAAGATTTCTACTCTAGGAATGAATGAATGATGCGTCTAATCCAAACTCCTGCTAGCATCCACATATGCCGCAGCTCCGTGTCCCTGGAATAGAATATCAATCCTGGCGTCCCTGTGGCTGGACACCTAAAAGGTTTTGAAAATAGTTTTATAGCAAGGGTTAGAACCCAAAACATTTTGAAAATATTTAGCAAGTGAATTAACTGCAGTAATTTAAAATGCATGAATGCGCTTCATATTTAAGTTAGTGTCGCACTCCCTTGTGGACAATCTCACCCCTCCACTATTGTGCACACCTAACGGTTACCTTAACCCCACCTAGTTGTACTATCCCATCCAACTAGTCCTGGTATAACCTTCCCTTGCCATACTACTCTAACCCGAGTATAATGATTCTTGAATTATAAGTTATCTCACAATTAACTTAATTAATTCCTCTTAAATAGTAGCATATAACCGTGTCACAAGTTATTTAAAATAAATACATCACACACTGTATTATTTCCCGTATATAATATTTACTACCATTATATACGTACCTTTACCACAGTATCCACACATATAACATACGTATATCCATCCCTTCGAGTATACCCTCGCCGGATGATTTCCTCTAAAATGCCATCTCACTAGGTGTGCTCACAAAACCTAGTTATCCCAAGTTAGAATCGCCCACCAACTTGGACCAAAATATAAACGAAGTGGAGGCGGTCATATTCCTTCCCTGAAAGTGAGATTAATCCTTCACCCATATATACCGGACGCTATGACCTGGGGATATACTCGCCCTACTCCTCAAGCTAGGGGATTCACCCACATCGCGCAACCTCCCTTGATAGCATTAGAGTATGTAAATTGAATAAATATCTAGTCACTGATATATAATATCACACAGAATATAAACACATATATATACTATCACTGTACCGTATATATATAATATAAATCCCGGCTTTACCATGTACTCAAAATCCCGTACACTGCCTGTAATTTCCTGAGTCTGTGTCCCGACTCAACACAATTAATTTTCTCACTTAATAATTTATCATCTTCCCGAGTCTATGGCCCGACTCTAATAATTAATTCACGCCTCAATTAATATAATACTTTCCCCGAGTCTATGTTCCGACTCTAATTAAATTAATTAACACACCCATTAATTTAATACCGCCCCGAGTCTATCGTCCGACTCTAATTAAATTAATTAACACACTTATTAATTTAATACCTTCCCGAGTCTATCGTTCGACTCTAATTAAATTAACTAACACACATATTAATTTAATACCTCCCCGAGTCTATCGTCCGACTCTAATTAAATTAATTAACACAAATCCGAGTCTGTGGTCCGACTCTAGTATAATTAATTATCACATTAATTAATTAAATACCTCCCCGAGTCTACAATCCGACTCTAATTAAATTAATTATCACACGTATTAATTTAATCTTACCCGAGTCTACAATCCGACTCTAATTAAATTAATTATCACATCCATTAATTTAATTCTACCCGAGTCTACAATCTGACTCTAGTTAAATTAATTACCACCCTTATTAATTTAATTCTACCCGAGTCTACAATTTGACTCTAGTTAAATTAATTATCACCCTTATTAATTTAGTACTATCCGAGTCTACAATCCGACTCTAATTAAATTAATTATCACACTTATTAATTTAGTACTACTCGAGTCTACAATCCGACTCTAATTAAATTAATTGTCACATTTATTAATTTAATCCTACCCGAGTCTACAATCCGACTCTAATTAAATTAATTGTCATCTTTATTAATTTAATAACTTGTGTCACCCAACCATTATCCCCGGACTCACTTACTTGGTCCGTAACTTAATATTTTCCGAGTCTATGTTCCGACTCCAAATTAATTACTCACTCTCAATAATTAACTTAATAATTTGGAGTCACATAACCAATATACCTGGACTCACTCACTTGGTCCATTTGACATCTCATAATTTCGTTCTCACATTTTCGCCCACAATTTGTCACACATTCATCTCCATGATTTCCCCAATTATATTTACCTATAATTATTAGCATACCCGGACTCGCCCACTTGGTCCATAATTAAATATTTCCCGAGTCTATATCCCGACTCTAAATTAATTTATTTATCTCCAAACTTAATTCACTACCTTGGGGTCGCTTGACCAATATTCCCGGATTCGCTCACTTGATCCATACTTCACCATTTTGGAATAAAACCTCTCAATTTCATCCATTAAGTGCCCACATAAATTTATCCTAGTCCCAATTACTTTCTCCCATAATTGCTAGGAATATTTGTTTCATAATTATTTATCACTTATTAATGTATGAGAATTAATTTCTAATTAAATTCCCCCCTTATATACAAACTGGGCGAACTGCCCAGAATTCTGAATCATCGATCGATCGAACCCCCTGGGTCGATCGATCGATCGTCCCTGACTTCGTCTTCTTCGAGACGCAGTTTCACCATTAACGAAAACCTCCAACTTTCATTCTTTCCCCTGGGCTAATTCAAGCCCAATCATCTACATAAGAATAGGATCAAAGCACCTTATAGAACATCAAACTGAAATTAAATCCCTTGATTTTCTACTTTTTCCCGATTTGGGTATTATCCGGGTTTCAAATCCCCAATACGAATTTCATTCATTTTATCAGTAATTAACCCTCTACTCTTACTGATTTTAACATTTGATTCAGTTCTCTACATTCTAGAATCATAAACACGATCAATCTCCCCCTTAATCCCATTAAGGTATATAAATTTACAAAAACCCAATTTAAATTTTTGGTGACACACCCAAAACGAATTTTCATATACATATCACTATGATATGAATTGATTATCATAATTTTAGAAATCACAACAGTTAACCACTTGCCTGTAAGTGTTCGTAGTGTCTGATCCATTGGCGTAGTCCCTCAATTTGGCTTCAAAATTCCCAAATTGGCTTTTGCTAAGCTTTCCCCCAATTTCCTTCTCAAGCCCTAGGCTTAGAATTGTGTTGGCTGCTGATTTCCTAATCCCTCACTTAGGTTAAAACCCTCAATCCCGTTTTTCACCTAATGGGCTTAATTAAAGTGGCCCAACTCACCCCGTGTGGGCCCGGCTATGCCCAAAAATACCCTGAGACTCAATTACTACCTCCAGGTACTCTTTTCTGACTATCTCGACCCATCCGGACACAACCCCGCACTCAGAATTGACATCCGAATTAATTTATAAAAATACTTATCTCACCCCCAATTTAGTCTATACCGACTCCCGGCTGGGATAAGTGCATACTCCGCCATTAATACCCGAAATGACGTAATACAATTATTACTATTCACTTAGTAAATAAATTTCCCTAAACATTAACCATTCACTCCCCGATTAATATTTAAATATATATATTGCCATAATTAATTCAATTAAAATTACATCACACGAGTAATTTAAAATTCCCGAATTAATTAAATATTAAATACACAAAAATACGGGATGTTACAATATTGTTCCAAAAATCTAAATGGCATGAAGTTTCAGAAATAATTTAACCACAAATAACATCAAAAGTAGTCTCCATCATAATAACATCATCATCTTGGTTAAGGGTATCTATTTCTGGAAATCGTGCACTATCAAAGATCCTCGGAGCAATTCCTTCAAAGATATCAATCTCCACATCTTCATCAACGGGATCCGATCTCACTTCTTTCCCTTTACCCCCACCTAGTATGGTAAAAACAATATTACAAATTAATTGGGTGATAACTAGTAATTATGTATATATTAAGTTTGTCATACTTACTTGAACATTCACCCACTTTAAGCTTGTTTGAAGTCGAAGAAGAATCAACATCAATAATTGGGACCTCACTCTCTAAAGCACTATCAATAATTTCGGGTGGCAAACTCACAGTAGATCTCCCGAGAACAACTCATCATCATAAAGCCATGAAGTATCTTTAGGTAGGATGGAATCTTCTCTCTTTGTGATTCCGTGATAACTTGAATCACATTTTCCGCACCTACCTCAACAACAATATCATCAAGATAATTAAATATCAACTCTCCATTCTTAATTGCGTTAAAAACATCAACGGATGTTAGAAAGAAAGTACCTGCAAGGCTATTTACAAGAAAATTTATAAGAGCCCTACTTTTACCATACGTCCACCCATCCGACATAATTGTGCAACCGTGAGTTCTCCACACATTTTTATGGGTTTCCAAAAGATGATTAATATAATTTCTTCTTTAAGAATCCATGTTCTCAATTCATGTATACAAGGAGGCTTAAACCCGGGGCCATATTTAGCAATTGCATCGATAGCGGGTTTAAAGTGAACATCGTTCACACAATTAAATGGAAGAGCAGCTGAATAGGTCCAATGACCAAATTTACGATAAGCATCAATTCTAAGATCTTTTTTGAAAGCGGAATTAAGTTTAGTTTGTTTGGGTTCATGATTAACAAATTTATCCATTGCAACCGTAGTGGCATTACTATCACCTACCACAACCAACACCTCCACCACCACTTGCATCTTCCCCCTCTCAAAATTTGTTGATTGTCTACTCCCACTCCCACTTCCACTCTCGGGACCCTTATCATCAAATAGCAATGTACTTTGTTTTTTTTTATCGTTATATGTTTTAATCCTTTAATAACAATATTTTTAACATCTTCTGGAACTTTTTTGCACTCCAAAACACCGGTTTGGGTGCGGGCCAAATGATATTTTAGACGTATAATACCATCTTTTGACCTATGATGACAATACCTACAAAAAACTCCACTTTTCCCTTCCTTTTCATATGCATATTTCCACCAAAAATCTTTCTTCGTAGACATTACTTTGACAACCAACTTAAATTTCAAAAGCAATAAAAAAAAAGAACTTGTGATAAAAAAATTATGAAATATAAAAAATAAAAAAATAACTGTAAATTCTTACCAAATTGAATCGGGGCTGCCAAAGTGTGCAAGGATGAGTCCAGAGCAGTAAATCGGACCAATCGGGCTGCCAAAGTGTTAATGATTTTTTTTTTGTTTTTTGTTTTCGAGATCGAAGCGGTAAATCGGGGCTATTAAAGTGATTGAGGAAGGGTTTTACAGAGACGGGGCTGCTAAAACTATAATAAGGTAGTTTTTTTTCTTTTTCAGATCGGGGTTTAGATGAAGTGGGATATGCGTTTTTATTTTTTATCTTTGTACTCACAAAAACGACGCCGTTTTGGTAATCAGAGGGTTTAAAAAAAAAGGAGCATCGCTTGGCTTTTACGCACTTTTGTGCTAAATTGCGCCAAATTGCGCACGCAACAGCAACATCCTAAATAGCAGGCCCATTTGCGTTGCTTTTTCCCTTCGCAAAACGCGATAGCGCGCTTTCAAAAATACTGAGTAGGACGAAGGTTGTTGGGCCACAATGATGCTCCTCAACCTTGAGTGCATACTTGGTCAGGCATCCTAACAGATGCAAGTCGTTGCCCCATGAATGTAGTGTCTAATCCTCTTATCTTGTTGTAAGAGGGTGCAAAGGAGCGGAAACAACTACGTATAGTTAGTGACTTGTATGTGAGAAAAGAGATCTTCCTCATAGGTGAACTAAATGAAACTCGCTGCCTTCACCTGTTGCCATGTGGTGATTAATGGTTGGTTTGTCACCTCACGACGTTGGGTAGTGTCATTCCACCACACCTTGGCGAAACACAACTTGGTTGAAGCTAGTTGCACACATCAGTGCCCCTTTTAATTGCTTGAGCTCAATTATTTTCTCTATGGAATTAATCCAAATAGTTGTCAGAGGTGAAACGCGCTAAGGTACTTGGGAGCCTAGGCGCAAGGCGATGAATGCACCTGATCGAAGTGAGGCGCAAAGTCTATAAAAAATGCAAACGCTGTATATTTATAATGATAAGATCATTAATGATCTAAAATTTGAAACAGATAACATAAATTACTATTTTACACAGTTATGAAGTTACAGAAGAAGATAAAGCTTATGCCACTATATGAAAAAAATATAAATATAAATATTTATTTAACAATTTAGTTATCCAATAATCAATGAAAGCAAAGATATTGATATATTAAAAAAAATATATACTCTAACATGTGAAGAAAAATCAACATTGAAATTGTTCTAAGATGCAACACCGTTGGAGTTTAATTTTGTTTGTTTGTTTTGCCCGAGTAGGGATTGGAGGCAAAGATAAAGTTTCATTAGGTCTCAATGACTTTGGTTAGTTTTGGGGTGGAAAATCGTCTACTCTTTCATATTTCATTGGAAAATATCCAAAATCAGCATATCAATTGGTGTATTCTTGTATTGGGGGCGATCCAAAAAAATTTAATGAGGCGTGCCTAAGCCACACCTTGAGCCTGGAGCTAAGCTAACAAGGCGCGCACCTTATTGAAGGAGCCTTGCCTGAGTGAGGCTAGACGCCGATGCTGTGTCGAGGTGAGTCTGGAGCCTAGGTGCGCCTCTAACAACAGTGGTTGAGGTGATTGCCAAATGTCGGAATGCCAACTCAAAGATCCCCGTGTGGCTTTTGACCCAGAGTTGCAGAACTTATGAAATGATCCTTGCCTGGTCCTCCCAAACGCGCTGGCATCATCATCATCGTCATCCGAGGGTATCTTATCAGGCTGTGTAGGGGACAATGAAGTTGGACGGGTTAGTTGCCTGCTACAGACCGAAAGTGACAAGGACCGGGTTCTCTTTCTTGCCCAAGGGGCGTAATGGACATTCATACATTTGATGGCTTTGTTCCATCCAAATAAAGTACCGATAAAGCTCAATAGCACATATGACTTGACCTTAAGGCTGAGGGAGTCGAACTGGGAGACATCGAAGTGACATTTATCATAGTTGGACCAACACCACTCTTCATAGACTGTCATACATTCTAGGGAGATTTCCTCGTGTAGTTTGGGTATAGTGCTAAAACTCTAGTGGTTGAATGAGCGGAGGTGTCCATGAATTCAATTGCGTATTGTGCGACGACAGTCACACTCCACGTCTCGAGGGTCAGTAGGAGCAGAAACAACAAATTGGATGTCAAGAGGGTCGTGGGTGAATTTGTACTGGGGTTGGCCCCCCCCTGGGTGCGAGTTGCTTAGATCACTGACAGAGGGAGTGAGGTGAGCGGGATGGTGATAAAAGGTTGTCCAGGTGAGGATTGCGAGGAGCATGGAGGTTGCGACAAGCGCTGGGGACATTGTCAGGCAACTACGAGGTCTGGTCTGTCCGTGGGCATATGGAGATTGGCGAGTTGGTTCAGGCTCGTCCAATTGCTGTTTGCCATCGCGTCGGGCCGGAGGCGCCCCTGACTAAATCAGCTTGCCCAAAACTGAGGCCGACCTTCGGGGCAAGGTGTTGGGGGCTCAAGGCTGTTTGGGGAGACGATAGAACTCCTCGGCGTTGAGTGTGCAAGGGTCACCGATGCTGCCCGGAGACTGACCCCAGGACTGCAATGGTGGTGGCTGAAGGCACACGGGCTACCTAAGTAAGCAGCTGCTGGGTAGAGGGTAAGGTGGCAGTGAGGCTGTCCAACAGGTCAAGGATGGAGCCGATGAACTCCCTTAATCAAGTGGTACGACTCTCAACTGCATTCTTCCTTCCTTACATGGCAACAACCACCACTAGTGTGAGAATATGATATATATGATGTAATCGATACCGAGAGCGATATAAAAAGATTCACTCAAAAGGGACAGCTAACTAAAAAAATCTATTAATTGAATGCCTTTACCCCAAATGGAGCTTATAGGGTGATGAAATATCCCTAAGATATTCTAATCCTTACCATCTAAGGAATGTTTTAGGCTTTTATGATGTCATGGAGTGACATCACTAGTGGCCTAAGCCATGACATTATAGGGGCTTGAACGTTTTTATTTGCATTCAGGCCAAAATATCTTTAAACCCCTCACTAAAGGTAGCACTAAAAAGAAAAAAAAAATACAAGAAAAGTTGCACTAGAAATAATATGAAAAATGATGAAAACTTCCTCGATTAGATCACACCATTTACCCTTTCTAATTCAACAACCGGTTAGGTTATTATCTTAGCTTATGAGAGTATAATTTGAAAAATTTATATCTACTTGCCTCACGTTGGTCCCTACCCCCTAATGAGCCTCTTTGTCAATTTTCAGGGTTAGTTTTGTAAGGCATGGAGTGGTAGAAGTATTATGTTATAGAGATTGGTTGCCTTTCTTGGACAGAGAATAGAAGGATGTGAGCTTAGGTATTTAAAAAAATATAACAATTTAGCCGGCAATAGGGAAATGATGTAAACGGAATCTGGGGCCAGCTCATCTAAAGACCTCATGCTGCACAGTGATGGGAGGCCACATTTTTTATAGCACCCAAGCCTGATGAAATTGTCCATGAGTTGACATGGTTAACAATCAAAGCAAGGTCATGGGTTCAAGTTGCATTGGGCGTCATGGGATGGAGAGAGTGATGTGGGCATCATCAGTTAACCATGTGAACTCATGGACTACTTGCCGGTCTTGAACTCCATAGAATGTGTGGCCTCTCCTCATTGGGTAGCATATGGTTTTCAGATGAGATGGCACTCCCAATTCCATATACATTAAGTTGTATCAGATCGAGGTAATGAGCGCAAGGTAATGGGTTCCAGTCGCAGAGGCATCATGGGTGGGGAGAGTGACGTGGGTAACATAAAAACCATGTGAACTCATCATGAACGCCATAAAAGGTGTGATTTTAGATGTTTATCCGGAGGAGATGTTACACCCGATTTCATTTACATCATATTCAAGTTTGTATGTAATTATGTTAAAGGCTTTGGTAAAGTCTGTTCTCTTTATCTTTAATGTCTATGTCTATGAGCTTTCGTTTATATGTACACCGAATTGTCGCCGGTAGGATGGAGAGAAATGGCCGGATTTCTGAAGAAAAAGCGCAAGGAAGTACTGTGGGGTCTAATCAAATTTGTGGCTCCCTCTGAGGGCTTCCTTCTTGAAAACGTTTGAGGGGCTGTTTTGGAATCTCTGTTTTTTTTCCTATGTATCTATTTATTATTGTTTTTTTGACTCTTAGGTGGACTTCTCCTCCTCCCCCGCACACAGTTTATTTGGTTGGTGTCTTTTTCATTTTGCATGAAACTTATTGTTTCTAGTTAAAAAAAAAGAATCCTCTTGGGTTATATGTTCGTGTATATTAGGATCTGACTTTTCGCTTAATGTATTCTGTTGGTTTATATGTCAAAGAAAGTGCAAGTTTGTTTTTTGGGGAGCAACAGTCTTTTCCAAATATATCTTCTTAGTGTTTGATTGTTTCAATATATGTTCATTCTTTTGACATAGCCATTATTGTGTGAGCAGGGTAAGAGTGTTGAGGAGGATTTAATGGACATGATAGATAGAGAAGCAGATGGAAGTGATAGTCTTGAGGGCTTTGTTCTATGCCATTCAATTGCAGGGGGAACGGGCTCAGGTTTTGACTTTTTACCATTTCTTTATGCCATAGTTTTATTTAGTCTGTCACGTGTTACATTTCCTTCCATTTACATCATTGCTGGAAAATAAATTTCAGTCGGCAACCTTGTTTCTAACTGGGATGACAATTGATTTGGACATTGGATTTTTCAAAATTGACTACAATGTTATCCTTTTTCTTTTGGCCTTGTTTGAGTATTGGGGTAAAGTAAGTAAACTCACTTTGCTGGTAGTATATTAGAAATGCATTATGCTTGAGAAAAGTTTCCATTTTCAACTTTGACGGTCCTCATTGGCATTCGTAAAGGTTGAGGATTTTCTTAAATAGCTCTATCATATGATATTATCTAATGATAATTACTGTCATGCACAAGACCATTTTTGCTATTGGTTTCACAGATGCAATTTTATTTTACCAAATAGTTGCATTATCCAGGTATGGGTTCATATCTGTTGGAGGCTTTGAATGATCGCTACAGCAAAAAACTTGTTCAGACATATAGTGTATTTCCCAACCAGAACGAGACAAGTGATGTGGTGGTCCAGCCTTACAACTCCCTATTGACACTCAAACGACTAACACTAAATGCCGATTGTGTAGTCGTTCTTGACAATACCGCACTTAATAGAATTGCCGTGGAGCGTCTTCATATTCCGAATCCATCTGTTTCTCAAACAAATTCTTTAGTTTCCACTGTAATGTCTGCAAGCACAACCACATTGCGTTATCCGGGCTACATGAACAATGACTTGGTTGGCCTTCTTGCTTCTTTGATCCCGACTCCGAGATGTCATTTTCTGATGACGGGATATACACCGCTCACGGTGGAAAGACAGGTAAGATTTTAATACTCATGCTGTATATCTAGAGAAAATCATGGATAATTATTATTTCAATGGATAATTAATTAATTAATCAATCTTGTAAGGGCACGCTTGATTACGAAGTTGGAGAAAGATTAAAAAACAGATCATTTTTATATTTTTTTTAAACTTACCTCCTGAGAATATTGCATATATAGACTTAGTAGGTTGATGCACATGATGCGCGGGTGAGGGGGTTAAGTCTAATTATGTAATTTTCTCGGGGGGCAAAGTATAAGATTTTTTTTTTTATAGAAAGTTGGAAAATGATAGGAATATAAATGAGTGGCTTGGTGAGATTTTCTCTTACTTTACCAAATTTTTATGGGTAAAATTGTTTCCATAGAAAATGAAATGTTCTTCTGTTAGTTTGCTATTGGATTGTGAGTTGAATATGTTATGCATTTAAGTTTTTTAGGATGCCAACGCTATTACTTTAAAAAAAAAGTGCGGTTAAAGTTGATAAAATATTAATGGGCTAGGATTCTTATATTATCTGAATCTTTTCTCTTTTCTTTATTTAAATTTGACAACATTTCGTTGCGTTAACAATCAACATATACGATTTTGACCACACTTTAGAATAGGTTCATAAAACTTTGTAGTGGCTGACTTCAAATTCTCTCTAGAAATTTAAAAGAATGTTATAATATGGGTTGATTTCATAGCAGGACTCTATTGCAATCTTGCGCAGTAGAGTAGAGTTTAATAAACTTTTAAATTGATGTTATTATTAGATATTATGTTGCAAGTTACTTTATACTCCATCCGTCCCAAATTAAGAGTATTGTTTTCCCTTATGTCCCGCCTTGGAATTATGAATCATGTTTCGAAACAAAGAATATAAAACATTGCAAGATTCTTAAGTTATCCGTCTAAGCTGAGCAATGATCTATAAGTGCATGTGTTGCATTTTAGTAGTATTCCTAATTTTTACGAAGATAAATTTGGAAAGTACATTTTTTCCATAAATGTTTGACTTTCAAAACAACTTATAATTTAGGACGGAGGGAGTGCATTTTACTGTGGAGTGACCTGTATATTGAGAATGTCTCATTATGTTGTACATACCTTGTAGTAGTGACCCCTGGGTCTTATATTCTTAGTATTTATTCATAGTCTTAAGTAAGTTGATACATCATTAATTATAAAGGTTTATTATTCTTAATTTGGTGTCCGTGTTTATTTAGGTCTAGGAGTTATTATAAGTCTATATATTGCTATGTACGTTTTACTGTTTAAAGAGATCAACAAGGGAAATATTCAGATCTTTCTATTGTTTTCAGACTTTTTAATTATCCAAGACCCTAGCTGTATAGATGCCTATACGAGTGAAAATGTGATGCCTAGTGGTTTTCTAGCAGCCCGTGCTGAATTAAATTTGGGATGAAAATAGCTACTCATTTGATTTTTACCAATCCTATTGCGAACAATTTGTTTCGCTGGGATCAATTAGAAAATGTCTTATGTAAACGTTACTTATATGTCAAGGTCCCTTGATTTTTTTACTTGGATTTCATTTCTTATTCGAGTTGTCTAAACAAGAGCAATTCTTATAGATAAAATGAAGCAGAAAATTTGGTTATGATTAACTTTTTTAACTAGAAGGGAGGATTTGTATAATTTAAATGGTTGTGTGAGAGAGAAAAAGGTAATTAGGAGAATGGAAGTATAGTGTAGAATTATGGCCTAAAAGTGGAAGTTTAAGGGAATTTGGAAAGTGGTTGATCACGCAAACCATAGAATAAGATGAATAAAAGATTTGGTATCCTGACGTACCTGGGAAGTAGGAAGATGGCTTAATATACACACACACACACACACACACATATATATATATGCAGTAATGAATATTGATCATGCCTCTATCAAACTATTGAAGCTGTAATCTGATCCAGATATATGTTTTTGGCAGGCTAATATGATTCGTAAGACGACTGTGCTAGATGTGATGAGAAGACTTCTTCAGGCAAGAAAAACATTGCTTATTATAAATAGTTTTGTTAGAGCAAGCATAGATATGATATGAGTATCCTGACTGTGATCTGTTTTGTAGACTAAGAATATCATGGTCTCCTCTTATGCTCGAACAAAAGAAGCTAGTCATGCTAAATACATATCAATATTAAACATCATCCAGGGAGAAGTTGATCCTACTCAGGTAACTATACCAGCGTGCGTGATTTAATTCATGGAAGTTTCTATGCGACAACTTATCCTTTCGCTTTTAAATTTTTTAAGGAGTCACTATGGAGTATGGACGTAGAACTCAAGAAAGTAATTTTAGATTTGATCAGTACCTAATGCACCTGCTTAAGTGGAATTTGTTTACAATATTAGTGCAACTTAGTATTTCTCACCAGTTTTCATATGGCCTGCAAACGAACCGACTCGTTCTTGAACAGCTCGAGCTCTGGTCATTTGTTAAGTTATTGAACCATGCTTGAAACACACGAATGGCTCATTTAATGAATGAGTTCGAGCACGAGCCATACATATGGCTTGTTTAAAGCTTGATCTGGTCTCGTGTCGACATTTCTAGGCTCAATAAGGATAAGACGGGAGAAACTGCTCACTAAGTTGTGTGTATATATCAAGGTTCTAAAAAACGCAGGGCGTGAACAAGGTGTGGATGCCAAGCCTCAAGCCTTAGAAGCCTAAGCGGGCCTTAGGCGTGAAAAGGCGTTTAGGCCTTTTTTATTATATTTAATATTTTTTTACTATTACAAGGCTATTAAAAATACTAAAATGGTACATACCTTAAAAATATGTCTAAATATTTGTAAGTTAAAATACTAAAAAAAACAAAAAAAACTTGCGTTTTTCACGCCTTACCACAAAAAACGCACGTTTTTTCACGCCTTACCCCAAATAACGTTGATGACGCCTTAATCCACGCCTAGGGTCAAAACTTGGCGTATCTAAAAACCCTCGCGCCTAGGCGCATTTTTTAGAACACTGGTATATATATATATATTATATGTCAAAACTAGACTCGGCTCAAAAAAGTTATTCATGAGCTCGAGTTCGGTTGTTTTGCGGACCTAATTGTTGTAACTCAGTTACTTGATAATTCTTTTGTACTAGGTCATTCATGATGTATCAATATTAAAATTCATTGATTAGGGCCTAGGGGGTCTCGAACGGTATACTTTAGAGATACTTGACAAGGTTGCATCCTGACTATTGGGGTTGACCACCTGATCATTGCTCAAATTCAGTTTCACGTAAAGCCATATTTTCTATTAAGTCATATATCAAAACGTCACTCTCATAAATTTGTGATGTGAATTCAAAATTCACTGCTTAAATGTTATCGTGAACCCATCCTTTATTATCTAATGCTGGAACATTTTATGAGAAGTTCCAAGGAACTGCATACTGAATTTCTGATACATTAGCTGTTGTGAAAATCAGGTTCATGATAGTTTGCAAAGAATACGTGAAAGAAAGCTTGTTAATTTTATTGAATGGGGCCCGGCAAGCATTCAGGTGTGTCTCTTAACAAGGCATAGTCATTGTGTTCTCTTCATTAGTTCATTTGTTTTATATTCATCAGTTTGAAGTTAATATTATCAAATTCTTGTTTTGGCAGGTCGCTCTATCTAGAAAGTCTCCATATGTTCAAACTGCCCACAGAGTGAGATTTACATATACAATATCTTGTTTAATCTTTCCATTATAACATATATATATGTATATACATTCCCAAATTCTTTCTATATTGAATAATCACAGAGCTGAAAGTTTTAGCCTGCAATAGAACGAAGTTTAATACGAAGCTATGGTTTCTGTATAAAATAATGTCTTGTTATTGGAAGGTTTGTACAAAAATTATGAACGAAAAACTTGTGCCTTTCTCAGGTCAGTGGCCTTATGCTAGCAAGTCATACTGGTATTCGACACCTATTCTCTAAGTGCTTGAGTCAGTATTCACTCTTGAGAAAGAGGCAAGCTTTTCTTGACAAATACAGGGGTTTTCCAATGTTCGAAGTAAGTTGCCTGCCTCATTACTGTCATCTGTGTCGTCTCTGCTCTCTGGTTTATCCATTTGTAGTGACAGAGAATTGCTGTTCAGAGTTATGAATTTCTACTGAATAGAGCAATCATTTGTGGTAATTGCTATCTTTTTGCCATGCGTGGTATACTGGACCTAATATGTGAAATGAGCATTATCGAAAAATTGATTCCCTCAATATGCAGCCCCTGTTTTAACTTTATTTACATCTGCATCTCATATGCCTTAAACTGTTACTAGAACTACCACCAGGTAGTCAGATTACATTCCCATCATGAAATAAACAACTTACTAGCAGGAATGGAATCAGAATTTTACCTGTCCCCCCTTCCTCATGCGGTTGCTTTGGATAAGTTCGCTATAATAAATTATCCGTTCTAGCAGTTTAATGACAAACTTGATTTAAATTGTGTAAATTTGTTTGAAAAATACCGTATTTAAACATAAAGCAATAAATTGGATACATATAAGGGAGCCCAAAATATAAAGAAAAAATTTAATGTAGAAAATAAATGTTAGATGGCCTAAACTTTGGTGAAATCATAAATTGGGTTGAAGTATACAAGAGACTATAGTGATTTAATCAAGCGAAATCTTGAATTTGAACACTTTGAACATTTTCTCAAACAAATTGATAGATTGTTTAATCATCATTGTGCCACCCTTCCCAAGGGTGTGAGGACTTATCTTCCAAATATTTACTTTAGGCCTTTTTCCCATGGCTCATGAAGTTGGACAAAGACCAGATTAACTCCCACGCCACCACATTGATGTTCACATGACATTGCGATATGCCATTCTAAGACACCATTAATTTATTCCTCAAGCTTCCAAATCCTATTCAATAAGTAAGCCCGTCTCATACCAGTAATTAAATAACCATCCATTTGTGCTTAAACATTTGAGATCAGCGTTGCCAAAGACAATTGTGTACTCCCTCCGCCCCGAATTATGTAGGTCATCCCAGATTGGCAATTTAAGATTCCACTTTGAAAATCAATAAACCCAAATCCACAACATTCAAGCAAGTTTTAGTTTTGGCCATTGATTATATTGAGTCAATCTCCTAAAAAAATCTGATTTTTAAATGTGGATGCTTAATTGGGACGGATAGAGTAGATAATTTGTTATTGTACGAGTATTGGGATGGATAGACTGCATGAATGCACTTTTGGCCAGTGTTGCATGTGCCAAGTATTCGTGAAGTTCCAAGTTGTAGAAAAAACTGTTGTGTTGTTGTATAGCCAAAATTTATCTATTCTTATCATTTTCGTTGACTTGCTAGGAGTTTATATAACCATGCGAATGTAGGTAGTTTTGTATTTTATTTATATTTTCATAACCATGTCTGAAACTCACGAATCATAGTCGATTACTTTCTGATGATTCCTATGGCATGGTTTGGAATGGATTTTAAACACTGACCATTTTTTTTAATTAGCATGCCTGTTATTATTTTTATGTAATAATAACAGCCTTGTAGAACTTAAATAAATGTGCCATCTCCTTAGAATGTCCTGCTACATAAACAAACCTTGTATGTTGGTCTCATTTCCACATTATGTGAAATGTGGGCAGGACAATGATCTTTCGGAATTTGATGAATCTAGAGACGTAATTGAGAGTTTGGTTGATGAATATAAGGCCTGTGAGTCCCCTGATTACATCAAATGGGGAATGGAGGTATATGCCCTTGTATTCTGGTTTCCTCCTTCAATATGTTTTTTATTTCTCATGCGTTATATATATATTTCCAGGATCCAGACCACGTCCTAACAGGAGAAGGAAGTGCTACAGGAACAGTGGATCCAAAGTTAGCAGTGTGACCTAACCAAGTATGTTTCAATACCTCTTGGAATTTCACCTAAAATTTGTTGTTATTACTTCTCATATGATTTAATTTAAGTTTTATATTATGCAAATACCACTGATCCACCACATATGATTTATTCAGTATGATTTCTGATTGTCTGATGGCATATCACGCCGACTGCCATCATAAGTGTACAAAATTGGTTGTCAAAAATTTAACTTATCATGAGCTCATGGTTTTGCGGACTGCGTTGGCTTCTGGATTCAATTGTCTCTAAATATATAAGCGTGTTCAGGTTGGGCAATTGTGGCTTAAACCCAAAACTGAATTGGTTTTACCGGCACTTTTAACCTACACTTCAATTTGGTTACATTAAAAACTTTTAAATTCCAGTCTGATTTACCTTCCCAACCCGAATCGAATTTGATTTTAAATAAGTAAACATATGTGTTATTGGTTAGAAACCAACTTGTGAATGCAAAGTTGCATGACCCTTTTGATATATGTGTTTAATAACCAACTTATCTTGTAGTTCGACCAATTTAAAGTCAATTTTACATAAAATTTGATGAGACACAAATGGGAACGCAGTTCACCCCGTACTATATAACACAACACAGTAAGTTTGAGGTAGCTTTATATAGATCACATAGTAAGAAGACCTCAAACATATATATAAATTGAAAGATCTCAAAATATAATAAACATACAGATTATATTTTGAGGTCTTCCATATATATTCATTTTACAATCATGTAACATAGCAGTACTAGATCATTCTATATCAATTTAAGAAACTGATAGTGTGCTATTGTCCTTTCTTCATTCTTCACTTGAAAAGCTGTATTGTTAGAATTTTGTTCATTTCTTTTACGTTCCTACAAAGATAAAAGGTAAGGTAAAACTTCAGGAAAAAAATGTTTAGATCTCTATTCATTATTTTTTTGTATAAATATGTAGTCATTCGTTTTGTAAACCAATTATGAAAATACAAGCTAAGTGGCTTTAAGGTCTAGCAATTAGAGACTTGTAAACTCAATTACCTCCCATTTAATATCTTAGGGATGTCAGTGCTGTATTTGTGCTAGTCTTTATCACTATTTTCATACCTATTTGATGACCAAATTTTAGCATTACGAGTTTGTATCATTGTAATTAAAAGATTTTTCTTGATAAAACTAGCAGTTACAAAGCTGACTCTCTTGAAAGCTACTTGTAGCAGGCTATAGCATTGGTGCTGGAAGTACAGCGGAGTGAAGAGGGCGGAGTAGAATATGCTTGTATTTTTTCTTTTGTTTTCGATTGGTTGAACGCGTTTGTCTTCTGTTTTATTTTGGGGCTAAAGTCAACGATCTCCTACAAGTTTTTTTTCCAAAGAAATCCACCTCTAAAAGATTTTCCCAGAAGATCCAAAATTTAGGATTGGTTTGAAAAATCTTGCACATTTTTCTACAATCCAAATTGATCCTAAATTATGGATTGTTTTGGAAAATCTCTTAAAAGAGGTTTTTTTGGGAAAAAAAAATATGGAAGCCAAGGGGGAATATGCCATTTTCTATTTACTTGGTTCATTTTCTACATACTTTTTCTACATACTGGCACGCGAGATAAAATGAATATATATGAAAGGCATGTGTGTAGTTGCAGGGAAGATTTCCAATTTTCTTTATCTACAGAGAAATGTGAAAAATTATGTCTTTATTTTGTAAACCCTCCAATATATTGAGAAAATGGAGAATGAATGAGACGAATTTATCAGATAAGTATTTTTTTTAAATTATACAGAATGCAACTTTGATGGTTTTCTAAATTTCTGGAAATTCAGAATATTTGTTTTTGGATTATTTTTTGTATTATTTGAATTCAAAATACTAATATGGATTTGGAAAATATGTTTATATTTTATGTGAATAAAACTCCGAATGCATGTATATAGTCTAATTCGGATTCTATGTTCAAGTTCAGAGCCTCTTCTACCTCTTAACTATTAAGAGGTAAAAATAAAACAATATTTGATATCTCGTCTTGAGTATTAAATGTTTAGAATATGCAAAAAATTAATGGTTATTTTTTTTATATTTGGACAAATTTTGCATTTTAACATATTTCTATAGAAATTTGTGTAATACCCTGTACTTTTGGCTATATTTATTTTTGGGATTAATTAATTAAATGCGCATTAATTGGAAATTAATCCGGGTTATAAATACTAACGAGATGCGAGTTGGTATTTGATTATGTGCATACATGTTTTTATATATGAATTTGGAATTATGAAATTTGTCGTGAGATTTATATACGGCAATTTGGGAATTTTGTTGAGACGCGTGTGACCGTCGCGTCATGGTATATTATTTTAATTATAAAAGTGATTTTTATTTCTATTATCCGTATGGTCGTTTTGAGTGCGCCAACGCGTCCGGAAGGGTCGAGATTGTCAGAAAACACTAGTCGGGGGTGTAGTTTGGATTCCGGGGTATTTTTAGGCCATATCGGCATCATAAAGGGTATTTTGGTAATTTTACATTTTGAGGAATTAAAAGTGACGAAAATTGGGAGTTTTAATCTGATGTGGATTTAACCCACTAAACCAACTAACCAACCCATATTAACCCATTAAGGTACGGAGGCTATCATTAGGTTTACAACTTTCCCAAAGAAAACCCTAGCCACCTTAAGCCACCATTGGAGAAGAAGCTTGGAGAAGAGAAGAAATTCTGCAGAAATCTTCATCAAACCATCATCCAAACTCAGAGACAATTAAGGCAAGTGGTTTAATTACTTTTAAATATAGTGAATGTTCCTCCCATGTTAGAGAATTTAAGAATTGATAATTGTTCTTGGAAGATAAATGAATACCCATATTGATTGGACTTAGAACTTGAATATTGAGGACAAAATTGCATGTAGAATCACATAGAGATGATTATTCTGGTATTAATGTATGTTGGATGTAATATAGACGAATTTAGAATGGGCTAATTGATGATTACAAGTTTTAGGGTTCATGTTCTTGAGAAATTGGGGAAAAAGTGTAGAGATTTGTATATTAATTGATGTTAGGGTAAGTTAATCCTTCAAAACGTGTTAGGATGTGATTATAATATGTTTAGGATTGTTTGGAGACCTTAAAACGATTGTTGGGACTTAGTTTAGAAGAGATTTAAGGAGTAAGAATGGTGAAAAAACGAGATTAGACAAATCTGGGACGAATCTGGTAGGGCGTTAGAAGCCCCTGCCCAGGTCGTTCGAACGAGCTTCTAACGAATTGACCAGTCGTTCTAACGAAAGGGATCCTCGTTCGATAACTTCGTTCGAACGAGATCTCGTTAGAAGGTACAGTTCGTTCGAACGAACTGGAATCTCGTTCGAACAGTCTTGTTCGAACGAGACTTTTAACGAGTTGACAGAGGGATCTCGTTCGAACAGTCTCGTTCGAACGAGACTTCTAACGAGTTGACAGTTTGGGCCTTTTTGGACTGTTTTGATTTTTGGAGTCCCGTAAACTTGTTCGAGGATATAGATAACATCCCGATGATGATGTAATGATAGAATTGGGACTTTTGAGTATTTATGAGAAGGAAATTAGATACGAGAGTTATATTAAATGGACGGTTTGGGTTGAGACGTGAGTGTCTACTACAACGAGAGAATAAATTATGGTGCGTATGATTATAAACCGGAATAGTATAAATTGTGATAATTATAAGTTAGTACGAGAAAGCGATATGTACTACGATTAAACTACGTGATTATTAAGACGTGTGTTTACTTAGTATTGGTATATGAATTGTGTGTATGACATACCTACCATACTTGCTATCACGGGAGGTTTGCGTTCGCTTAGGGCCCTCTAATCCTTGTGTTGTCCGGATTTAGACTGGTTACCTTGATGAACATAGGTCATAGAAAGACTTATTGGGATATTAATAAGTCCGCTGATCGTAGGAGCGTAGGTATGTGCGTGACCTATGTGATGTGACTGTGTTCACCTCCATTGTTTGTGATGTTGTTATCTATGAACTATTCCTGAGAGATTCGGAATATGTAATCCTTATGTACGTGATGTACCGGGATGGATAGCAGAGTATGTGTGCACCACAGCTTAGTTCTCGGGGTGCTTATATTGTATATTTATGATGTGAATAATATACACTTAATTAATGGGAACCTTCATGTTAATGTTGTGAATATAATTACGGTATTGCTTCGAAAAATATAACGAGTTAACTGATAGTGATATATATATTGCATATTGAGCATCTGAGTTTACGTTAAACCCCTACTTAATTACGAGCGTTATAATGTTAATAGAACCGAGTAATATGGGTAGGACCTATGATAGTCTAGCTAGAGATGATGTCACTTAGCTAGTGGATTGTGTCGTTATAGATGGGTACTTACGTTAGGAGTGCACAGTTAGACGAGAGGTGAGAATATCATGTGAGTGTACGTCCTAACATGTACTTTGCATTTAATGTTTTAAATGTTTTTAAAGCACTTGCAGGTTTTTAAAATATAACTCCACATTCGGGCTCTGACCCGTTTGCTTTTCAAATCTATTTTTCTTTGTAAAACCATTTTAGGTGCCCAGCCACAAGGACACCATGCATAGGATACTCATTCTGGTGACGAGCTGTAGCTGTTTGTGGAAGCTACAGGGATTTGCTTGTAGACGCTTCTATCTCTTGGATTCCAGAGTCATTATCTATCAGTTGTAGGGCATGTTGCCCATTTCTATTAGAGTTACATTTCCATTACAGTTTTCAGACTTTTGCATGTATTGTTTTAGTATTCGGTTTATTTATTTCAGTTGTGGGATTTGTAGTGAGGAGTTTTCCTCCAGACTTTATTTACATTCTGTGATGGTTATTCCTTTTACTTTAGTATGGTGAATGGTGTTAGTATTCTTTTTACACTTGTTGCATGTTAATCAGACTTTAATTAAAATTTGGCACTTACTTTTTAAATACTAGGTGGTTAGTAATAAAAAAAAAAAAATGTCTTCGACAGTGATGCTATTAACTGGACCAACTTGGCATTTTGAATTAATTTAATAAAGGAGTAGCTACCCGGTATTTAATTAGTCGGGGTGTCACAGGTGGTATCAGAGCATCAGGTTCTAGTGTCCTTTAGGATCTGAACGGCTTATTATGTTTTCCGCTGAGCTTTCTTTGATATAGAGCCCTAAATATTAGTAATGTTGTATTCATCTCTGTACTTTGGGAATTCGTACTTCTGCGGTTTGTTTATTTGAATGATGAACTCATCCAAATTTACTTAAATTTTCAGATGGACCGTCAAGAAGAACTAGCTCGAACGGGTAAGGGAATAAACGGGCAAGATCGACTCACACCTTGGGTATCCCCGGTTAGAATATCAACCGCCGAGTTAGCGGGTATCGTGGCGCAAGCAGTTACCACTGCAGTTTTACAATACCAAGAACGCAGCATGCAACTTAAAGGAGACAAAAGACCTAGAGAGGTTAGCCAAGTGCATGTGAATAAGGCTGACAAATGTGCGAGGGCCCCGAAAATTCGACAATAGACTGCCCAAGACCGAGTCGATTCTAATCAACAACGTAGTACAATGGAACATTTTCGAATGAGGAATAAAGTTCCAAGTCTGCAAGGACGACATCGTCAGCAACAGAGTCAGAGGGGGAGTAACTTCAGAGGCCGATGTTTTGTGTGTGGCACGCACGACCATAAACGCCAGGACTGCCCAGGGGGTGTTAGAGCTCCCCAGTAGCAGGATACCCGTGATGATCCACAGGGGCCACTTTTTACAATCGCTCTCACAGCACCAGCTCAGGTGCTAGCCCTACCAACCTTTCCAGTAGCTCCAGTGCAGCAGGGGAAGAATGGGCAGCGGTTTCACCAGGGCCAGCAGGGCCAAGAGAGTAACGGTAAGGGCCACCAGGGCCGGGGACAGCAGGGGCAGAGAGGAGGGAACTTCACAGGGAAGTGTTTTGTTTGTGGCAAGACTGGCCATAAGCGACAGGATTGTCCTGATAGGGGCAGGGCCCCATAGCATCAGCAGCAGGGTACTCGCCAGGAGCCACAGAGGCCTATGTTTCCCGCCGCTCTTCCCGCACCGCCACAGATGGCAGCATTGCCACCCATTCCAGCAGTCCCAGTTCAGCAGGGGCAGCTACAGTACGGACGTGTCTACAACGTCCACCAGGCTGCAGTTCCACAGGCACCGCCCGCGATTGAGGGTACGTTTCCTATCCATGGCACTATGGGTCGGGTGTTATTTGATACGGGGGCTACACATTGTTTTATAGCTACACATTTCGCGAAAGCTTTAGGATTGTTAGCTACGGCAGAGAGCACAGTGACGTATGTCGACTCACCATTGGGGAGTGGGTCACTTATTTTCTTTATATGCCGGGAAGTGGGGGTAGAGATTGGTGGTTTGGTATTACCTGCAGACATGTTAGTATTAGATATGCATGTTCACGATGTGATTATCGGTATGGACTGGCTCGTAGCTTATAGGGCCATGATTGATTGCTTCAGCGGGAGCATTGTTTTTGCTATTCCGGGGCAAGAGATGTTTATAGTGGCGATGCCTCGCCCAGAGGGAGGATCGACCGCTCATCTGTATTACATTGAGGAGGATACCTCTAAGGAGGTAGTGATTCCTTTAGACTCTATCCCAGTCGTCAGGGAGTATTCAGATGTGTTTCAGGAGATACCAGGCTTACCCCCCAGTCGAGAGATAGACTTTGTTATAGATTTGCTATCGGGTACGAGACCTATAGCACGCGCACCGTACTGTATGGCTCCAGCTGAGATGAGGGAGTTACGGGATCAGATAGAGCAGCTGTTAGGTCAGGGCTTTATTCGCAGGAGTACCTCACCTTGGGGCGCTCCAGTTTTGTTTGTGAAGAAGAGGGACGGTTCACTGAGATTGTGTGTGGACTACCGAGAGTTGAATAAGGTCACGATACGGAATAAGTATCCGTTGCCTCGAATCGATGACTTATTCGACCAGTTGAGAGGAGCTTCTTTCTTTTCGAAGATTGATTTGAGATCGGGATACCATCAGTTGCGTATCAGGGAGGAAGATGTCTCGAAGACTGCGTTCTTGTCGAGATATGGTTCTTACGAGTTTCGGATTATGACTTTCGGTTTGACCAACGCTCCAGCAGTGTTTATGGACTTGATGAACAGAGTGTTCAGGGATTTCCTAGATCAGTTTGTCATTGTCTTCATCGATGATATTCTGGTTTACTCCCAGACAGAGGAGGAGCTCGCCGAGCATTTGAGGCAAGTTTTGCAGACACTTCGTCAGAACGAGTTGTATGCAAAATATGAGAAGTGCGGGTTTTGGCTGAAGGAAGTCCAGTTTTTGGGACACATTATTTCTAACCAGGGAATATCTGTTGATCCGGGGAAAGTATCAGCGGTGAGGGAGTGGGGACAACCCACAACACCGACTGAAATTCGTAGTTTCTTGGGTATAGCAGGATACTACAGGAGGTTTATTCGGGGTTTCTCGGAGATAGCAGGTCCTTTGACACATCTGACTCGTAAGGGTGTGCCATACATCTGGAGTGATGCCTGTCAGTTGGCATTCGATGAATTGAAGGACAAATTGACCTCAGCACCTGTGTTAGCATTGCCGAGACCGGGAGTTGAGTATTTGGTTTACACCGATGCGTCTTTGCAAGGACTGGGAGGTGTATTGCAGCAGGAGAGACATGCCATAACTTATGCTTCCCGTAAGCTTAAGCCTCATGAGAAGAATTACCCCACGCATGATTTGGAGTTGGCGGCAGTGGTATTTGCCCTACGGATTTGGAGGCACTATCTTTTGGGGGAGAAGTTCCAACTGTTCACGGACCACAAGTCCCTACAGTACCTGTTCACGCAGAAGGAATTGAATATGCGGCAGCGTAGGTGGATTGAGTTTGTGAAGGACTACCAGTTCGACATCCAGTATCACCCAGGTAAGGCTAACGTGGTAGCAGACGCGTTGAGCCGTAGGCCAGCAGATGAGGTGGCAGAGGTGTGGAAGGCTAAGTGGAAGGAATTGGGACACCAGGATGCAGTGGCCCGCTCTTTCATGTCTGTGATTACCGTTACACCGCAGATTGTCACGAAGGTAGTACGGGCACATGCTAATGACTCGTTCTGTCAGGAGCAGATAGTTCGATTACTAGCAGAGGGAGCCGAGTCCTATACCGTCAGCTCAGACGGGGGATTACGCTTCAATGGGAGATTGGTAGTTCCGGAAGGGGAGGAATTGCGACACGATGTAATGGCAGAGTCGCACGGCTCACGTTTCGCGGTACATCCCGGAGGGGACAAAATGTACCAAGACATGAGACGCCAGTATTGGTGGAGCGGTATGAAGAAAGATATCGCTGAGTTTGTTTCGAAATGCGCCACTTGTCAGCTTGTAAAAGTGGATCATCAGAGACCGGCAGGACTGCTACAGCCGTTAGAGGTCCCAGTGTGGATGTGGGAAAGCATATCCATGGACTTTATCACGGGATTGCCTACGTCGCAGAGGGGTCACGACTCCGTTTGGGTATCTGTGGACAGGTTGTCCAAGGTCGCTCACTTTTTACCCGTAAGGACTGACTACACTACGGGACAGTATGCCCAGCTCTTCATTTCAGAGATTGTGAGACTTCACGGTGTGCCCCTAAATATCGTGTCTGACAAAGACAAGATATTTGTTTCGAGGTTTTGGGAGAGTTTCCAGGAGGCCATGGGCACGGAATTGCGGTTGAGTACGGCTTATCATCCGCAGATCGATGGGCAGACCGAGCGCACAAATCAGATGTTGGAGGACATGCTACGCATGTGCATTATTGATTTCGGGGGTGGATGGGAGCAGTACCTTCCACTAGTGGAGTTTGCTTACAACAACTCCTACCAGTTCACTATTGGCATGGCTCCGTTTGAGGCATTGTACGGTAGGCCTTGTCGTTCCCCAGCATGTTGGTTAGAGGTGGGGGACAACAAACTGCTTGGGCCGGAAGTGATTCAGGATAATTCGGCAAGGATTGAGTTGATTCGGAGTCGCATTCGGGTAGCTCAAGACAGGCAGAAGAGTTATGCTAATGCGAAGAGATTTTTCAGAGAGTTCCAAGTGGGGGACCAAGTTTTGCTCAGAGTGTCTCCTATGAAGGGGATTATGCGTTTCGGGAAGAAGGGGAAGTTGGCACCAAGGTATGTGGGGCCGTTTCCTATTATTGAGCAGATCGGACCGGTTGCGTATAGACTTGGGTTACCGGAGCATTTGCATCGGATTCACGATGTGTTCCATATTTCCTCGCTGAGGAAATACCTTAGAGATAATTTAGCTCATTCTCACATTGCTGTGGAGGACATCGATCTCCAGCCGGATAGCTCCTACGAGGAGGGGCCGATTGCTATTTTGGGACCGAAGCGAGAGGAAACTGCGGTCAAAGATAGTTCCGTTAGTGCGTGTTCAGTGGCGACATCACAATGTCGAGGAATCCACATGGGAGCGCGAGGATGAGATGCGCGAACGTTATCCAGAGTTGTTTTCAGCAGGTACTTTCTAGTTTCGAATTTCGGGACGAAATTCAGTTATTAGGGGGGAAGTATGTAATACCCCGTACTTTTGGCTATATTTATTTTTGGGATTAATTAATTAAATGCGTATTAATTGGAAATTAATCCGGGTTATAAATACTAACGAGATGCGAGTTGGTATTTGATTATGTGCATACATGTTTTTATATATGATTATGGTTATAAATACTAACGAGATGCGAGTTGGTATTTGATTATGTGCATACATGTTTTTATATATGAATTTGGAATTATGAAATTTATCGTGAGATTTATATACAGCAATTTGGGAATTTTGTTGAGACGCGTGTGATCACCGCGTCATGGTATATTATTTTAATTATAAAAGTGATTTTTATTTCTATTATCCGTATGGTCGTTTTGAGTGCGCCAACGGGTCCGGAAGGGTCGAGATTGTCAGAAAACACTAGCCGGGGGTGTAGTTTGGATTCCGGGGTATTTTTAGGCCATATCGGCATCATAAAGGGTATTTTGGTAATTTTACATTTTGAGGAATTAAAAGTGACGAAAATTGGGAGTTTTAATCTGATGTGGATTTAACCCACTAAACCCACTAACCAACCCATATTAACCCATTAAGCTACGGAGGCTATCATTAGGTTTACAACTTTCCCAAAGAAAACCCTAGCCACCTTAAGCCACCATTGGAGAAGAAGCTTGGAGAAGAGAAGAAATTCTGCAGAAATTTTCATCAAACCATCATCCAAACTCAGAGACAATCAAGGCAAGTGGTTTAATTACTTTTAAATTCAGTGAATGTTCCTTCCATGTTAGAGAATTTAAGAATTGATAATTGTTCTTGGAAGATAAATGAAAACCCATATTGATTGGACTTAGAACTTGAATATTGAGGACAAAATTGCATGTAGAATCACATAGAGATGATTATTCTGGTATTAATGTATGTTGGATGTAATATAGACGAATTTAGAATGGGCTAATTGATGATTACAAGTTTTAGGGTTCATGTTCTTGAGAAATTGGGAAAAAAGTGTAGAGATTTGTATATTAATTGATGTTAGGGTAAGTTAATCCTTCAAAACGTGTTAGGATGTGATTATAATATGTTTAGGATTGTTTGGAGACCTTAAAACGATTGTTGGGACTTAGTTTAGAAGAGATTTGAGGAGAAAGAATGGTGAAAAAACGAGATTAGACAAATCTGGGACGAATCTGGTAGGTCGTTAGAAGCCCCTGCCCAGGTCGTTCGAACGAGCTTCTAACGAATTGACCAGTCGTTCTAACGAAAGGGATCCTCGTTCGATAACTTCGTTCGAACGAGATCTCGTTAGAAGGTACAGTTCGTTCGAACGAACTGGAATCTCGTTCGAACAGTCTTGTTCGAACGAGACTTCTAACGAGTTGACAGAGGGATCTCGTTCGAACAGTCTCGTTCGAACGAGACTTCTAACGAGTTGACAGTTTGGGCCTTTTTGGACTGTTTTGATTTTTGGAGTCCCGTAAACTTGTTCGAGGATATAGATAACATTCCGATGATGATGTAATGATAGAATTGGGACTTTTGGGTATTTATGAGAAGGAAATTAGATACGAGAGTTATATTAAATGGACGGTTTGGGTTGAGACGTGAGTGTCTACTACGATGTGAGAATCGATTATGGCGCGTATGATGATAAACCGGAATAATAAGTTGTAGATATTATAAGTTAGTACGAGAAAGCGATATGTACTACGATTAAACTACGGGATTACTAAGACGTGTGTTTACTTAGTATTGGTATATGAATTGTGTGTATGACATACCTACCATACTTGCTATCACGGGAGGTTTGCGTTCGCTTAGGGCCCTCTAATCCTTGTGTTGTCCGGATTTAGACTGGTTACCTTGATGAACATAGGTCATAGAAAGACTTATTGGGATATTAATAAGTCCGCTGATCGTAGGAGCGTAGGTATGTGCGTGACCTATGTGATGTGACTGTGTTCGCCTCCATTGTTTGTGATGTTGTTATCTATGAACTATTCCTGAGAGATTCGGAATATGTAATCCTTATGTACGTGATGTACCGGGATGGATAACAGAGTATGTGTGCACCACAGCTTAGTTCTCAGGGTGCTTATATTGTATATTTACGATGTGAATAATATACACTTAATTAATGGGAACCTTCATGTTAATGTTGTGAATATAATTACGGTATTGCTTCGAGAAATATAACGAGTTAACTGATAGTGATATATATATTGCATATTGAGCATCTGAGTTTACGTTAAATCCCTACTTAATTACGAGCGTTATAATGTTAATAGAACCGAGTAATATGGGTAAGACCTATGATAGTCTAGCTAGAGATGATGTCACTTAGCTAGTGGATTGTGTCGTTGTAGATGGGTACTTACGTTAGGAGTGCACAGTTAGACGAGAGGTGAGAATATCATGTGAGTGTACGTCCTAACATGTACTTTGCATTTAATGTTTTAAATGTTTTTAAAGCACTTGCAGGTTTTTAAAATATAACTCCACATTCGGGCTCTGACCCGTTTGCTTTTCAAATCTATTTTTCTTTGTAAAACCATTTTAGGTGCCCAGCCACAAGGACACCATGCATAGGATACTCATTCTGGTGACGAGCTGTAGCTGTTTGTGGAAGCTACAGGGATTTGCTTGTAGACGCTTCTATCTCTTGGATTCCAGAGTCATTATCTATCAGTTGTAGGGCATGTTGCCCATTTCTATTAGAGTTACATTTCCATTACAGTTTTCAGATTTTGGCATGTATTGTTTTAGTATTCGGTTTATTTATTTCAGTTGTGGGATTTGTAGTGAGGAGTTTTCCTCCAGACTTTATTTACATTCTGTGATGGTTATTCTTTTTACTTTAGTATGGTGAATGGTGTTAGTAATCTTTTTACACTTGTTGCATGTTAATCAGACTTTAATTAAAATTTGGCACTTACTTTTTAAATACTAGGTGGTTAGTAATAAAAAAAAAAAGTTTTCGACAGTGATGCTATTAACTGGACCAACTTGGCATTTTGAATTAATTTAATAAAGGAGTAGCTACCCGGTATTTAATTAGTCGGGGTGTCACAATTTGTTTTGCCAAAAATATTCATCCTACCTCAACTAAGACAATCTCCAAATCCTTGACCAAATAACATTTCTCTTTGCATCATGATCTTAGCAAAAGCAACATTTTGGCAAAAATGAGGTTGTTTTGTTCTTAGATTTTACGCACCAGGTTGGGCAAAGTGGTGATTGGGCAGCATTACATTTGTTGTGTGTAACCTTTGTGCTGGGTTAAGGACAAGGATGGTGCCCTTAAGATTGTTCGTATCTGCTTGGGTAAAGGAGGATGTTTCATTGTTGGATGTGGGTTCAAGGTGTTATAATTCCTTGCAAGTTTTTGGTTTTGTCCAAGTGAATCGAAGATAGTGGAGTTATCAAGTCACATCACTTGATCCTGTTGGGATAAATAATATGAATTGTTGGTGGTGTTTGTTAAAGGAGCATATGGAGTTTGAGGAGTTGTGACTTGGTCATTCTTAGAGGTCCCTTTATAGGGCTTCCTAAGGAATTTCATCATTGTCAAACACCTCCTAGAGTGTTTGTCCCAGTTGTGTTACATTTTGTGATCCTCTGCTTCAGTTTGCCTTTTTTGGATATTTGGGATTCGACGTTGATTATCAATTTCAATGTTAGCTCCAGTTTTTGGGTTGCTCATCTGGTTAGTTCAGCTAACACTGTTGGAAGCCCTCGTGGTTGTTCGACTTCATAATCCTTGTCTATGTATCCCACTCCCGGAAAATATTATGTTTTCATTGAAGTTGTATGAACCATATTCAAACTTTATAACGGGAGCTTTTGAGTATCGCACGAGTCTACCACCAACCTTTCATCAGATCATTTCTTTGGAAGGAGTTGTGGTCATTGGGTAGGTGCATCATTTAATCGGTACTCAATCCCCCTAATAACTCGAAAAGGATTTATGGTCATTGGGTAGGTGCATCATTTTCCTTAGCATTTGATTCCTTATTTTCATTTTGTCATTTGATCAACGACCACGCTACTTTCTTTTCCGTGATGTAAGGATCATTTATGAGTTGTGATAGTTGATCTTTTTGTAATTGCATCCGTCTAAAATTTGTAGGGCATTGAGAGTAACCATTTCATGAAATCTACGAGACGAAGCGGGGGTTGTGTGTGTGTGTGTGTGTGTGTGTTAAATAAGTTCTTTGTACAAAACATTGAACGAAATCGATCTTTTAAAAAAAAAATTATTTGCGCATCATCAGGGCAGAGCAAAAACTAACATAAGATCATGACCCTTTCTTGTTTTTTTTGTTTGTCTTCAGGCCATTGTGTATTTTTAATGCTTATTCGGGGGCTTTTGCTTTGGGCCATCCAATTCCTCTTCTTTCTTTTATGGTTGATCTCACATCGAGAGCAACTCCTTGTTTAAGGTAATTAGATGAGAGGTCTTCCTTGGATTTCAAGATATCGATAAAGAGGGAGGCTACCCTCGACTCTCTAGTCCCTATGAGAAAAATCTTCCCTAGAGGGGAGCATAAGCTCTAGGATGAGTATATTCTGGATTCATGGATTCATTCTCATTTTGATTCACGAAGGAATTTTTGGAACCTACAAAAATAACTCCATCCAAACCTATCCTAAGGCTGACTATATAGGAATCGTTTGGAACAAATCAAAATGAATATCCATAAGCACAATATTATTGCCTTGATGACCCTCCACTCTGGATTTCTTGGAGCAGTCGAGCGTGGATGTAGGCAAGCTCGAACCACGTAAAAATCTTGATTTGCAAAGTCTCATTATTATTATTATTATTATTATTATTATTATTATTATTATTATTATTATTATTATTATTATTATTATTATTATTATTATTATTATTATTATTATTATTATTTATTTTTTCATTTAAATTAATCATACATACATTATATCTCCATATTTAAAGCAAGCAAAATAAAATGTATTTTTTAAAATTAATTTTAAGGTTAATTACACTTTCTCCCATGAACTTTACTTTGTTTTTCATTTTACCATGCAAACTTTCATTTTTAGCATTTTACCCTATAAGATGCGAGTGCAGATTTGGGAAAGCACTGCTTTGAGCGTGTTTTGAACTTGAGCTACGTGGTTGTGCCTACGTATCCGTCTCGTTTGCAGAATCAAAGTCTGCATAGTTTGCGGATCTGTACAATACGCCGGATAGGGGTGTGCAAAAAAATCGACCGAATCAAAATCGTCATTTTTTAGCACGGTTTGGTCTACAGTTTATGGATTTAAACATCAACCAAGTCGGCTCAGTTGACGGTTTGGACAAGGAAAAAATCGATTCAAACTAACCCGACCCGAAACCAATATTTATATTGAAAACACCATAAATAGCTTATATTTGTATATCCAAAAATCATTAACTGCTTTAAAAAATAGACCAAAATCAAAAATTGACCTTAAAAAAATCGACCAATATCGAAAATCGACCCGTGCTGAAATCGATGTGAACCGAAATCGACGTTTTTTTTAATCATCGGTTCGATTTCAGCCTGACTTTTTCCAAAATCGAATTGATCGGTTCGGTTTGAATTACGGTAAAAAATCGAACCGAATTGACCCGTGAACACCCTTAAAGCCGAAAAACTCGTTTTTTGGTGGTTTTGTTGCTTTTGTTGCTTTTGGTGCACATCGGGTGCCAAATTCGACTAGCCGCCTCCAAACGCCGTATACCGTATATGATACGTAAAACTCGTAATGAAACTATGAAAATTCGCTCGTCACTGACGAAATCATGATGGAGCTCAAGAGATTCGTGGGGGAGAAGAGTTAGGTTTCCTCACTTTACTTTGCTCCCAAGATCATCATCCATCAAATGAGGGGGAACCCTCTTTTTATATAAAAGTGTTCCAAGTGGGCTTGACACGTGTCATGTTCTTTGTGGAACCAAATGTCCAATATTTGTGGTGCCACTTGTCACAATATAAGTGGTGGGATCTTAAATGATCAAATTAAATCATTACTAGGGTATTGTCTAGTGTAATTCATCAAACGCTATACGCGATATATCATACGTGCATAATAATCTCTCAATCCATGTAGGGTTTGGATAGAAGTAAAACTTGATCAATCATAAATCAATATTTGATCAAATCTGTGGGTTAATTTTATTAGAGTGTTAGTGGTTAATTTATTTAATCCCACTCTACATTTGCCCCCTCATACGCATAGTTAATGTGTTGAAGCTTTGGCTGAGACATATCAACTGTGTGTACGAAATAATCGTTTAGCCTATTTTGACTAGTAAATCATCATATGACCATGTTTGGTCTTTTATCATGCATGTATATGCATATACCATTTGCATATAGTTTTAAGGGCTATCTTTGCTGCCTCTATTTTTCATTTTGGAGGAGTATTTTCGGGGACTGCCCCCATTCCTCGCGAATGAGCATGTCTCCACAATTTTATTGTGGTTTTAAACATTTTGAACAACAAACTTGCCAGATGTACCGGTTCGAGCAACCAATTGGTGGTTATATAAGTATAGTGGATCTTTTGCAACCATAAGATCAAAACTTGTCGAGATTACTCGGTTGAGCAGCCATTTGTGCTTCAAGTGAACTGGGGTTTTGAAACCAATATATATTGCAAGTGTGCCCAATCTTACTTAGTCGAATAGCCGTAAAGGTCCTTCGAGTAAATTGGAACTTTAAGCGTGCCTAGTAAATTAGGACTTTAATCTCCCATAAATCAGGGTCAAGTGTGCCTAGTAGTATATGAATTTAAATCTCCCATAAGTGAGGGTGAGGCGCGCCTAATAGTATATGACTTTAAATCTCCCAAAAATGAGGGTCGAGGGTCAGGCACGCTAAGTAATATTGGACTTTAAATATCCCATAAGCGAGGGTCAGACACGCCAAGTAATAGTGGACTTTAAATCTCCCATAAGCGAGGGTCAGGCGCGCCTAGTAGTATAGGACTTTAAATCCCCCGTAAGCGAGGATCAGGCGCACCAAGTAATATTGGACTTTAAATCTCCCATAAGCGAGGGTTAGGCACGCCAAGTAATATTGGACTTTTGTGACCACTTAGGTCAAGGTTTCTCATAACTAGGATGCACCACTTTGGGCGACTTACTACAATACTGGCAAGGTTTGTGAGAACTATAATGCACCACTTTGGGCGACTTACCACAATACCGATAGGGTTTGTGAGGACTATAATGCACCTCTGTGGGCGACTTACCATAATGTTGGTAAGATTTGTGTAAACTATAATGCACCTCAGTGGGAGACTACCACAATACTGTAAGGCTTGTGAGTGAGAACTATAATGCACCTTTGTGAGAGACTTACCGCAATACTGGTAAGGCTTGTGTGCAAACTTTATATCCATGCTCCATGTTTCGTGGGCAATTTTCTTGCCCCTTATCACTTTGTTGGAAATAATGTCATATAGTCAGTGCTATATGTGAGCCAACTGGTGGCTATGCTGAACAACTCTAATGTTTCTTTTGGAGATGTTTCATCAATGATCACTACACCAAAATGGTCAAATTGACACCTTTCAGCCGGCCAACCTTGTCACGGTCATTGACCGTGACAAAAAAACATGCGTTTTTTGTCACGGTCAATGACCCCTGTGACACCCCGACTAATTAAACACCGGGTAGCTACTCCTTTATAAAATTAATTCAAAATGCCAAGTTGGCTCAGTTAATAGCATCACTGTCGAAAACATTTTATTATTTCTAACCACCTAGTATTTAAAAAGCAAGTTGCCAAATTTTAATTTAAGTCTGATTAACATGCAACAAGAGTAATGAAGAAATAAATAACACCATTCACCATACCGAAGTAAAACGAATAATCCATCACAATAGTGTAAATAAAGCCTGGAGGAAAACTCCTCACTACAATCCCATAACTGAAGTAAATAGACTGAAACAATACATGCTAAAGTCTGAAAACTGAAATGTAAAAGATGCTCTAAATAGAAATGGGCAACATGCCCTACAACTGATAGATAGTGACTCTGGAATCCAAAAGATAGAAGCGTCTATGAACAAATCCCTGTAGCTTCCACAAACTGCTACAGCTCGTCACCTGAATGAGTACCTATGCTTGGTGTCCTTGTGGCTGGGCACCTAAAAATGGTTTTACAAAGAAAAAGAGATTTGAAAAGCAAACGGGTCAGAGCCCGAATGTGTTATATTTTAAAAACCTGCAAGTGCTTTAAAAACATTTAAAACATTAAATGCAAAGTACATGTTAGGACGTACACTCGCATGATATTCTCACCTCTCGTCTAACTGTGCACTCCTAACGTAAGTACCCATCTATAACGACCCATACTACTAGCTAACTGACAACATAACTAGCTAGACTGCCGAAGGATCTACCCATATTACTCGGTTCATTTATTATAAAAATGCTCGTAATTAAATAGAGGTTTAATGTAAACTTAGTTACTAAATATGCCATTGATATAACTATCAGTTAACTCATTATATATATATCGAAACAATACCGTACTATTTCACAACGTTCACAAGAGGATTCCCATTATTATAATGTATATTATTCATATCATAAATATACAATACAAGCACCCCGCAATCTAAGCTGTAGTGCACACATACTCTGCTATCCATCCCGGTACATCACGTACATAAGGATCACATATTCCGAATCTCTCAGGAATAGTTCAGATAACACAAATCACAAATAGTGGAGGCGAACACAGTCACCATCACATGGGTCACGCACATACCTACGCTCCCATGATCATGCAGACTTATTAATATCACAATAAGTCCTTCTATGACCTATGTTCATCAAGGTACCAGTCTATATCCCCCCGTAGGCACACAAGGATTAGAGGGTCCTAAGCGAACGTAACCTCCCGTGATAGCAAGTATGGTAGGTATGTCATACACACAAGATTTTATGCTAAGCATTCACACATATTAGATATCTCAGTATTAATAAAGTTATACTCTACATCATTATAACATTATTCCGAATCCATATATTTCAAGTATCCCGATAATATATAATTTAAATGGTCGACACGTCTCACGTCGTAATTCCTTAAACTTAAAACCTATCTTAAATAGACTATTAAGTCTCCCATAATTCACACATATGACATCTTTATACCTAAGGTCTTTACTTCTGCCCCAAACCTTATTTCATCAACTTATTCAAATTTGTACTATTAACCCAAATATTATCTCACATGACAAATTTCATTTATTTAGAAAAAATTTCCTCAAATTACATTCCAAATAAAGTCCCATCTCATAATCATGCCTACTGGTCTTCCTTAAAGTTAAGGGTATTCATAAAGTCTCTAATAATATTATCCAAGGGTTAACACCACTAAAATTCAATTAAGGGAAAACTTCATTTATTCTGGGAAAGTCGATCGATCGACCATGACCTTCGATCGATCGATTGAGTCGATCGATCGACTGATGAATGTCGATCGATCGATCAAACAGGTATGGCTATGGACTGCTTCGTTTTACAGATTTGCAAACATCCCAAAACTTATTTTTAAAGCATGATTCTCTAATATAACGATATAGTAATGCCATATAATCATCCTACAACATTTCTAACGTCCATAAATCAATATTTCAACAACTAAAGGCTACATATGGATCAATCTTCATCAAAAACCCAGTTTTCCAATTTATCTCAAGAACATTCATAAACTTCATCTTAAATCCGTTTTTGGTATAACAAAAGTCAGTAATTCTCTTAATATAATCTTCCAGTAACATTCTACATGCAACCTATATCCCAAAATTTAAACTAATAACTCCAATCTTATGGGTTTTTCATTATCTTCCAAGAACACATAAAGTTTTTGAATAATCTAACATGGAAGGAGCATTCTCCGAAATTTAAATGGAATAAATCACTTGCCTTGATTGTCTCTGGATTTGGTGTTGGATTTGTAAGCTCTTTCTGCAGAATTCCTCCTCTTTCCCTTCCTCTCTAAGCTTTCTTCTTCCAAAGGTGGCAATGGTGGCTAGGGTTTCCTTTGGGAGAGTTGGAAGACTAAATGATAACCTACGTAGCTTTCTAGGTTAATAAGGGTTGGTTATGGGCCTAGTGGGTCTTATCCACATCAGATTTAATTAACCAATTTTTCGTCACTTTTAATTCCTCAAAACGTGAAATTATCAAAATACCCTTTAAGTTGCCGGTATGGCCTAAAAATACCCCGGGACTCAAACTATACCCCCGGCTAGTGTTTTCTGACTATCTCGACCCTTCCGGACGCGATGGTGCACTCAAAACGACCATACGGATTATAGATTTTAAATTCACTTTTATTATCAAAATATTAAACCGTGACGCGGCGGTCCCACGCGTCTCAACAAAATTTCTAAAATGCCGTATATAAATCCCACGACAAATTTCATAACACCAAATACATATATAATCATATATGCACATAATCAAATACCAATTCGCATCACATTAGTATTTATAACCCGGATTAATTTCCAATTAATACGCATTTAATTAATTAATCCCAAAAATAAATATAGCCAAAAGTACGGGGTATTACACGTGGCAAGGCCGTGACAATACCTTGTCATGGTCAATGACCGTGACAATCATATAAAGTTGTTACGGTCAATGACCGTGACATGTTTGTGACAATTCTGTCAGTAAAAAAACCCTCCCTCTTATTTTTTCTCACCGATTCTCATTCCCTCAATTTCTCCCTCTCTCTAGCGACTGCACACACTCTCTCTCAACAATTTTGGTACGTTTTCTCTCTCTATTTCTCCTCCATTTATGTTTTTTTGTGTGTGTGTATATATATATATATATATGTGTGTGTGTGTGGGGGGGGGGGGGGGGGGGGGAGGGGCAGGGCTGGGGGGAGGGGAGGGGGTGTTTGTGCATGTGTTTTGTGTGTGTGTAAATGTGCGTGTGTATATGTGTGTATGTGCGAGTGTGGTGGGCAACGACAGTGAGGGGAAGGGGGTAGGGCTGGGGTGTGTGTGTGTGTGGGGGAGGGGGGGGGGAGGGGGGTGTGGGGCTGTGTGTACATGTGCGTGTGTGTATTTTTTTTAATTAAATTTTTATTGGTTTATTAGATATTGCCCCTCATATTGTAGTTCCCCTTGTAAAAGAATTGTTTGATTTAATATTGATTGGTTGTTAATTTTTTTTTGTAAATTAATAACTAGTGCCCATTTCATATGCAAGTAGGATTGCCCCTCATTGTAAAACTCGATTTTTGGTGGTTTTGTTAGTTTTGGTGCGCGGGGGTGCCAAATTTATCTAGCCACCTCCAAATGACCGTATACCGTATAAGATACGTAAAACTCGTAATGAAACTATGAAAATTCGCTCGTCACTAACGAATCCATGACGGAGCTGAAGAGATTCGTGGAGGAGAGAAGTTAGGTTTCCTTACCTTACTTTGCCCTAAGACCATCATCCATCAATTGAGGGGGGAACCCTCTTTTATATAAAAAGTGCCCTAAGTGGGATTGGCATGTGTTATGTTCTTTGTGGAACTAAGTGTCCAATATTTGTGGTGCCACTTGTTATAATATATGTGGTGGAATCTTAAATGAACAAATTAAATCATTACCAGGGTATTCTCTAGTGTAATCCATCAAACGCGGAGTTTACGCGATATATCATACGTGCATAATAATATCTCAATCCATGCAGGGTCTGAATTGTAGTAAAACTTGATAAATCATAAATTAATATTTGATCAAATTTGTGGGGTTATTTTATTAGAGTGTTAGTGGTTTATTTATATAATCCCACTCTACAAATCCCCCGAACTTTCTAAACGACTTCAATTTGCCCAATAACATTAACATCGTTAATTTTTTAGATAAAAAATGGCATGTGAGTTAGAACTTGTGACCGATATAATCCGATTATGGATTCACACATGTATGGTATTTATATTTAATGAGTATTGTTTTCTCTCTTTAACATTTTTTGTTGATGGTCTTGAAAAACAAGGTATTGATTTGGGTTTTTTTTCTTTGCCCAAATCAAAGATCAATGTGTTTATGGGTATGTTGATAGGTATTGGGTTTCTCTCTATAGGATTTTTTAGTCGAGCTGACCTCCTGGTGAACTAACCAATTAATTTTCCTTAGCTGACCACATCGTCCATGTGTCTGTGAGGACATGTGTTTCCTTTGATTGAATCTCGAGTCATTCCATATTTATGATATAAAAATAGCCCCCCAAGACTTTACCCACAATTGTAGCTTATAGCCTATTCCTTGGAGTATTGCATCTTCTGGGTTGGTGCTAGGTGAAGTGAGTAAGTGAAATTTTAATATGTGAAATGCTACGTCTCGTCACTTACCAACCACATTAACTTGTATGTGTTTTGAAAATTTTCTTGTTGTGCTCGTGCCACGTGTTAGGTGTTGATTGGGATGACAAGTAATGAGTACTGTGCGCGTGCCCTGGGAAGTGCGTGGACAATTTTGAGGAGCCAATACACTTTTATAAGGCATTACGTTCATGCCTTAATATTAGGCAGGAATTATTGTCTAAAACGTATAAGATGCAGTTTTCAAGGCCATTTCAACCTTTCATAACCCCAACCTTCCACACGCTAATTAATTAGAGAGAGAGTTCTTCATTTTCAAACTTCTTCATTTCACGACCATTTTCTCATTGCTTTTCGCCATTTCCAGTCACAATTCAGCCTGAGTTTATGATTTTCGATGAAAATTATTTTTCCTTTGGCGGTTGCTGTTCTTTTTCTGCTGTTTTGGATTCTAGGTACATCTTCTTCCCATTTCTTCAGTTCCTAGATCTTTTTCTGCGATTTCTTTCTCGTTAGTCGCGATTCTTCTGAATATTGCTATTTAGTGTAATGGAATTTCTATTTGTTAGTGGATTTGACGATACAGGTGGTCATTGACTTGGTTGGCCTAGGAAGTTGTATCGTCTAGGATTTCCTTACCCAATTCCTTTAGGATCCGTTTGATAGCCTTATTTGCTCATGGAAAATGGCAAATATGTTGGCAAATTGAGGATTTGCCAACATTTTGGTCCGTTTGATTGCATAATTTGCTATGGTAAAATTTTTCGTGGGTACCCATGGGGGCAAATTTTACTTATATATTTGGTTGAGAAGAATTTTCTAACAAATTTGTCAACTTTGAATGAATACTTTTTCTCCTTTTTATTATGTTATTCTCAAATGTTTTCTAATGTTTAAATAATTATTTTATAAAACTGTTCTAAATAATTTAAGAAAAAATGTTTGAAATATTTTAATAAATTGTTTTAAAAATAATTTTCTAAAATGTTTTAAAAAACTATTTTACATATTTCAAAAATACCTTTTGAAAACTTGTATTAAAACTGTTTTTTAAAATTATCTAAAGACTTATTTAAAATCTGTTTTTAAAAGGTGCTTAAAAGCTATTTTTAGAAAACATTTTTTAACTACTGTTTTCAAATACTGTTTTGAAAACTGTCTTTAAAATTTATTTTTAAAAACTATTTTTAGAAAACAGTTTTTAATAACTGTTTTCAAATACTGTTTTAAAAACTGTCATAAAATTATTTTTAAAAGATGTTTCTAAAAATTTTATTTTAAAATTATGTAAAATAGTGTTTTAAACACTTAAATACTATTTTAAAAAATGCTTTATATTTTTTCGTAACGTTAAAATTATTATTCACGTGTTTCAAAAAATGTAATGATTTACCTTTTTGGTAAAATCTATGTATTTGAGTCAAATCAATTTTATGTTAGTCAATTTTTTATTTTCTTTTGAAATAATTATGTTACTTTTTGACTAATTGGGTTGACTTTAATTTTTGACTCATTAGGTTGTTTGATAGTCAAAAATGAAAAACCAAACATTTGCTTATGAAAATTTTTCCATGACAATTTTTGCCATAGAAAATTTTGGCTACTTAGCTATTTGTCCACTTCGCAATTAAACGAACCCTTAGTTCTGAGAGCGAACAACCCCCAAATCCCTTTCTTTTCCTAATACTACAATATTTAGTGCTATTATGATTATTTAGTTTATGCGTGCTTATAATTATTAATTTAATTGGGGAAATTAAATTTAGATTTTGGCAAATATTAATTACCGAGTTAAAGATTAATATTTATTATTATTATTATTTACTTGTGTGAGATAAGTAAATAGATATGTGATTTATTATATGTCTCGTATGAGTGAAAATCGACGATTTATCACATCGATGGACCGACATAGTTTATGGGCGATGCGTACTGTACGCACGTGTTAGACTCGGTCAAAGAGATGCTGGTATGCTTATACTTGAGTGATTTGGATGACCTTTTTGAGTGCATCAGTGATCCAGAATGGGTTGAAATTGTCCAAAATAAGTACCTGAGTGTTATTATTGAGTTTTGGGGGCATTTTAGACATAGCAGGACCAATAAAAGGGTATGATGGTCTTTTTACACCTAGAGTTTAATGAAAAAAATGTGATTATGGTTTAATTATGAGGCATTTAAGGTTTAAAGGGGTGTATGGCAACCCTACTTTTCAATCTCTGCATATTTGAGAGTCAGAGAGAACTTTAGAGATGTGAAAGAAGAAGAAAGGAAAAGGGAGGCTTGGAGAAGATAAGAGAGGGAACCATCTTCGGATTCAACCCATCATAACCGTCGAGACTTCGAATTTAGATCCTCAAAGGCAAGTAGTTACTTGCTTTAAATTGCATGTTTATGAAGTTAATCACTTTCATAGTTAATGGTATAAAAATTTGTGATTTCAATGTTTAAAGGTTAAAACATTAATTAATAATGAAAGAGATGTAGATTGTAATTAATACCTAATTAGAATTCATAATTAGTTGGTGATGATCTTGTTGAAATTTCATGTTTAAATCTGGGTTAATAATGATGAGCAAGTAGAAAATGGTTAGGATGGTTGAAATAATGAAAACTCAAATTGGGATAGTTTTGGATTTGTTGGAATCGAAGTTTGATTTGCAATCCTAGGGTTTAAATGATGGATTCGGGGTTAATTCTACATTATAATACTTCTCGGATGTTAGAATAATGATGTAGGAAGTTAATTTTATGCTTGGGGAGGCTTGGGACTTCCATCAGAGGGTTTGGATGAGAAGAACCCGAGGAAGAAGATAACGGGCAGCTCAGTGAACCGAACTGGTTCACTGGGGGAGTGATCTAGTTGGGTCTGCCAAGTGAACTGGTTCGGTTTGCTAGCTTGACCAGTTTTTATTTGTATGATGTTTTGACCTGTTATATCTTGGGGAATGACCGTAGGGTATTCTAGGGTAAAGTGTGACTACTGGGGAGTGCTCTCCACGGTTTGGTATGTGTGATAGGTCAACGAATAGATGGGTTCAGATTAGGAGAACCAGAAATTCAAGTGAGTGAACGCTTAGATGTACAATCGGGAAGTCAGTTTGGACTTCAGGATTTTGGGAACTCGTACGTTGTGGGATTGTGCGAGGTTGGTATTATAGATATATGCACGTACTGGGGGACTCGTATATATATGTTTGTATGATTGCTATGTGTTTATATTGAACATACCTACTTGGCAGTGCTATTGTAAGGAGGTTGTACGTAGTGGGAAATCCACCCTGGCACTAGCAGGTGTTGGATTGATTCCCAAGGTTATAGTATTGTTGTATGACCACTATCTGTGTGTGAGAATACGTGTTGGTTTGAAGACTAGTTGGGTACGATGTGGTATGGTCGCGACCCTCGAACGTATGTTTATGACCGCCTCCACTATATTTGTTTATATTTGAGGTTTAGTGGTGAGATTTCGACCCGGTGGATCAATGTGATATGTGATGCCTAGAGCCTGATAACACACTAGGGATGTATCCGCGAGGTCCATGCTCTGGAAATACGGTTATATGCATATAGAGAGTGATATATATATGTATGTTTATATGATATAGTGTGTATATCCACTTATAGCACGATCGTGCATATGTTATATCTATGTTGTGAATATTTATCTATAGTATGTGTGTCGCTACAATATTAATTATAAACGTATACCTAGTGAAGGTAGTTTACACTTAGCTAATTTGTGACTATTAGTGGGCTTGGGCTTGGATAGCAGTTATATGTCCTAGTTAGACCGGGAAGTTTAATTAGGATGATAAAATGAATGCGTTAGGTGCACACTATATATGAGAGGTAAGGTTTTATCTCGTGTGAGTACGACCGGTTAATTAATTACGAAAGTCACACACTACGTGTTTTATCGATTTGAAACATTTAATTACTTGCAAAATATTTTCAAACTTTTTGGGCTTTGACCCGCGGGCAAATTTGTTTTCTTGTTTTTCTCTTTAAAACCCCAGGTGTTCAGCAGTAGTAGCCGAGACCGAAGGGTTAGATCTTTTTTTCCGTTGCAGTGGCTGTGGACGCTACATGATTTGACTTAGTCGCCTCAGTTGTTTCTATCTAGATAGGGTCGTTATTATTTCTCGTATTTAAATTTGGGCATGTTGCCTGTAGTTTGGATAGGAGCTTATATATGTTAGAGAGATATTTCATTATTCAGTGTTACTGTAATGGATTATTACTATTGATGAGCGATGGTTTATTCGGTTCATATTTATTATTTATTTATGCGTGATGATTTATTTTGTTCATTTAGTTTTATGGTTTTTATTCATATTATCTTATATTGTTTGTTGCGACAGTAATGCTGAGAATGAAACCATACTGAGATTATTGTTTTATTTTAGGAGAGGATCGGCCACCTGGTATTAGAACATGCGAGTTGTCACAGTTGGTATCAGGGAATCAGGTTCTAGTGTCCTTAAGATATGTGAGAACTTTTTACATTGTCAGTGTTGCGTTTCTTTGATATAGATCCCTATACTTAGTACTATTTTTTTGTATTGCAAATTTAAATTCTTATGATATTGTATATATTTGAAGGGAATCCCATACAATTTTTATTTGATTTCAGATACCAAATTCCAGGATATATAGACCAGCACGTGTTTCGAGGAGGGCCGTAGAAGGGGAGGCTCAATCGGACCACATGCCACTCAGGGAAATATAACCGTAGCATAGGTTGCAGCTATTGTCGCATAGGCGGTTAATGCCGCTATGATCACCCTAGCACAATATTTTCCCTAAGTACAACTACAACTGCCAAGCGAGTCAGAGAGGCCCTTTTAAGAGTTCCAGGGGAGTGCAGATGTTATAGTTTCTAGCTAATGGAAGAAGGTTATCTAGAGACATTTACATATGGTTGAGTGAAGTGACACTCAAAAGTAGTTACTATCTACGTTCAATCTAGTTGGAGAAACTCTTCAGTGGTGGGTGTTGGCCACCACAGCGGAGAAGAGGGATAAGATGACTATACAGGAGTTTTGGGTGCAATTTGATTGCAAGTTCTTTCCGTAGGTAGTTAACATGGAGATGAGGAGGAGATTTTTAGATCTCTCGCTGGAGGGTTGAACTGTGGCGGAGTATGAGGAGGAGTTCACTCACTTGACAAATTTTATGATGGATAAGGTGAACACTGAGGAGAAGAGGGTCCTCAAATTTACAGATGGGCTTATTTGGAGGATTCGCCAACACTTATTGGGGAACCTAGTGTTGCGGACTTATATTGAGGTCATTAGCACCACGTTGCTCCACTGCCAGGACCATCGCTTCTATCTGAGGGGGGCGAAGAGGACACGAGAGTCGAGACATTAGGGAAAGATTAGGGTAACCGATAGAAAGGGGCATCGCCACATCAGGGTAGGCAGCAAGAGCGAGGTTCCCAGTAGGGGGACTCGACTAAGAGATTCAAGCCAGGTAATGGGAATTTCAAGTAGGTTAATGAGGGCCATCATCATACCCCTCAGGGCCAACAATGCCAGGGGAACCAGACCGGAGGCCAATAGGGTTGAGGTTATAAGGGCCAACAGGGCTAGAGACAGGAGCAACCTCGTTAGGGTCAATAAGGGTTGAGGGAAGAAGACTTTACGGGGAGGTGTTTCGTATGTGGTGAGTAGGGCCACATGCGAAATGCATGCCCGAATAGGGCAAGGGGTCAGCAGCAGGAGCCCCAGCCAGAGAAGTAGTTCAATAGCTTCCAGCCCCACCGATAGTTCCAATACTTCCGCCTTCATAGGGGTAGTTTTGGGCGTGTACATGAATAGGGCCCCTTATGAAGTGCGATCTAGTCATAGTTATATCTGTTAAACTTATCCGAGATGTCTTCAACCTAGGATTCTTGCCCATACCTTAAAAATGATTAACTTTCTAGTAAATAACGAAAGAACTTGAAATGAAAACAAAGTCGATAGAAGACTGATGTTCATTGATAATACTGAACTTTTTACATGACTGCTTCAATAAAATTTCTCTCTTGATTGATTCTGGTCAGCTGAATAAAAATATTTACTTAGAGGTTCAACATTCTATGAGTTTATAAACGGTTCCCTCTTTAGAATACCAATCGTATACGTGCCCAATCGTACAACAACACTCATACTATAAGGTGGACGATGTCAACCTTTATGGATCACTTTCTAAAGGACTACGCCAACCTATTTCAGTGTGCTTGACTTGATTCTCTTTTCATAAATCTCTCCATTCTCTATTGATATGCGACAACTCTAAGGTTTTCTTGATCTCTAACCTCTTTCACCAAATCTAAACGACACATCAAATCACTCCTCAATGAGTTGGAATTCAAAACCCTATGGTTTGATAAGCCAATTTCCATAGTTACCACCAATTTAGTGTCAAATGTCAACATAAAAGGAGTTTTTATTTGGCTATCCTCGAAGTCATCATGTAGGACTGAAGGACACTTTACAATTCGTTAATCCAATTCGCCTTTACATCGTACAACCTTTTCTTCATCTAATCAAGAAGAGTCTTATTGGTGACCTCACTCTTCCCATTGCATTGTATGACCAGGTGCAAAGTGAAAATTTCCGACCTTTGACTTAATACAGTACGCCTTAAACCAGTCGTTGTTAAACTATAAGCCATGGTCAGTGATGAACGCGAAAGGCATTTCATAATAATACATAATATTTTTTGGATGAAATGAAATACCTTGGCGTAAGTCAATAGTTTTGCCTCAACCCACTTCATAAAGTAATCCACTGGGGCGACCAGATACCTAGACCTTCCCTTGGTCTTTAACATTGGGCCGACCATATCTATCCCCCATATCATGAAAGGCAATGGGGAGGTAATCGCGATCGAGGTTTTTGATGGCTGAGAGCATATCTTTAGCACTTATCGCATTTTCTGGAATAATCTGAACAATCTTCCTTCACTGTAGGCTAATAGTAACCCTGCATTTCCACTCTTATCGCCTAAGATCTCCCAGCTAAATATGCCCCTTTGTAACTCTCTGATCAGATTTGGGACTGCCTTGGGGTGGAAGCACCGTAAGAGAGGCAATACAAATCCTCTTTTGAACATGACCCCATTCTCTAACACATATCTCATTACTTTATAGTGCAACCCGCGTGCTTTTTTTTGGTCATCCAGAATTGCTCCTCTTAATTGGTACAAATTGATGGGATCTATCCAAGATAACTTCATGTATAAATCCATTATGTACAAATTCTCCAACTTAATGATTTGCTAGATAAGTATACACTGCCACTCTCTTGCTGCTGATGCTAGACGAGCCGGTGTGTTAGCCTAGAGGTCTCAGTCCTTGGTGTTATCATAATTTGTACAATAGGAAATATGGGTAGAAAAACCTTCACCTTCGATGGGTACTTGGACATTGTTTCTGCCCTTGATTCATATATGCCCAATACTTATTCATGACTAGCAACGAGTCGTTATGCGCCGATAACTACTGATCCTATAAGGGCAAATTTTTGAATCGAATAAATTTGTATGTATTGGAATTATTCTGTGTTTTGACAAAACTTATTTGAGTGATAGGTTAGCATTTGATTTGTTTGTACTTGAAGCTTGTGACGTGTTATTGAAGATTGTAGCGACTAAAGATAAAGTATACATCATGGTTCGAGATGAGTTTCATCTTCATCATTCAAGGGATCTCAATGAGGTATGCATACATGTTTATGTTTAATCCATGGATTTTTTTTGAATGTTAAGAGTTTATAAAATTGTTTATAATTGTTTTGAAATGATTTTATTCTTTTAATATTTTTTAGAAGAAAAATAATTTTTTTGTGACCTCGTTAGAATGATATCGACAAGTCATTCGAATGAGATGGTGACCCATTGCTAGAAACTAATCGAAAATGCCGTTTGAATGTCATTCGATCTAGATAATATATTTATTCGAAGGAGGTACAATTTCGTTCCAATAAACCCGTGAATTTTTGTAGAATTTGAGATTTTCCAAATTGCTTTTGATCCGTATATCATTTTTAACAAACCTTCTATAAATAGGAGTGCGGGGAAAAAGATTTATGAGAGACTTTTTCAGGACTTTTAAGTTCCTAAACTTGTTTAAAATTATCTCCAAGTTTATGTTTTTGATTTGTGCAAAAGTTTTCCAAACCAAATCCCTTATTTCAACCCATGTTTTAGATACAAGAATCCTACACATATATGTCTGTTTGAGATCTATTTTGTATTGCACCATACTAGTTGTGAGAATTTATTGCGGTATATATCATGTTTGGTGTTGTGCAGTGGATGGACTAGTCACGAGACAAGTAATTGATAACATGCATCCTTAAATTGGTATCAGAGCAGGTTGTTCCAAGTTATCGAGTGATCATAATTTTTTTTGTTTTTTCGACTAGTCAAATTGGTATTAGTGCCAGTTACTTTAAATTATCGAGTGATCCTTTTTCCGCAAATTTTTTATGATACTGATTTAAAAAAAATGATTTGAAGAATTTTAAATTTTTTTTGACATATAACTTATGTAATCGGATGCCCGTATTTGATGGCACGAATTATGCCTATTGGAAAGCCTGCATGAGAACATTTTTAAAGGATATTGATGAATGTATTTGGCTCATATGTGAAAGAGGGTGGACTCCTCCCACTGTCACCATTGAAAATGTCACCAATCTCAAACCCGTGTCTGACTTGAGTGAGGATGATTATAAATGGAGTACCTATAACTCCCTTGGCCTTAGTGTTATTTTTGGAGCCGTCACACCTGATGAGTTTCACCGTATTATGACATGCACCACGTCTAAAGCGGCATGATATATCCTTCATTTGACACATGAGGGTACCAACACAGTTAGAGCATCGAAATTACAAAATTTGACCACCCAATTTGAGACTATCACCATATCGAGTCTGCGTGTTTTGATGAGTTTTATGCTAAGTTGTGGGAGATATTCAAAACGAGTTTTAATTTGGGTGAAAAAATTGAGGAGATGAGAGTTATTACAAAATTTGAGGTCACTCCCATCCCGTTTTATTCATAAGGTCATTGTTTTTAATCATTTGGGGATATTAGATACATTTAGGTTAAAAGAACTCGTAGGAGACCTTCAAACTTATGAGATCGACATGTTTCCCAAAACCGTTAAGCCTAAGGATATAGGGATTGAACTTAGGGCACAATATAGAAAAGGTGAGGAAGTGTCTAATAAGAAGAAGAAAGATAGAGTTTGTGAGTCCGAGTCTGAGGGAGATTTTTATTTTGATGATGTGGCCATGTTTGCTAAATTTTTTAAAAAGTTTCTGAAATTTTCCAAAGAAAATTCTTCCAATAAAAGGATTTTTGAGAAAAATAAAAGGAAAGAGGAGGCCAAAGAGAGTGTTGAGAAAGAGGAAGATGGGAGATGTTTTGAGTGCGAGGGTAAAGGGAATAAAGCGTTTGAATATCCTACTATGCTAAAGAGAGAAGGCAAGAAAATTTCTATGCCACCCACTCTTAGCAATAATAACGTCGAGGTGAATGATTCTGCGGATGAATCATCACATGGTATGTGTGTTGCCTTTTTGGCTAGTTATGTGAGCACATCTAGTTTGTCCCTCGACGATGAGGACACTTGTATACGTGGGAGCCCCGATGATGATTTGAGTGTTTTGAGTGAGAGTGAAGGTGAAATTGAAAGTGAGGGTGAAACCGATCTTCAAAAAGCGTTTAGAGATTTATATGCCGATACCTTAAAGACGAAGAAGTTGATTAAAGAGTTACGTCTTAAGGTGTTAGATGTGGAGAGGTAGGTAGAAGTTTTGAGAGGATGTTAGGCGTTGACGATTCAACTCGAGAAGGTGAAGGTTTCTTTGAGTGAGCAGTTGATCGTCTTAGGCCCGAAAAAGAGTGAACTTTAATCCCGTGTGTCCTAACTAGAGAGAGATCTTGAACGTGCCCGGGAGATCAAGGTTACTATAGAGGATACATCTAAGAAGGTTGAAAAGATTCTCCTCGGTCCCTCTTTGGGTAATGTTGAGAGATTAGGAATAGGTTATGACGGTGCACCTACTTCCCATATTGCAACCGAGCCGATTTTCGAGTTTGTGAGAGATCCATATGGATCTCGATCTAACCCACCTAGGCGTCCATCTCCATGTAGGAGAGCGCGTCCTAATCATTTTGAGAGAGGTGTTCCTAGACCCGTTTATGTTTGTTCCCATTGCAAGAAGAGAGGAATCCTTAGGGAATTTTGCTTTAAGTTGGCTAGTGTGTCTCTTAGGTTTTTACCTTGTTATGCTACTACATATGTTCCCACACATACACCCACATGAGATACTTTGCATACTCCTACACATCACATGAAATATTTTGACCACTTTAGAGAGTAAGTTGAGTATTTAGTCAAAACTTGACACAATTTGATGGATGTTTTTCATAGGATTTCACCCTCTCCGGACCTAATGGTTGATGTTTAGACTTGTTTGCTAGCATATGATGATTTACAAGATGATATTTTATGCCTATTGCTACTGTATACCACTTTTTTATTTATTTTTTTCCATTTTGATATATTTTTTGAAAAACACAAAAATATTTTTATTTTTGAATTTTTTTGGAAAAATACAAAAAGATTTTCTAATTCTTCTTGAGAAAAATTGCCAAAAATATTGTATTTTAATAAAATTCTTGAAAAACACAAAAATATTTTTGTATTTCGTTTTACACTGTTTATGGATGGACATTTAGGATGACCAAGTGACAAAATCATTCCATATCAATGTGATTATTTGATAGTGTCTTGAGACGATACATCATTTCATCCTTGTGCTTTGTAATGTTTGGAGTCATTAAAATGATATTTGAGATTACTTTATATGATTATTATACTTTTTCATAACATGTTGGTTGAAGTGTTTTCATCTCAATCCCGTCTTTAAAACGAACCAAATGCAATGAAACTTGACAATGAAAGTAGTGCATGTAAGAATCGTTGTCCGTGAAGAATTTGTTTAATATGAAAAAAATGATGAGTGTATACTAGAAAGGGCTACGAAAGGATCAAATAACGTTCACGTGAAAGGCATCGTTTAAAAGAGCCTAAAAAGTGTGGCATTATAAAAATTAGCCAGGGCCAAAATATTTTAGTTTGATATGGTCATTCAAAAGAAAAAGAATAGAAAAGAAAAATATTATCATTATTATATTTGAGGAATTTTGGTTGGAAACAAATCAATGGGTTTGCACGTCCTGTCAAAGTCCTGAAAAAATATTACATAGTTTTAGAGGTTATTGATGTGCAAATCATTTTAGACTTTGATTTGTTGATTAGATTGAGTCGATGTCATTTGAATTCAACAATTTTTACACCTAAGCACGATTTTGAGTTCATTCGTTAGGAGTATCCATATTCATCGTGTACATATGTTATGAATGTCTGAGTTGATTTTTCTATCGAATATGTTTACACCCATTCATTCGATTTCAACGATTTGGTTATCTTAGTGTAAATTCACGGTGTGTGTTATTTTTGTAAAATTTTTGCTTGAAAAATCTAAAAAATCAAAAAGAGTTTGTGAAAGCCTTTTAAGTATATCCTTGCATGAGCATAATTGTTATATATTTGCTATGCTTGTTGTGACACTCCGTATTTATTTTGTTTATTATTTTCCTTGTCTATTTTCAGACTAATAAAAATGAGAGAACGAATTATGGATTATGGGGGAGATTTGAGATTTAACTTGATTTCGTTTATCTCATTTCAAAATCAATACGTCAAGAAGGTATTTGTTTTGTTTATTGTGTGTAGAACTTTGATGATCATTTGAAAATCACACAAAAGAGGGACAGGGAAAGAAAAAAATTTGATTTGAAGAGATTTAAAAGTTGAAGATTTTTTTTGAAGACTTAAATTTTTAGTATCTTTCCACTTTTGGGTTCATAGGAGTGTATTAGATTTGTATAGGACATTTTGATTGATAATACAGATGTTTTGATTTTGTACTGGTATTAACATAGGGGGATATTTGTAAGGACATAATTTCCATAGTCCCGATTTTACATTGAGTATGCCATATACCGCTACAACCGTCGAAGGGAATTCGTGATAATTTGTTCAAGACGACGGATCTGAATATCAAGTTTTTTCCACAACAAACATCTACAAGATTGATTTTGGTAAGGATTGTGTTTGAGTTTCAAATTTGGTTTACGATAGTATTGGTATATTTTTCGAAACTATTTTTTTAACGAAATGAAGTATTTTTTAAATCATAATAATTTTTGGAAGACCTGTGAGTGAGCTTTATAAAATATTAATTTTTCTCTTCTGTCGTTCAAACGACAAAGCAATGTTGCTCAAATGACATTAATATGTTGTTCAAACGACCCCTTTTAACGACATCTCATTTTGTTTGATAGGTCGCGAGATAGGTCATTCCTTTGTTGCTTCAAACGACTATGTAATATTTTGCATTTTATCAGGTCGTTTCTAACGACATCTAATGTCATTCAAACGACCTCCACCACCTCAAGTATTTTGGTTTGCAATAAATACATGTTTTGGAAGACTTTTTCATAGAAACTTTTGCCCAACGAAAATTGCAAATCTGCAGAATTTCAGTCTTCATTGTTAGGGCACAAAACTTTGTTTTTGATTCACAAAATCATCCAATATACTTTGGTGAATCGATTTTTGGAACCCAAACACTTTTTGTTGAAGTTTATCTTGTAGAGAAGGATATCTCTACTGCTGGATTTATAGTTCTTACGGGAGCAATTTGTTGTAATACCCCGTACTTTTGACTATATTTATTTTTGGGATTAATTAATTAAATGCGTATTAATTGGAAATTAATCCGGGTTTTAAATACTAACGAGATGCGAGTTGGTATTTGATTATGTGCATACATGTTTTGTTATATGTATTTGGTATTATAAAAGTTGTCGTGAGATTTATCTACGGCATTTTAGAAATTTTGTTGAGACGCGTGGGACCGCCGCGTCACGGTGTAATATTTTGATTATATAAAGTGAATTTAAAATCTATAAACCGTATGGTCGTTTTGAGTGCGCCAACGCGTCCGGAAGGGTCGAGATAGTCAGAAAACACTAGCCAGGGGTGTAGTTTGGGTCCCGGGGTATTTTTAGGCCATACTGGCATCATAAAAAGGTTATTTTGGTAATTTTATATTTTGAGGAATTAAAAGTGACGAAAATTGGAGATGTAAATCTGATGTGGATTTAACCCACTAAACCCATTAACCAACCCATACTAACCCTTTAAGCTACGGAGGCTAACATTAGGTTTTACAATCTTCCCAAAGAAAACCCTAGCCACCTTAAGCCACCATTGGAGAAGGAGCTTGGAAGAGAGGAAATTCTGCAGAAAAACTCCATCAAACCTACACCAAAAATCAGAAATCGAACCAAGGCAAGTGACTTTATTTCATTTAATTTCAGAGAATGTCTTTTCCATGTTAGAAATTGAAGAATATCAATTGTTCTTGAAAGATAATGAAAACCCATGTTAATTGAACTTAGAACTTGAAATCTTGAGGATGATTTGCATGTAGAATGATAGGTAGATGTTCCTACTGATGATATTTATGATTGGGTGAAATTTAAAACGGATTTTATTGGGTTAATTCATGATTCAAAAGTTAGGGTTCATGTTCTTGAAATAATTGGGGAAAAAGTGTAGAGATTTATATTTTGATTGTTGTTAGAGAGATTTAATCCTTGAAAACATGTTAGGAGATGACTTGAATATGTTTAGGATGAATTAGAGACCCTAAAACGTTGTTGGGATGAACTTTGGAAGAGGTTAGAAGTGATAAAAATGGATGAAAACGAATTGGGGAAAAATCTGGGACGAATCTGGCAGCTTGTTAGGAGACCCTACCCAGGTCGTTCGAACGAACTCGTTCGAACGAGCTTCTAACGAGTTGACCAGTCGCTGCTAACGAGAAGGGGTTTCGTTCGATATCTCGTTCGAACGAGATATCGTTAGAAGGTACAGTTCGTTCGAACGAACTGGAATCTCGTTCGAACGAACTCGTTCGAACGAACTCGTTCGAACGAGACTTCTAACGAGTTGGCAGAGGAATCTCGTTCGAACAGTCTCGTTCGAACGAGACTTCTAACGAGTTGACAGTTTGGTCCTTTTTGGACTGTTTTGATTTTTGGAGTTCCGTAAACTTGTTCGAGGATATAGATGACCTTCCTTTGATGATGTGAGGATAGATTTGGGACTTTTGGGTTATTAAGAGGAGTAAACTATATACGCGAGTTATATTAAATGAACCGTTTGGGTTGAGACGTGAGTGTCTACTACGATGTGAGAATCGATTATGGCGCGTATGATGATAAACCGGAATAATAAGTTGTAGATATTATAAGTTAGTACGAGAAAGCGATATGTACTACGATTAAACTATGGTATTACTAAGACGTGTGTTTACTTAGTATTGGTATATGATTTGTATGTATGACATACCTACCATACTTGTTATCACGGGAGGTTTGCGTTCGCTTAGGGCCCTCTAATCCTTGTGTTGCCCGGATTTAGACTGGTTACCTTGATGAACATAGGTCATAGAAAGACTTATTGGGATATTAATAAGTCCGCTGATCGTGGGAGCGTAGGTATGTGCGTGACCCATGTGATGTGACTGTGTTCGCCTCCACTATTTGTGATTTGTGTTATCTGGACTATTCCTGAGAGATTCGGAATATGTGATCCTTATGTACGTGATGTACCGGGATGGATAGCAGAGTATGTGTGCACCACAGCTTAGTTCTCGGGGTGCTTGTATTGTATATTTATGATGTGAATAATATACACTTAATTAATGAGAACCCTCATGTTAATGATGTGAATATAATTACGGTATTGTTTCGAGAAATATAACGAGTTAACTGATAGTTATATATATTGCATATTGAGCATCTGAGTTTACGTTAAACCCCTACGTAATTACGAGCGTTATAATGTTAAGAGAACCGAGTGATAAGGGTAGGACCTATGATAGTCTAGCTAGATATGTTGTCACGTAGCTAGTAGTCTGTATCACTCTAGATGGGTACTTACGTTAGGACTGCACAGTTAGACGAGAGGTGAGAATATCATGTGAGTGCACGTCCTAACATGTACTTTGCATTTAATGTTTTAAATGTTTTTAAAGCACTTGCAGGTTTTTAAAATATAACTCCACATTCGGGCTCTGACCCGTTTGCTTTTCAAATCTTTTTTCTTGTAAAACCATTTTAGGTGCCCAGCCACAGGGACACCAAGCATAGGATTCTCATTCAGGTGACGAGCTGTAGCTGTTTGTGGAAGCTACAGGGATTTGCTTGTAGACGCTTCTATCTTTTGGATTCCAGAGTCACTATCTATCAGTTGTAGGGCATGTTGCCCATTTCTATTTAGAGACATCTTTTACATTACAGTTTTCAGACTTTGATTTGTATTGGTTTAGCATTCGGTTATTTATTTCAATATGGGATTGTAGTGAGGAGTTTTCCTCCAGACTTTATTTACACTATGTGATGGTTATTCGTTTTACTTCAGTATGGTGAATGGTGTTGTTATTCTTTATTACACTTGTTGCATGTTAATCAGACTTATATTAAAATTTGGCAACTTACTTTTTAAATACTAGGTGGTTAGTAATAATAAAATGTTTTCGACAGTGATGCTATTAACTGAGCCAACTTGGCATTTTGAATTAATTTAATAAAGGAGTAGCTACCCGGTATTTAATTAGTCGGGGTGTCACAGGTGGTATCAGAGCATCAGGTTCTAGTGTCCTTTAGGATCTGTACGGCTATTATGTTTCCGCTACGTTTCTTTGATATAGAGCCCTATATTTTAGGACTGTTGTACTCTTTTTGTGTATGCTTCGTTCTTCAGCTTTCTTAAGTTTATAACAGCGAACTTATAAACTTTGTTCTTATTTCAGATGCCTCCACGACGTGCACGACGAGTTCACAGGGATGCAACGCCCGAACCCCAGCCCGCTCCAGTTCAGGGTATGATGAACGCCGCTGAGGTTGAAGCTATAGTAGCCCAAGCAGTAAATGCCGCCATTGCCGTTGTTCAGCAGGCACCACCACAGGCGCCGGTTGCCGCGCCAGTACAGGTTAATGCATTCCCGTCTACTTGGGAGCGTGTACGTGACGCTTTTCAGAAAGCGCATCCGCCAGAGTTTGCAGGTAGCTCAGATGTGGTAGTCTCGAGCCAATGGATGAAGGATATACAGAGGCATCTGAGGATGCATGAGTGCACTGATGTTCAAAAGCAGGTGCTAGCTACTTTCAAGCTAGTTGGATCTTCACTGCAGTGGTGGGAATCCATTACCACCATGGAGGAGAGGGATACTCTCACGATTCAGGAGTTCTGGGTGCGGTTCGATCGCAAGTACTTTCCGTCAGCTGTTCATACGGAAATGAGGAGGAGATTGATGAGTTTGAAGCAGGAGGGCAAGACTGTGGCCGAGTATGAGGCCGAGTTCACTAATCTGTTGAACATCGTTCCAGACGAGATACCAACAGAGAAGAAGAAAATTGAGAAGTTCACCGACGGGTTGACTTGGAGGATCCGTCAGCATCTGCTAGGGAACCTATCGTTGGCCACTTATTCTGATGTGGTTAACGCTGCATTGTTGCACTGCCAGGACCACCATTTTCATATGGCCGAGGGCAAGCGATCGGGGGAGTCTAGCCATCAGGGCAGGACTGGAGGACATGGTGCCAGCGGGGCACAATCTGGTCAGGGGCAGAGACAGAATGAGCAGGGCTCCCAGCAGGGGGATAATAAGAGGTTCCGGTCAGGGAACTACAGGCAGGGACAGGGAGGTTTCCGTCAGGGCCATCAGGGTCCAAACGGCCATCATGGCCAACAGGGGCAGAATGGGCAGCAGTTTCATCAGGGCCAGCAGGGCCAAGGGAGGAACGGTAACGGCCACCAGGGCCGGGGACAGCAGGGGCAGAGGGGAGGGAACTTCCCAGGGAAGTGCTTTGTTTGTGGCAAGACTAGCCATAAGAAGCAAGATTGTCTTGATAGGGGCAGGGCCCCACAGCAGCAGCAACAGGGCGCTCGCCAGGAGCCACAGAGGCTTATGTTTCCCGCCGCTCTTCCCGCACCGCCACAGATGGCAGCATTGCCACCCATTCCAGCAGTCCCAGCTCAGCAGGGGCAGCTACAGTATGGACGTGTCTACAACGTCCACCAGGCTGCAGTTCCACAGGCACCGCCCGCGATCGAGGGTACGTTTCCTATCCATGGCACTATGGGTCGGGTGTTATTTGATACGGGTGCTACACACTGTTTTATAGCTACACACTTCACGAAAGCTTTAGGATTGTTAGCTACGACAGAGAGCACAGTGACGTGTGTCGACTCACCATTGGGGAGTGGGTCACTTATATTCTTTATATGCCGGGGAGTGGGAGTAGGGATTGGTAGTTTGGTATTACCTGCAGACATGTTAGTATTAGACATGCATGTTCACGATGTGATCATCGGTATGGATTGGCTCGTAGCATATAGGGCCATGATTGATTGCTTCAACGGGAGCATTGTTTTTGCCATTCCGGGGCAAGAGATGTTTGTAGTGGCGATGCCTCGCCCAGAGGGAGGATCGACCGCTCATCTGTATTACATTGAGGAGGATACCTCTAAGGAGGTAGTGATTCCTTTAGACTCTATCCCAGTCGTCAGGGAGTATTTGGATGTGTTTTAGGAGATACCAGGCTTACCACCCAGTCGAGAGATATACTTTATTATAGATTTGCTACCGGGTACGAGACCTATAGCACGCGCATCGTACCGTATGGCTCCAGTTGAGATGAGGGAGTTACGGGATCAGATAGAGCAGCTGTTAGGTCAGGGCTTTATTCGCAGGAGTACCTCACCTTGGGGCGCTCCAGTTTTGTTTGTGAAGAAGAGGGACGGTTCACTGAGATTGTGTGTGGACTACCGAGAGTTGAATAAGGTCACGATACGGAATAAGTATCCGTTGCCTCGAATCGATGACTTATTCGATCAGTTGAGAGGAGCTTCGTTCTTCTCGAAGATTGATTTGAGATCAGGATACCATCAGTTGCGTATCAGGGAGGAGGATGTCTCGAATACCGCGTTCTTGTCGAGATATGGTTCTTACGAGTTTCGGGTTATGACTTTCGGCTTGACCAACGCTCCAGCAGTGTTTATGGATTTGATGAACAGAGTGTTCAGGGATTTCCTAGACCAGTTTGTCATTGTCTTCATTGATGATATTCTGGTTTACTCCCAGACAAAAGAGGAGCACGCCGAGCATTTGAGACAGGTTTTGCAGACACTCCGTCAGAACGAGTTGTATGCAAAATATGAGAAGTGCGGGTTTTGGCTGAAGGAAGTCCAGTTTTGGGACATATCATTTCCGACCAGGGAATATCTGTTGATCCGGGGAAGGTATCAGCGGTGAGGGAGTGGGGACAGCCCACGACACCGACTGAGATTCGTAGTTTCTTGGGCTTGGCAGGATACTACAGGAGGTTTATTCAGGGCTTCTCGGAGATAGCAGGTCCTTTGACACCTCTGACTCGTAAGGGTGTGCCATACATCTGGAGTGATGCCTGTCAGTTGGCATTCTATGAATTGAAGGACAAATTGACCTCAGCACCTGTGTTATCATTGCCGAGATCGGGAGTTGAGTATTTGGTTTACACAGATGCGTCTTTGCAAGGACTGGGAGGTGTATTACAGCAAGAGAGACAGGCCATAGCTTATGCTTCCCGTAAGCTTAAGCCTCATGAGAAGAATTACCCCACGCATGATTTGGAGTTGGCAGCAGTGGTATTTGCCCTACGGATTTGTAGGCACTATCTTTTGGGGGAGAAGTTCCAACTGTTCACGGACCACAAGTCCCTACAGTACCTATTCACGCAGAAGGAATTGAATATGCGGCAGCGTAGGTGGCTTGAATTTGTGAAAGACTACCAGTTCGACATCCAGTACCACCCGGGTAAGGCTAACGTGGTAGCAGACGCGTTGAGCCGTCGGCCAGCAGATGAGGTGGCAGAGGTGTGGAAGGCTAAGTGGAAGGAATTGGGACACCAGGATGCAGTGGCCCGATCTTTCATGTCTGTGATGACCGTTACACCGCAGATTGTCACGAAGGTAGTACGGGCACAGGCCAATGACTCGTTCTGTCAGGAGCAGATAGTTGGATTACTTGCAGAGGGAGCCGAGTCCTATACCGTTAGCTCAGATGGGGGATTGCGCTTCAATGGGAGATTGGTGGTTTCGGAAGGAGAGGAATTGTAGCACGATGTGATGGCAGAGTCGCACGGCTCAAGGTTCGCGGTACATCCCGGAGGGGACAAAATGTACCAAGACATGAGACGCCAGTATTGGTGGAGCGGTATGAAGAGAGATATCGCTGAGTTCGTTTCGAAATGCGCCACTTGTCAGCTTGTAAAAGTGGATCATCAGAAACCGGCAGGATTGCTACAGCCGTTGGAGGTCCCGGTGTGGATGTGGGAGAGCATATCCATGGACTTTATTATGGGGTTGCCTACGTCACAGAGGGGTCATGACTCCGTTTGGGTAATTGTGGACAGGTTGTCCAAGGTCGCTCACTTTTTGCCCGTAAGGACTGACTACACTACGGGACAGTATGCCCAGCTCTTCATTTCAGAGATTGTGAGACTTCACGGTGTGCCCCTAAATATCGTGTCTGACAGAGACAAGATATTTGTTTCACGGTTTTGGGAGAGTTTTCAGGAGGCCATGGGTACGGAATTTCGGTTGAGTACGGCTTATCATCCGCAGACTGATGGGCAGACTGAGCGCACGAATCAGATGTTGGAGGACATGCTACGCATGTGCATTATTGACTTTGGGGGTGGATGGGAGCAGTACCTTCCACTGGTGGAGTTTGCTTATAACAACTCCTATCAACTCACGATTGGCATGGCTCCGTTTGAGGCATTGTACGGTAGGCCTTGTCGTTCCCCAGCATGTTGGTTAGAGGTGGGGGACAACAAACTGCTTGGACCGGAAGTGATTCAGGATACTTCGGCAAGGATTGAGTTGATTCGGAGTCGCATTCGGGTAGCTCAAGACAGGCAGAAGAGTTATGCTGATGCGAAGAGATTTTTCAGAGAGTTCCAAGTGGGGGACCAAGTTTTTCTCAGGGTATCTCCTATGAAGAGGATTATGCATTTCGGGAAGAAGGGAAAGTTGGCACCGAGGTATGTGGGGCCGTTTCCTATTATTGAGCGGATCAGACCGGTTGCGTATAGACTCGGGTTACCGGAGCATTTGCATCGGATTCACGATGTGTTTCATATTTCCTCGCTAAGGAAATACCTTAGGGATAATTTGGCTCATTCTCACATTGTTGTGGAGGACATCGATCTCCAGCCGGATAGCTCCTACGAGGAGGAGCCGATTGCTATTTTGGACCGAAGTGAGAGGAAACTGCGGTCAAAGATAGTTCCGTTAGTGCGTGTTCAGTGGCGACATCACAATGTCGAGGAGTCCACATGGGTGCGCGAGGATGAGATGCGCGAACGTTATCCAGAGTTATTTTTAGCAGGTACTTTCTAGTTTCGAATTTCGGGACAAAATTCAGTTATTAGGGGGGAAGTATGTAATACCCCGTACTTTTGACTATATTTATTTTTGGGATTAATTAATTAAATGCGTATTAATTGGAAATTAATCCGGGTTTTAAATACTAACGAGATGCGAGTTGGTATTTGATTATGTGCATACATGTTTTGTTATATGTATTTGGTATTATAAAAGTTGTCATGAGATTTATATACGGCATTTTAGAAATTTTGTTGAGACGCGTGAGACCGTCGCGTCACGGTGTAATATTTTGATTATATAAAGTGAATTTAAAATCTATAAACCGTATGGTCGTTTTGAGTGCGCCAACGCTTCCGGAAGGGTCGAGATAGTCAGAAAACACTAGCCGGGGGTGTAGTTTGGGTCCCGGGGTATTTTTAGGCCATACTGGCATCATAAAAAGGGTATTTTGATAATTTTACATTTTGAGGAATTAAAAGTGACGAAAATTGGAGATGTAAATCTGATGTGGATTTAACCCACTAAACCCATTAACCAACCCATATTAACCCTTTAAGCTACGGAGGCTAACATTAGGTTTTACAATCTTCCCAAAGAAAACCCTAGCCACCTTAAGCCACCATTGGAGAAGGAGCTTGGAAGAGAGGAAATTCTGCAGAAAAACTCCATCAAACCTACACCAAAAATCAGAAATCGAACCAAGGCAAGTGACTTTATTCCATTTAATTTCAGAGAATGTCTTTTCCATGTTAGAAATTGAAGAATATCATTTGTTCTTGAAAGATAATGAAAACCCATGTTAATTGAACTTAGAACTTGAAATCTTGAGGATGATTTGCATGTAGAATGATAGGTAGATGTTCCTACTGATGATATTTATGATTGGGTGAAATTTAAAACGGATTTTATTGGGTTAATTCATGATTCAAAAGTTTGGGTTCATGTTCTTGAAATAATTGGGGAAAAAGTGTAGAGATTTATATTTTGATTGTTGTTAGAGAGATTTAATCCTTGAAAACATGTTAGGAGATGACTTGAATATGTTTAGGATGAATTAGAGACCCTAAAACGTTGTTGGGATGAACTTTGGAAGAGGTTAGAAGTGATAAAAATGGATGAAAACGAATTGGGGAAAAATCTGGGACGAATCTGGCAGCTCGTTAGAAGACCCTACCCAGGTCGTTCGAACGAACTCGTTCGAACGAGCTTCTAACGAGTTGACCAGTCGCTGCTAACGAGAAGGGGTTTCGTTCGATATCTCGTTCGAACGAGATATCGTTAGAAGGTACAGTTCGCTCGAACGAACTGGAATCTCGTTCGATCGAACTCGTTCGAACGAGACTTCTAACGAGTTGGCAGAGGAATCTCGTTCGAACAGTCTCGTTCGAACGAGACTTCTAACGAGTTGACAGTTTGGTCCTTTTTGGACTGTTTTGATTTTTGGAGTTCCGTAAACTTGTTCGAGGATATAGATGACCTTCCTTTGATGATGTGAGGATAGATTTGGGACTTTTGGGTTATTGAGAAGAGTAAACTATATACGCGAGTTATATTAAATGAACCGTTTGGGTTGAGACGTGAGTGTCTACTACGATGTGAGAATCGATTATGGCGCGTATGATGATAAACCGGAATAATAAGTTGTAGATATTATAAGTTAGTACGAGAAAGCGATATGTACTACGATTAAACTACGGTATTACTAAGACGTGTGTTTACTTAGTATTGGTATATGATTTGTATGTATGACATACCTACCATACTTGCTATCACGGGAGGTTTGCGTTCGCTTAGGGCCCTCTAATCCTTGTGTTGCCCGGATTTAGACTGGTTACCTTGATGAACATAGGTCATAGAAAGACTTATTGGGATATTAATAAGTCCGCTGATCGTGGGAGCGTAGGTATGTGCGTGACCCATGTGATGTGACTGTGTTCGCCTCCACTATTTGTGATTTGTGTTATCTGGACTATTCCTGAGAGATTCAGAATATGTGATCCTTATGTACGTGATGTACCGGGATGGATAGCAGAGTATGTGTGCACCACAGCTTAGTTCTCGGGGTGCTTGTATTGTATATTTATGATGTGAATAATATACACTTAATTAATGAGAACCTTCATGTTAATGATGTGAATATAATTACGGTATTGTTTCGAGAAATATAACGAGTTAACTGATAGTTATATATATTGCATATTGAGCATCTGAGTTTATGTTAAACCCCTACGTAATTATGAGCGTTATAATGTTAAGAGAACCGAGTGATAAGGGTAGGACCTATGATAGTCTAGCTAGATATGTTGTCACGTAGCTAGTAGTCTGTATCACTCTAGATGGGTACTTACGTTAGGAGTGCACAGTTAGACGAGAGGTGAGAATATCATGTGAGTGCACGTCCTAACATGTACTTTGCATTTAATGTTTTAAATGTTTTTAAAGCACTTGCAGGTTTTTAAAATATAACTCCACATTCGGGCTCTGACCCGTTTGCTTTTCAAATCTTTTTTCTTGTAAAACCATTTTAGGTGCCCAGCCACAGGGACACCAAGCATAGGATTCTCATTCAGGTGACGAGCTGTAGCTGTTTGTGGAAGCTACAGGGATTTGCTTGTAGACGCTTCTATCTTTTGGATTCCAGAGTCACTATCTATCAGTTGTAGGGCATGTTGCCCATTTCTATTTAGAGACATCTTTTACATTACAGTTTTCAGACTTTGATTTGTATTGGTTTAGCATTCGGTTATTATTTCAGTATGGGATTGTAGTGAGGAGTTTTCCTCCAGACTTTATTTACACTATGTGATGGTTATTCGTTTTACTTCAGTATGGTGAATGGTGTTGTTATTCTTTATTACACTTGTTGCATGTTAATCAGACTTATATTAAAATTTGGCAACTTACTTTTTAAATACTAGGTGGTTAGTAATAATAAAATGTTTTCGACAGTGATGCTATTAACTGAGCCAACTTGGCATTTTGAATTAATTTAATAAAGGAGTAGCTACCCGGTATTTAATTAGTCGGGGTGCCACATTTGTTGACGACCGTGATCATTGGGGATACTCATGGGTATTCACTGTTGAAGGAGGAGTTACAGTTCTTGAGGTTCTTGAGGGAATCTTTATTGGTTCTAGGTTGCGGTCTATGTGGATTTTCTATGGAAAATTCATTGCAGATTTCTCTATATAATTCTAAGTTATGATATACGTTAGATAGTGAAATAAAAGGTTTTAACCGAAAGGGGTGTAAGGACACAATTCTCCGATTGAGTCTTAATGTACTTTTGGCTCAATTTTGGACAAAAGCATTTATGTCATAGGATAGTTTTTAATTGTATCCATTCAAGCCTATGACGGGGTAGTTGAAGACGTAGCGGCCAATATATTAAAGCTTCATAAAATGCCGTGTATATCGTGACTCGTTTCTACGTCATCAACATGGTTCCATTGCTCCTAAGGTATGAATGCATTTTATTATATATATAGGAGCTTGGAACAATAGTTCATGCGGTGAACTTTTGTTTTAAACTGTTGTTTATTTTCAGAAAGATTTAATTCAAACTTTAAAATAAAGTATATAATGTTTCTGGGTTAAAACTCAATTTTTCAGCTTTCTGGAAGTTCGTTCGAAGTTGTCATTTGAACGAGTTTGTCGTTCGAACGAGAATGTCGTTCGAACGAGGTTTGCCAACGAGTTCCCATATTGGCCACTGGAACATCGTTCAAACGAGAATTCCAACGAGATTTCTAACGAGTTCAAACTTTTATACACTGAAACTTCATTAGAAGGCTCGTTCGAACGAGACTTCGTTCGAACAAAAATCTCGTTCGAATGAGATTTGGCGGGAACAGTTTAATTGGCAGTTTTGAGCAGTTTTTCCATGTTTTCCACTTCTTTACCCCACGATCTTTTTACAGAACCTAATATGTGCGGGAACCAACTTTTTCCAATTAACTTTTTCATAACTTTCCATCTCCTAGAGATAGTTTTAAAGAGCTTCAAAAATCAAAAGAAAAAGTTCAAGTTTAAGTGATTTGTTTTTAAGAAAAATATTCAAACACTTGTGTTACACCCATTTGTTTAGTTTATCTAAGTTCCTTTATATATATACTTTGCTTGGAGTTTGGCACCGATTTTATCTCTACCGTTTGAAGAGAAGTTTGGGATTGCTTCTAAATCCCACAAAGAAGAAGATTGTTTGCGTTATCATACGCACTTGGAGAAAGGCTCCTAATTCGGGTGACGGTTATCGAAAAAGTCCGATTCGTGGATTCTGAAACCGCGGTGGAGCTCCGTGGTTATTCGCTAGGCGTAGGTGTGTACAAGAAGGAGCGTCGGGGCTTGGACAGAGTCAAGTCGAGTGTTGTAAGTCTTTCGTGTCTTGTACTTGTAAAACCATACTTAGTGGATTTGAGGCTAGGGCCGTCCGAGGTTTTTTCATGTTGTGGGTTTTTCCTCGTACATCATGGCGTAGTGGATTAATTTCTTATTTTATCTTTTGCAATATCACCTTGAACGTATACTTAGGTAAAAAGATAAAATTAGTTTATTTCACTACTTATTTAATTTGGTGCTAAATTAAATTTGGGTATATGTTAATTTAATTCAAGTCGTCGTTTAATTTGTTAAAATTGGTTTGGCCTAATTTGGTAACATTGAAAATATGACTTAGGCATATTTCTAGGACTTGGGTTGAATTAAGTTGGTTTAAGTGAAATTAAATTTTTTGTGGATTTAATCTTATTTCACTTGTTTAATTTTAATTTAAAAAGAAATTAAAAATTGGTGTTTGTGTGTGTTTAATTGAAACATCTCGCTTTCGCATATCTTTAAAAAGGAAATTGAAAATTATTTTTTGTAGTAAAGATTTCAAAATTGGGGGCCTACGCCTTTTCAAATTATTATCACAGCCAAAACGATAAATTACTTCGTTAATGATCCTTGAAATAGTTTTCGCTAAAATAGAATTTTCCCCATTTTCAAAATTTCCTATTTTCGATGTTTCTAACAACGCATATTGGAAAGCGCGAATGAAATCGGCACTAAAATCTATCGACGAGAGAGTTTGGTTATCTGTCATTAACGGGTGGCCTCCACCTACGCATTTAGTAGATAATGAGCGTGTTCCCAAACCCGCCGATAGATGGGGTGATAGTGATTTTAAACATTCTAATTTTAATTCCCAAGGTTTAAATGCCTTGTTTAGCGCGGTCACACCGGTTGAATTTTGACGCATTATAACGTGTGAAACCGCTAAAAAAGCTTGGGATATTTTACAACTCACTTATGAAGGTACAAGTGTCATAAAAGCTTCGAAACTCCAAAACCTCACCACTCAATTTGAAACCATCAAAATGGACGAAAAAGAAACTTTTGATGAATTTTATGCTAGACTTTTCGATATAGTTAATTCATCTTTTAATTTGGGCGAGAAAATACCCGACAACCGTGTAGTAAAGAAAATTTTAAGGTCCCTACCCGACAGATTTATTCCAAAAGTCATCGTTTTAAATTCTTTACCAACTTTAGCCTCTACGAAATTAGAAGAGCTCGTAGGTGATTTACAAACCTATGAACTAGACATGTTTCCCTCTAAAACTGAAAAGAAAATTGAAAAGGGCGTTGCTTTAAAAGCCCGTAAAGAGGAAAAATAAGTAGTAGAGAGTGAAAGTGATAGTGACTCGGAAGATATGGCCTTGTTTGCTCGAAAATTTCAAAAATTTCTTAAATTTAACAAAGATAACTTTAAAAATGATTTTAAGAAATTTGAAAAATCGACGCATGACAAGGCCGAGAAGATCCCTAAAACTTCTAATGAAAATGTAAACAGGGATGAGTCAGACAAGTGTTTTGGTTGTGAAGGGTATGGCCATAGGGCTTTTGAGTGCCCCACTAAACTAATGAGAGAGGGTAAGAAACCAATGTCCTACAATGCTACTCTTAGTGATAGAGATAAGGAAGAGGGACCCGATTCCCCCATTGAGTGCAACTTTAACGCATTCATTTCTAGTTATGTTAGTGATAGTGAGGAATCATCCAATGATGAAATATTAACACATAACACTTTCGAGGCCTTTGTTTGTGAAGCTATAAAAGATGATGGTAGTGAGAGTGGAGAAGAAAGAGATAGTGAAAATGAAGAAGAGGTTGATGTGAGTGAACTTCAAAATGCTTTTCAAGAACTTTATGAAGAATCCATGAAATTAAAAAGGGCTAATTTTAAGTTAGAAGCGAGTTTAAGAGAGAGTGTCAAGGTCGTTGATGATAGTGTGTTGGTTGAAGACCTTAGGACACGTGAGAGGACTCTTCGAGAGAAGCTTGAGTATATAGAAGGAGAGAGAGATACCCTTAGAGGTCTAATGGAATCAATTAACAAGGAGCTTCTCAAGTTTGAAGAGAGAAATATTTTGTCAGACTCTAGAATTTTAGAATTAGAAGAACAATTAAAAGACTCTAGTAATGTCAAATTTGATTTGGAGTGTAGGTCCGAAAAACTAGATAAAATCTTAGGCACGGTCCAAATAAAAAATGATACTTGTGTTTTAGGCTTCAATACTTGTAATGAATCTTCTTATAAAACCAAAACCAATGTTTTAGGATAATCGCCTAGGAAAGCCTTTAGAGATCAATCTTTAGGTACCAATTTTCGACGTGTTTTTACTTGTGCACATTGTGGTCGAAAAGGTCATCTTAAGAAATTTTGTTTTGATCTTAAAAGATTTTCTAGAAAATACCAACGTAAGGCAACCAAGGTAGACAAGATTCCTACATCCCGAGATAGTCACTCATCATTAGTTTGAGTTAGGAGATCCGACTTGGTAGCTTTAAAAGATAGGGTATTTGATTCTAATTTGCTTTCACATGAAATCTCACTTGCTAAATCTAAAGGTTGAATGTGTTAGTTGTTTGCATACATTAGCTTTTGTACTTCATGCTATATTATCATGCTAAATGTATGCTTGTTTAATCATTTTCTAGTCTATTCACATGCTTAATCACATGCTAGAATAACGATTTTGTTTATCTTTTGTATTATAATTCTTTCATTTTTGTTTGCATTAAATGAAAAATACAAAAAGATTTTGTTTATCATTTGTGTTTCATCTTTTTATAATTTAGGATTAATGAAAAATACAAATGATTTTTGTGTGTCTTTTGAGTAAATATTTTTATTTTTTGTTAAAATTTTTCAAAAAAACTCAAAAAGATTTTATTTTGTGTGTATTTTAGTTTAACACACTCAATGTGGCATACACTTGCGTTTGAATCCCATCTTTTTCGCTCCCATGTGGCTAGAACTTTTGGTTTAGATTGTCAATCCTTATTATGTTCTTTATCATGCTTACATGGAGTAGTTGGATTTTGTGTTGATATAATGGATTCTATTTTTTATATGCCTCTATTCACACATGCACGAGCTCATTTGAAATTTTAACTTCATATGTATATTTGAGCTTTGTGAGGTGTTCTCCTACCAATTTTGTCGTCTACATATTTGTGACATAGGAGGACTAGTGCATGTCAAAATTCGTTGCACGTAAGATTTTTGAGAAATAAAAAATTATTATATAGATGTGCACGGGGAAGGGCTCCGAAAGGAATTATTATCCTTTGCGAATAGTAAGCCACCGTTTGTTTGGACCTAAAAGAAATATGTGGTCCAAAGGCCTAAAAATAGAATTATGGCATTAAATAGAAAAATACTTGCCAAGGCCTATTTTTGTTTGATATATTCATTCAAATATATATGCTTATTGAGGGAGATTGGATGGTATATCAACGGTTTGCATAATGTCCATTTATCCTAGTTATACTTTTAACTCTATTGGTTTTTAGAATCATCAAAAGTCTAGGCTTGTATGCATTGTGTATGTTTGTTCATTGAGTTCAATTTATATTGTCACATGAGGTTATATTCAAATGTGATGAAGTTTGCAATCAACTGAGAACTCTGTGAACATGTTTTTAAGTGGTTGGGTCTAAATTTAATTGTTACTAGTTCACACCCCAACACTTCCGTTTCCATATGACACATTTTTACCATACGAGTGTGAAAATCTTATCTTATTTTGTGTCATTTTTGTGTTTATATCTATATATATGTGCGTGTGCATCTTTGGTATATCTAGAATATATATATATTATATTTTTTTCGGTCTTTGCCTTTCTTTCTAGTCCATCGATGCTTTACTTCATAATTGGTTTCTATCTTGTTGCAATCTTTGTTGATATCACATGCTTAATAGTTATGTATCATATTGGTATCATTTTCTTGCCTCTTAGTTAGTATCCATTATTATTTGCATGGATTGGTTGTGCTTTTGTTGCCCATATTCTTTGTCTATTCCTGAACAAAAAGGGGGAGAATGATAGGAGGAGAAATGGTGTTTATTCCTATTGTACTCATATCTTAGTTTAGGGGAGATTTAACTTAGGGGGAGTCGCGACCTTCTTAGGTAGATCACAATTGATAAAGGGGAGAATTAATTTAGGGGTAGTATTTATTTTATGCATTTAATATTCTTGATATTCCCTATGCGTTTGACAGTTTGCTTAAGTGTGCAGGAATTCTTCTTGTGTGGCAACCTTCATCGGCAAATCTATTGATCCTTGGGTCTTGAGTCAAGTATTGGGTGGGATGTTTTATGTATAGTAGAGATTGACGTCCCTTTAGGATTTTTTGTTGGTTTTTGTCCCGGAATTGCCAAAGGGGGAGATTTGTAAGGACACAATTCTCCGATTGAGTCTTAATGTAGTTTTGGTTCAATTCCGGACAAAAACGTTTATGTCATATGATAGTTTTTGATTGTATCCATTCAAGCCTATGACGGGGTAGTTGAAGGCGTAGCGGCCAAGATATTAAAGCCTCATCAAATGTCGTGTGTATTGTGCCTCGTTTCTACGTCATCAACATGGTTCCATTGCTCCTAAGGTATGAATGCATTTTATTATATATATAGGAGCTTGGAATAATAGTTCATTGGGTGAACTTTTATTTTAAACTGTTGTTTATTTTCCAAAAGATTTAATTCAAACTTTAAAATAAAGTATATAAAGTTTCTGGGCTAAAAATCAATTTTCAGCTTTCTGGAAGTTCGTTCGAAGTTGTCATTTGAACGAGTTTGTCGTTCGAACGAAATGTCGTTCGAACGAGGTTTGACAACGATTTCCCATATTGGCCATTGGAACATCGTTCGAATTATCGTTCGAACGAGATGGCTGGTCGAACGAGAACTCCAACCAGATTTCTAACGAGTTCAACTTTTATACACTGGAACTTCATTAGAAGGCTCGTTCGAACGAGACTTCGTTCGAACGAAAATCTCGTTCAAACGAGATTTGGCGGGAACAGCTTAATTGGCAGTTTTAAGCAGTTTTTCCATGTTTCCTACTTCTTTACCCCACTATCTTTTTACAGAACTTAATATGTGTGGAAACTAACCTTTTCCAATTAACTTTTTCAAAACTTTCCATCTCATAGAGAGAGTTTAGAGAGCTTCGAAAGTCAAAAGAAAAAGTTCATGTTTAAGTGTTTTGTTTTCAAGAAAAATCTTCAAACACTTGTGTTACAACCATTTGTTTAGTTTATACAAGTTCCTTTATATATATACTTTGCTTGGAGTTTGGCACTGGTTTTATCTCTACCGTTTGAAGAGAAGTTTGGGATTGCTTTGTGACACCCCGACTAATTAAATACCGGGTAGCTACTCCTTTATTAAATCAATACAAAATGCCAAGTTGGTTCAGTTAATAGCATCACTGTCGAAAACATTTTAATGATTACTAACCACCTAGTATTTTAAAAGTAAGTTGTCAAATTTTAAATTTAAATCTGATTAACATTCAGTAAAAGAATTATGGAATAATAACATAACCATCCACCATAAAGAAGTAATAGAATAACCAACAATAGTAATAAGTCCGGAGGAAAACTCCTCACAACAATCCCACAACTGAAAATGATATGACAAATCTGAATCCTGAATTAATTACATGCCAAAAGTCTGAATAACTGAAATAAATGAAAGATCTCTAAAAGGAATGGGCGACACGCCCTACAACTGATAAAATGCTGAATATAGAGTCAAGGTAGATGAAGCGTCTACAATCAAGGTCCTGTAACTTCCACAACAGCTACAGCTCGTCACCTGAATGAGGATCCTAAGCATGGTGTCCTTGTGGCTGGGCACCTAAAATGGTTTTTACAAAAATATATTTGAAAGCAAATGGGTCAGAGCCCGAAAGTGGAAATCATTTTAAAAACAGCAAGTGTTTTAATAACATTTAAAACAATGAATGCAAAATACATGTTAGGACATGCTCTCGCGTGAAATACTCGCCTCTCGTCTAACTGTGCACTCCTAACGTTCCTGTACCCGTTCATGTGTTTCTCATAACTGTCCAGTTCAAAAGGTTTCTAACACTTCTACTCGAGTTACGATTTAATTACCACCTTAACAATTAAATAGAGAGTTCTACTTTAATTCTCGGATTCTCCATTATTAACAAAACCATTTATTGGTATAAGTCCCCTTTTTATCTTTTCATAATGTTACAATAACCATAATCACAATTAAACATAACAATTTCCTTTTTCCTTTAATCGTAAATTATTCACATTATAAATATACAATAAAAGCACCCCGAGGCTAAGATCCGGTGCACACATACTCTGCTATCCATCCCGGTACATCACGTACATAAGGATTACAAATTCCGAATCTCTCAGGAATTGTTGGAATAAGCACCACACACAAAAATGGAGGCGAACATAATTCAACATATCCATGGTCACGTACATACCTACGCTCCATAGTCAGCTGGCTTATTAACTCACAAATAAGTCGTTCTCTTGAACTATGTCCTCGAGGTACCAATCTAAATCCGGGCAACACAAAGATTAGATGGCCCTAAGCGAACGTAAACCTCCCGTGATAGCAAGTATGGTAGGTATGTCATACACGTAAAATCATATACTAAGCATACACACATCTTAGATATCTCAATATTAATAAAGGTATACACTACATCCTTATGCCATGATTCCAAATTTTATATATTTTATGTCTCCCGATAATATAGAATTTAAACTGTCGACACGTCACATGTCATAGTTTCTTATACTTAAATCCTATCTTAAATAGATTATTAAGTTCCTATTATTCCCACATATAACGTCATCATTCCTAAGGTCCTTACTTCAGCCCCGAACCTCATTTCATCAATCATTCAAATTTACACTTTTAACCCAAATGTTATCTCACTTACCGAATTTCATTAGATTTAGAAAAATTCCTCAAATTGAATTCTAATTAAGGTCCAAATTTCATAGCCATGCCTACTGGTCTTCCTTAAGTTTAAGGGTATTCATAAGGTCTCCAATAATATTTTCCAAGGGTTAACATCATTAAAATTTAAATAGGGAAAACTTTACTCATTCTGGGAAGGTCGATCGATCGACCTTTACCTTCGATCGATCGATGGTGGTCGATCGATCGACTGATGAACATCGATCGATCGAACGCACCAGGTATGGCTACGGACTGCTTCGTTTTGCAGTTTTCAAATCATCCCAAAATACCATTAACATGCATGAAATTCTATTCTAACGTTATAATATCATCATACAACCATCCTACAACATTGTTAACGTTCTAAAACCAATAATTCATCAACCAAGGGCTATGTTTGGATCAAATCTTCATCAAGAACCCTAGTTTCCTATTTCTTTCAAGAACATTAATAAATCTCTTCTTAAATCCGTTTTTAGATCATCAAGGGTCATAATTTTGAATTCATAGTTCGTCCAGAATGTTACTACATGCAGTCCCTAACATAATTCATAGTTTTAAACTTCCAATTCATGGGTCTATATCATCTTCCAAGATAAGTTCGATAATTCCTAAACATGGTGGAAAAGCATAGCATTGAATCAATTGTAATTAAACCACTTGCCTTAATCTTTCTCTGAATTTGAGGTTGAATCTTGAAGGTTGAATCTGTCCTCTCTCTCTTTCTGCAGAATTCTCCTCTTTCTCTCTCTCTCTACAAGTTCTTCTCAAGGTGATAATGGAGGTGGGGTTGGTTTTTGCCAAGTTTTGAAGTTTCTAACTTCTCCCGTAGCCCACTACCTAAATTGGGGTTGGAAATGGCTTAGTGGGTTAATACTAAGTCAGATTTTTAACTCTAATTTTCGTGGGTTTTAATTACCCAATTTCCGAAATTACCAAAATGCCCTTATAAGTTACCGGTATGGCCCAATAATGCCCCGGGACCCAAACTTAACCCCCGGCTAGTGTTTTCTGACTATTTCGACCCTTACGAACACGTTGGCACACTCAAAATGACCATACGGGTGATAAAAATAAAATTCACTTTTTAATTTAAATAAATATATTCCTGACGCGACTGTCACGCGCGTCCCAACAAAATCTCCCAAATTACCGTATTTCAATCTCGCGACAATTTCAATAGTTCCAATATTCATATAATGCCATATATACACATTATAATCAAATACTAACTCACATCTCGTTAATATTTTAATCCGGATTAATTTCCAATTAATACACATTTAATTCAATTAATCCCATAAATAAATATCACAAAAATACGGGGTATTACATGCTTCTAAATCCCACAAAGAATAAGATTGTTTGTGTTATCATACTCACTTGGAGAAAGGCTCCTAGTTCGGGTGACGGTTATCGAAAAAGTCCGATCCATGAATTCCGAGACCGCGGTGGAGCTCCGTGGTTATTCGCTAGGCGGAGGTGTGTACAAGAAGGAGCGTCGGGGCTTGGACGGAGTCAAGTAGAGTGTTGTAAGTCTTTCGTGTCTTGTACTTGAAAAACCATACTTAGTGGATTTAAGGTTAGGGTCGTCCGAGGTTTTTTCCCGTTGTGGGTTTTTCCTCGTAAATCGCCGCGTAGTTGATTAATTATTTATTTATCTTTTGCAATATCACCTAGAATGCATGCTTAGGTAGAAAGATAAAATTGGTTTATTTCACTACTTATTTAATTTGGTGCTAAATTAAATTTGGGTATATGTTAATTTAATTCAAATCGTCGTTTAATTTGTTAAAATTGGTTTGGCCTAATTTGGTAACATTGAAAATATGACTTAGAAAAATTTCTAGGACTTGGGTTGAATTAAGTTGGTTTAAGTGAAATTAAATTTTGTGGATTTAATCTTATTTCACTTGTTTAATTTTAATTTGAAAAGAAATTAAAATTTGGTGTTTGTGTGTGTTTAATTGAACCATCTCGCTTCCGCATATCTTTAAAAAGGAAATTGAAAATTACTTTTTGTAGTAAAGATTTCAAAATTGGGGGCCTACGCCTTTTCAAGGAGTTTTTCCTGAAATTTGTTTGTCCCTTGAGTAGTGACTGCATGTTTGATCTATCCACATAGATGCATGATTAGGGTTGAATATTGACTCAAATTAAATAAGTTTAAAATTTGAAATTTGCGAATCCCAAAAATTATTGATATCATCCATACTCAATGCGTGAACTCTATTTGAAGTCAACCGTGTTTTGACCCTTGATAGCTATTCTTGGCTCGTATACGGTGTTGTATTACCCTGGTTCCATTGCCCAAGCCAATAGCTTGCCATAATTCTTAGGTTTATGGATGGCTTATAGATGGGGAAATTTAATGTATTTGACGATCATGTGTGCCCCGAAGAACCACACCACAAATTGATAATGGTCACGAACTATGGCCGTGACCAAGCCCTCGGGTCATGGCTGAGGTCCGTGACCATGTTTGTTATGACCAAAAAATGTGGTCACAGACTTCATTCATGACATTAATTGAGGGTCACAGCTTCCTCCGCGGGATAGTATATGGCTTGTGTTCACAGACCCGGGCTATGACCAAGGGTATACTAATGTTCAAAATTCATTTGGGCCATGACCACATTATCACAGACCTGGGCCATGACCATGTGTGGGACATTATTGAAAATGGGTTACGACCCAAATTTGTGACCCCCAATTTAAAAAAAAAACAATTAAAACATGGTTACGGGATTGGACCATGACCCTGTTTTTATTTATTTTTTAAAAAATTGGGGGCACGAATTTATGTTGTGTCCATATCCATTTAATAAAAAAATAAAATTTATTTTTAGGCAGCCTGAAGAAAAAACCTGTATTCAATAACCAATTCATATAATTGTAGCCGCCGAGTTGAAAATTCAAAGTAAAGCACCGTGCCATCCTATTTATTCATAAATTTTAGTAAATATTTACAAATTTGAATCATATTCTCATCGAGCATCCCCTGAGTACGCGGTAAGTTCCCATGAGTTACACTGGTCCCATGTGAGGTGTTCGTGCCTCTTACGGGACTGTTTGAGGGTTGTTTTGCGTTTTCACCTATAGCGGCATGTTTTTAAGTCTATGTCAAGTTATTTTCAAATTTTACTTATATTCTCAAATCGGGCGTCCCGTGTCTAGGCGGTCAGTTCCTATGAGTTATATTAGTCATGTACGAGGTGTTTGTGCCCTTTACGAGGACGTTTGGATTTCTCGCCTCTAGAGGCATATTTTTAAGACTAAGTCTAGGTATTTGCAAATTTTAATCATATTCTCAAACTGCCCCCCCCCCCCCGTGACTATGTGATTAGTTCCTACGAGTTATATTATTCTCATGCAAGGTGTTCGTTCCCCCTTCCGGGGTAGTTTGATGGCTGTTTTGGGTTCCCCCTCTAGCGGCATGTTTTAAGCCTAAGTCTAGTTATTTGGCATTTTTTCTCATATTATCAAACTAGGCGTCCCATGACTACGCAGTCAGTTCCTATGAGATAATTGGTCCCATACGAGGTGTTCATGCCCCTTAGAGGGACTGTTTTAGATTCCCCCTCTAGCGATAAGTTTTTAAGTTAATGTCTAGTTATTTGAAAATTTTACTCATATTCTCAAATCGGGCATCCCGTAACTACGCAGTTAGTCCCTACATTTTTCATTGGTCCCGTGTGAGGTGTTTGTACCCCTTACAGGGTTGTTTTGGGTTTCCCTCCTTTAGCGGCATGTTTTTAACCCTAAGTATAGTTATTTGCAAATTTTAGTCATATTCTCAAACCAGGCATCCCGTGACTACACGGTCAGTTCTTACACATTATATTGGTTCTGTGTGAGATGTTCAATTCTTATTATGGGGCCGCTTGGGAGCTGTTTTGGATTTCCCCCCCTCTAGCGGCATTTTTTTAGCCCAAGTCCAATTATTTTTAAATTTTAGACATATTCTCAAATCTGGCATCCCATGATTATGTGATTAGTTTCTAGGAGTTACATTGATCCCATGCGAGGTGTTCGTGTGCCGCTTACGGGGATGTTTGGGGGTTATTATGGGTTTTCCCCATCTAGCGGCATGTTTTTAATCCTAAATCTAATTATTTGCAAATTTTATTCCCATTCTCAAAATGGGCATCCCCTGACTACGTATTCAGCTCCTATGGGTTACATTGGTCTCGTGAGAGGTGTTTATGCCTCTTACAGGTTCGTTTGGGGGTTGTTTTGGATTTTCGCACTCTTGCAACATGTTTTTGTAATTCAAACTAAACATTCATAAATCAAACTTAAAATTCATAAGTCAAGCTAAGGCACCAATGTAGTGTTAATATCATAATAGGATATAGTTTGGATACAAATAGAATTGTCAAGGGCCAATATAATAATATGATACAAAAAGGATTATCAAGGCTAAATATTTTGATATTCAATCTTGTTCTAAATCAACTAAAAGATCCTTCAAATTAGGATTTTCATCAAGCGCAAACTGGAAATTTTTAGGAGCCTTTAATGCGTCTTCTTGAGTAGTCATACCGTTTGGTGTAGGCACAACAATAAAACAATTTCCATTATTTATGCACTTTGAGTAGAAAACCTTCTTTACGTTTTGAAAGGCAAAATTAAAAGGCTCGTCGACTATGAGATCTTTACTCTTCATATTTGATAAATCTACCATGATAAGTTTTAAGTTAGGATCAACTTTACAAGCATTTTGAGGGTCGTCCACTTCACCCAGTCACAATAGAATATTGTTTTTAGAAAATTTAAAAAATTGAGTTCCAGGATTTGTTGGACAATCCCATAATAGGTTAGCACTGTATATTTTGGATTTTTATCGCTTTTGCTAATTACAAAGGTAGTCAAGGCAGATATTAAAATTTTTCTGTTTTGCATCAAAATCTTTCCTCAAATGGACATGAAACGAAATTCAAACCATTGGTACGGAATTTCTTAAACTCTTTCACACGAAATCAAAGACCTTTTGCTAGGCGTGAAGCCTTAAAGAGACATCACCTATGTTTAGAAGCTTCATTTATTAGTGAATTTGTATTAGGCCATGTTTTTACCACACATGAATAAATAACCGCACACATAAGAGGTGGAAATTACATCTTTTGATATCCATGCCCTAAAATCATTCTTCGTGTAATTTCTCCTCTGATTTTTGGAAATTTCGTTCTCATAATTCCTAAAGTTAAATTGTAGACTTTAGATCATAATATATAGAATACATATAATCAAAAAAGAATAATCCAATTAATTATGTAGCTATTTACTCTCTCTAATCTTCAAATTTATCTTGTGATTCAAATACATAACGAGCTACTTGCTCATATTGGCGATTAGTAAGCCTAACCCATTTAGGGTTCCCAAAAGGAAATGCATTCTCAAACTCGTTAGGTTCATTGATCAAGGATTGAACCTCCTTAGCTCTTATTTAGTCATATATTCTCGAGCATTTAGCGATGATTCTCTAATTACATATTATTTAGTAATTGACCCTCCAATACACCATGTATTATTGACATAATATTTAAAGGTTTTCATCAAGCGCTCAAAATGATTCATCCAGTAGACCTAATGGAACCACAAAACAAAGCCTCATTGCATAAATGCATAAATAGGTGGATGCTGATATTGAAGAACGACGAAGGGAAATGTTTCTCTAATACATAAATTGCCTCGGGTAATGTTGATTTCGGTGCTTTAATGTGGTTTTTGTTTAACACTTTTGCAAAAAGTAATGTAAAGCAAAAATTTATTTGCATAATTTTTCGACAAAGATCTTTATGCCAGGAGAAGCAATGCCTAAACAACAAAGGCAATAATTAAATGATGACATGCACTGCTTTAGGTCATTATGCTAGTAGCGAGTCTTGCACTGTTTCAGGTCATTACTTTAGTACCTTATAACCTTGCACAAATTATTAAAATAATCACTTGGAATCTTCAAGTTACACAACGTGTCAAGGATGACCTTTTCTCACTAGTAGTGAAAGTGAAAGATATCGGGGGGGATATAAATTCTTCTTATTGTAGGATAATTTTTTAACCACAATTTCTTCTTTATTTTCATCTTCTAAAGATTGTAGCATGCCCCCTTTCTAATCTTTTAAATGAGATCCACCCAAACATGTTACTATATGATGTTTCTCAATGTTCTTCTCCATGTGCATCATATAAATTACATGCCTTACATGATGATCTTTCTAATATGGTAAGTCAAAAAATATTAATCATTTGGACGATGCCTTCATTTTACTAGGGTCATTCTGGTACTCCTTAAATTTACGTTTCAGGTTTACACTGAGGGTATTTGCCTACATATGTATTCCCCATAGTCACAGCCTCTTCCTCATTTTCTGACTAGAAAATCGAGTAGGTTCCGTCTGACGCTCGTGATCGACAGTTAAGAAGTTAGACTTATCTTTCCTAAAAGTGTGACTGGTCAACAGAAATTTACGATGACCTATTTAACTCATCATACCACTATGATGTACCCATATGGGTTCAGTTTCCTCTCCATATATGTGACATCCATAATAACCATGAACATTGCAATTAGAGAAGGTCCCATAAGCAGGAAGGTCATGGATCACTCACACCACCATTACTTTAAGTGTGAAATATTTAACCTTATGAGAGTCAAACATCATCACGCTTTTATCCCATAACTCTTTAAGTTCTTCAATTAATGGGGCTAAGAATATATCAATATCATCTTCAGAAACCTTGATCCTGGGTATCAATAATGATAATAATGTGAACTCCTTTCCCATGCACAATGTTGGAGCGATACTTAAAAGCACTATGAGAACTTACAAATAACTCTGATTAGTTTTTAAATTATTGAAAGGGTTAGACCTAGTGCTTGATAATGCAAGACGGACATTAAGCGATGCCTTTGAAAATTCATGGTGTCGTGCATTTAAAAATTTTAGTATGATTGAATCAACTGGATGACACATGAGATTTCCCCCATCTCACATCGAGCGTGCCATGTTATGCCATGTGCTATCCATGGTTTAGTAAAAACCATTTTAATCATGATTTGAGGGGAAAATACTTCAAACCTTTTGTGGAACTTGCGAGCACTTATCTAAATGACTTATACAAGAATCATAATAGGCTAACTACATATAGGATACTCATCCTTCTCTTCATGTTCATCACGGTACAATATGCAATCATACTTTCATGCATGAATAGATTTGTACTTCAATCCCAAACCCTTCAAGCTAGGATAATTTTTCGATAACGTGTTCTCTTTTGAGAGAATGCCTTTAACCCATTTAAGAATTTTGCTTATGTTATTGACTGACAAACCAAATTGACTATTTGAATTATTCAAACCAATCATTACATATAATACAAAATGATCTTCTGGTAATTCAAAATCAACTTCTTCATTGAATTGGTTATAATGCATATTATTTATATCCATAGATTAGGGGTTTTGATGGATGTGGACTCCGTAAGCATCATCAATTAGGCCGATTAAAGGTTGATGTGTTGGCAAATCATGTATCAGCATAAGGTACATTCTTTTCACCATGGTATGTCCATATCTTGTAGTCTTTGAAAATCCCCCCTTTAGTTAATGCAACTCAACGTCTTCTAAAGGCTTATATTTTTTATTCATACAACGGGTGTACATACATGGAATATTATCACTTTTAAGATTTCTATGTGCGCATTTAACAAATTCTTGAATTCCATTTATATGATTATAAGATATTCGGTTACTTTCCCGCATCCACTCTTTGTATTTTGGGAAATCCATTAAATAATATTCATAATTAAATTCACCTATATTAATAGGTTGAAATAAAGGTCACGTTGCATACAAGACCGGACAATTTGTAATTCATTCAAATTATTCAACACAATATGAAATCAAATTTGACAACTTAAATAAACAAAATATTATTACAACCTATTCTTAAACATTAAAATTTGTCAAAAATTGTTCACGGCCTAGGCTTAATCAACAAATAGCTGGTCAAGTGATAGAATAATTTGCATAGTATTTTAGTGTGTTACCTTATACACTGTCAACATGCACAAGTATTTCTCCAAAATCGTGATTTCATCAACCAGTATCTGAGCCTCACCATCTATAAAGGGCGATTATGAACATAAGTTAAAACAATTAAGGAAATGGGTGTGAATGCGCCAATAATCCTATTATTGGTCAAGTCCCTAAAATAGTACTACTCGCCATAGTCATTGTGAGTGGATAACGATAATCCAGGGACTGTGGCAGGTGGATGCACCAGGGAGAGGAATGTTTAAGGATGCAATGTTTGAGATGGGAATGTTAAAATGGGTGACATTCGGGAGGGGCAACCTTAAGAGGGAGGATAGGATATACCTTGAGAAGGATGGTAGGGGAAATCTTGAGGAGGCATTGGGGGCTAAAAACCTTGAGTAAATAAGGATACAAGGTGCCTAATTCCGTCCACACTCCCAGGTTAATTTTAATCTCCTAAACATCCGCATCTGTCTTGGACTGTCTTTCCTTTTGGCTCGAGATACAATTCTTGACTGAAGGGAAATCATCCATAAGAGGTGGAATGTGTTTGAATTTGGTTTTCAAGATATATGATCTGAAACCTCTCATTTTCCCTCTTTTGTCAGTTTTAAAGGTCTAGGCTAGGGCTTCATTTTCAACAGCATCATAAGGTATCAAAACGGACCGACTACTGATGGCCTTGATCGATTCCTGTAGCATGAAATTATATTTAGTCTAATGACTTTAACATTATTTTATATAAATTGTATATATAAATAAATAATTGATCATAGTTGTGAGAGTCTAATATAAGTATGATGAAAATTTATTATCTTTGTCCTGTTAGGAATGCACGTACAAGTCACCCCGCTTAGTTTTTTTTTTGTCATCTGAGCATCTCTTTGTCCAATTTGAACATTCACTTTTCAAATCTTCATATGATTTGTACCCAACATGTGGATACAAACTTTTTTCTCTTAATTTTAATTATTTTTCACCCTCTAGACCAACTTTTTGTCCATCGCCTCATTTTTTATAAAGTTGTTCCATTGATCCATCGACGTTTTTATATTCAGAGGGACTCTTTCTCTCCGAGTTGCAATGTTAAAGCTCGATCCCACTTTCAAGAAATGTCTTTGATAAAGGTTTCTTCGATCTATTCTTGTCTATTTAGCAGCCCGTAAAAGAACATTTGGCTTTTGAACGGCCGGGGAATGAAAAATGCTTACAAAGTTGGTCGTAAACGTCATCCTTGATGGCTTGATCAACTAAATTATATTTATTTATTGTGTTAACTCCCACATTTATTTTCCTAAGAGATAAATACTAGGGTTTGAAGATCTGGATGTCATTTTTATTTCTAGTAGGATTATTATCGAGAAGGGAGAACCCAATAGGATTCTTTTCATTTGCTCCGGAGATGTCGAGAGCAGAGGATAGGGGCATTACAGTAATGGGGGTTTATTGCCTACTCGTAGATGGAGTAGTAGAGTGAACCAATGGTAGAGAAGATAATTTGTTCACCATGTGGTTACAAAAATCCTTGTTGGGGTGAAGGAGATGAGAATCCTGATTGGGGTGTGATGTCTTCACTTGGTATGTTTCGTCCATTGCTGCTCGACATTATAAGCAATAATAAAATAATAAGCAAGGAAATCATTATACTAACATGTTTATGACTAACTAATCATGTATACAATTATATATGTATATACCTTCTTATAATAAGACTTTAAAATATGTTCAATGTGTCTGATCTCCATCCATTTGGTATTTCCTTTTAAAAATTTATGCCTACCTAACATGAAGACTCTCTGTGATTGATGTATAGATGTCTGTGATGTAAAATCAAAATTCTTTATTCTTCAACTTATTGGAAAGATTCCATTTAACGTGCATATATCGCAAGACATCATAGTTTTGGTCAATGCTCTCTTTATGTAGTTGTATCCACAATGGGTGAATGCCTTTTTCTTCCTTATCTAACAGCGTAAGAAACTTCAGGGCTATGTCGGGATTATGTACGTGGAATGTATTATTTATAGCCTCTACCTAGTTTTTTGGTAGGGAAAATAGAATACGATTGAATAGCTACTATAGATTAACTCCATGATTTACAAGGTAGTTAAACTGTTTGATCTTCTTATTCCCATACTTGTAAATAGGAGTACCATCTAAATGGCGCGCATTAATAAAAGAGGTATAGGTGTGGTCCAATTACAACCTCCCGTACTCTTGTTGCAGTGATTATCACTGTGCCTCATTTTTCCTGAGAAAAATATATAAGGATGTGAATATGAGTTATACATGTAATGACTCTATTTAATCATTAACTAGTTACTATTTTTAATGGCTCTAATTAATCATTAATTAGTTATTGTTTTTCAACCTCAGGATTTAAAATTCAATTTAATTTTTTCAACCTTAGGGTTTAAAATTCAATTACAAATTTTTCGTATTTTCACATATGATTCCTATGCGAATGAATGTAAATTAGAATAGTGAGTATGAATGTGAACAGAATGAATTTTATTGTCCATTTCATTAGTACCTTGCAAATAACTACCTACCTCCACTTCTCTTATTGTGCATTGATCAATATCGTCAAATCTTATTTATATGTCAAAGATAAAAAAGAGATTGAGGGTGGTGAAATGAGATGTGATGACTTATGATTCTATAAAGATAAGAGCACAAAACCATGAGGAAGGGAACATGCAGATGGCTACTAGTATTAGATGTAGAAACACATGGGTAACACACATGTGTTAAATAAACCCAATAAATAAGACTCTAAAGTCCCATAGAAAAACACGTTGAGCAGAGAAAAAACATTGCTACCTATGCACTAAGAAAAATGTTATATGCACAATTGTGGTGCATGTAGAACTTCTCACAAACTGAAGAAAGATTTGTGTCTCTATTATTTTTCATTATTATGCGTAATAATAATTGCAAATTTTTAGCTGAGAAAATGTACTTCCAATGGCTTTGTTGGGATTGATTTCCAAAGTGAAGTGATAGAGTGGTGAAATGAGACATGATGGCTTATGGTTCTATAAGGATAAGAGAACAAATTTGTGAGGAAGGTAACATGAAGATGGCTACTAGTATTAGATATAGTAGCACATGGGTGATAAATAAACCCATTAAATAAGATTTTAAAGTCCCGTAGAAAAACATGTTGAGCGGAGAAAAAGCATTGCTACTTATGCACTAAGATAATTGCTATATGCACAATTATGGTGCACGTAGAACTTCTCACACACTAAAGAAGGAGTTTTCTCTCTCATTTTTTAAAATTATTATGCGCAATAATCTTTTCAATTTTTTAGTTGAGAAAATATACTTCTAATGGATTTGTTTTAATTGAAGGATTGATTTCTAAAGTTACAGTGATAACATAGCTAGGTAAAGGTAATAATTTGTACAAGATTTATCTTTCCACATGCTTTGAGTTGGACCTACACTTGTTGGAGAATTAATAAAGGTTGAAGGTTGATTGTTTGTGTGGCTCAAGTAAAAATAATATTTCATTTGTACTTGATGGAGCATTTATCATGTTGATTATATGATGTAATAGAGTGGGTCACTATTTTGATCATGATCAATATATATATGCCTATATGAAGTCGATTAGTATTTTAGAGGTGATCAAAATATAGAAAAAAGGGCTTCACGCCTCTAAATATGCTAAGAGGTAACAATGTTTTGGGAAAAACTTACATTCAATATATCAGCATCATTAACATATGCGTTTGTTAAAATATAATGATTTCCAAGATAAGAAACAAACACGTAAAAAATTCTGAATTGAATTCCTAATTGAGTTCAATTATATAAAAAATGAAATTTGGGTATTTAGACTACACACACATACACATACATATACACATACAAATACAGACACACACATACACATACACATACATACACACATACACATACATAAACATAAATATACACACACATACACGTACATATACACATACACACAATGTACACACAATATATATATATATAAAGAGAGGACAACGTAGAGATAACTAAACTAGAGAGAGGGTAATGAAGAGAGATTGAGGGTCGTCGGATTTTCTTTGAGGGTCTCCGAAGGGAGAAAGAAAGAGAGAAAGGGAAGTATAAAGAGAGAGAGAGAGAGAGAGAGAGAGAGAGAATAGATCGCATGAGGTGAAAAACAAACCTGGGCTACTTATATATACATGATGTGGTCATGTCCCTAGTCCGTGACCACCCTAACATGACCATTTATTTTTTACACGTCCGACGGTCATGGATCGTGACCATGTTTTGTGGCATGCAAATAATATATGGTCATAGCATGGTGGTCATGGACTAGGTCTGTGACCACGACTGTGACTATTTCAAAATTATCACGGACTAAAGTCGCGACCACACTTCTCAAAAACTTAAAATTCTCACGCACCTGGTCACTGTCTCGGGTCGTCACCCACTTTAGGAGGACTTTTGGCATGAGTTTGGCCCCAAATTAGTCACAGACCATGGTCGTGACCTCCATGGTCATGGTCTAAGGCCATGACCATATCCATTGGATGCCACCCTTTGTCTTGGTCATGGACTGTGTCATGCGAGGTTTCCTTATGGTCATGATCTTGGGCCGTGACCCATCGTGACCATTCTCGGTTTGTGGTGTGGTTAAGTATGGCTTTATCCTCCTTGAAACTTCAATCGATCTTAGTGTTAATTTCTCTAGTCGGGGGTAACAGGTCTATGCTCCCCTATAAGTTTTCATCATGTAATAGACTGGTTTTTGAACCCCATTTTTAATTTCACAAGGGACGATCTCATATCAGACTCAAACAGAGCTAGATACAAGTACAACTTTTCATCCATGATCGACCTCGACAACGAATGAGGGGATCCTAGGTAGTTCTTCAATTAATGAAAGATATTTTCACATTATTCATTCCACTCAAAGGTTTTCTTGAGGAGATTAAATAGTGGAATATGTCGATCGATGGCTCTTGACAAGAATCTATTGAGTGCAGAAATATGACTAGTCAATCTTTGGATATCCTTCTTACTCATTGGAGACTTCATATTCATGAAAATTTTAAGCATGTTGAGGTTGTCCTCTATACCAATTTTATTGATGGGGTTGGCCTCTATACCCATTTTATTGATAATAAAATCCAAAATTTTTCTACATTGACTTCGAAGACACATTTCATAGGATTTAACTTCATCCGGTATATCTCTAGCTCGTCAAAAATTTGGTCAAGATCACAAATGTGATCAAATGCTTTATTACTCCTGGTTAACATGTCATCTATATATACTTCCATACTCTTATCGATCTTCTCTCTAAAAACCATATTGACCAACCTTTGGTATGTTGCTCCTGTATTTTTTAGCCAACAAGGCATAAAGTTATTGAAGTTTGTGCCTTAGATGGTGGTGAATGAGGTTTTATCCCTATCATCCGACTTCATTCCGATTTGATTGTATCCTGAGTATGCATCCATAAAGCATAGAAATCATTCCTAGTCGTGGCGTCGACCAACTAGTCAATTTGGGGTAACGAGTAATAGTCTTTTCAATAGGTTTTGTTTAGATTTATACATTAACATACATTCATGAGTTGTCATTCTTTTTTTACCATTTTGACATTTGATAACCATCTTGGATATTTTACATCGTTGATGAACTTAGCTTTTTAAGCTTTTCCACCTCTTCCCCGATAGCCATGTTCCTCTCTATGAAAATACTTTGCACTCCTGCTTCACTGGTTGAGTGCCTTTAACGATGTTGAGATCACGGCAGAGCATATCTGCGTCAATCCCAAACATTGTTCATGGATCCAAGTAAACGCAACCCATATTTTCCTCATGAAATCTACCAGTTCTTTATTTAGAATTAAATCTAAGGACGAGCCGATTTGTGTTGTATTCTTCAAATGCTTGTTGTCCAGGATCACTGGCTCCACCTTCTTGGCTGTTTCACTAGTGACTAACCTGTTTTCATCTTAGGATCTAAAGGCAATCTAATAATTATATGTCAACTTCTCTTATTATTTCACTGATGTGTAGTAACACTCTTGTGCTATCACTTATCTTCCTTTGACATGACCCACTCCATAATGTGTTGGGAACTTCATGACCTGGTGCACTATAGAGGCCACTACTTTAAAATTTTCAAACCAACCCTACTGAAAAAAGATGTTGTAGTTTAAGGTCACATTCTTGTCCATAACGAAGAAACACATCATTTGTGTTTAGCAGGTTAGTTATGTCTTGACTGATACTTCTATCTCGATGGTTCCCAGAGGATACACCTTCTCTTCTAAGAATCTGATCATTGGTTTGTGGTAGTTCATCCACTCTCTCTTAGATAACTGGAGTCTTTTGAAACAGTCGTAGAAAAGGACATCTGTTAATCTCCCATTATCCTTTATAATTCTTTGAGCAGTCCTCTCATGGACTATCATGCTTATAACCAAGTGGTCATCATGGGGGTATAATAATTCACATAAATCATTTTTAGAAAAATAGACAATTAAACGATCTTTATTTATCTTTTGAGGATGGGTCTCCACAGCCTCAGGTATGTTCACCTCACCGATGTGTGCACAAGATTTTGCCTTGTTAAATATGTTTTTCTCTCAACAAGTCCATCCCCACCTTCAGCATCTCCACCATCAATGAAGTTCATACCAATCAAAATCATTCCCACATTCTCCAATGGTTCCTTGGACAAGTCTGGATTGCTACCATCTGAGTCTTCATCTCGTCCTCGCTTTTGTCATCCTTTAGCTTACAAAGAGACTTTGATTGCCGACTCGACTGCTCGGTTCAATTTGTCTACATACTTCACTAGCTTACCGTTTCTAATCAGGGACTCCATTTCCATTTTTAAGGAGAAACACTTATGAGTTGTGTGTCCATGATCTTTTTAAAAGCGACACAGGTTACTCTTTTCTCTTCTGCCCAGAGTCTTTTTCAACTTCTCTGGGCACCTGAGTTTCTCACTTCCTTATATCTCGTTGAGGATATGATTAACTCTTAATGTAAGTGGCGTGAATTCATGAACTTATTCGATCGATTTTTCTTTGGATGACTAGATTTATCTTTCTTGTGTGAGTTTTTCCCAATCTCAAATTGTGTATGACCAGAGTCCTTCGTAGCCATCACCTCCTCGACATTCATTATCTTTCCTTCCTTGGCCAGGAGCTCAATCATAGTGTTTGAAGGTTCTTTGGCCAATTCCTTGTAAATCTTCCCAGATGGAAAACCACTCATAATATTTTTTATTGGTATATTCTATCACTTACAGCTTCTCAGCATTGAACCTAGTGATGTATTCTCTTGTTTTTGCATCCTCTTTTTAATGGATGCTTAACAAGTGAGCCGACCTATTTTTAGGTATAATTCTAAAACAAAAGTTGTAAACAAACAGGTCGACTAACTACTTGAAACTGGCGGTATTCCCTCTTGGGATCCCATTGTACCACAAATGGGGTGATCCAGTTAATGTTATGGAAAAATCCCCGAACCTCATCTCGTTTGGAGTGGAGTACATATTCGAGGAAGCCTAATACTGCTCCACGTGGTGCATTGGATAGGTTTTTCTATCGTATCTTGGCATTATCTACAAAGGGTTTTTAGTCGTAATCAGATCTCCCAAACGATCATTCAAGCTCAATATTGGTCCCCTCTAAGAATGGTCCTCTGCCACCCATTCGGCCTTCCTAGTCTTCTCAAACTTCTCATCTCACCTTTGACTTTTGATCAGACTCTCTTTCCTCATATATGTGTGTTCGGGATTGGCTGACCCTCTCATGCTATTTTCGGATCTGGCCGAGTATGTAACTTTACTTGTTTCACATCTCTAGGACTCCCCCCTATGCTCATTGAGTTATCTCCATTGATATTCCCGTGCTACCCTTTGTGACAACCCATTTACTAAAATATCGGGTGCCCAGCCTTTAGGGGTGGAAATTCGGGCGAATGGGTCGTGTTTGGATCTGGCCCGATATGACACAACACAACTGTGAGACCCCGACAAATTAAATACCGGATAGCTACTCCTTTATTACATTAATGCAAAATATCAAGTTGGATTAGTTCTAGCATCACTGTCGAAAACCTATTTAATAATTACTAGCCACCTAATTATTTAAAAAATGAGTTGTCATATTTTATTAATTTAATTAACATGCAACCAATTAAATATAAACCACCCGTTCAATATTCGCATTATCAACCTCATCAGAATAATAATGGAAATAAATAAACTGAGTCTGGGGAAACACTCCCATAAATAGTACCAATAATAAATAAATCCAACAACTTAAAAGAAATGAATAACTGTACTACTGTCTCTAAATAGAAATGGGCTACATGCCTTAACAGATGCAACTAACCCTGAATGGAATTAAAGGTAGAATTTGGAGGCCTCTAATATCGAGGTCCTGTAACTTCCACAGCATCTACATCACGTCAACAAAATGGAACTCCTATGCTTGACATCCCTGTGGCTGGGAACTTAAAAGGTTTTTGTAAAAAAAAATAGATTTGGAAGCAAACGGGTCAGAGCCCGAGGTGAAATATTTTAAAAACAACAAGTGTTTATATTACAATTTAAACAACACATATATTAAACATGTTAGTTACGTGCCCTCTCTTGAGACCCTCACCTCTCAACTAATTGTGCACACCTAACGCATATGTAATTCCTCTGCTAGTTACACTATCCTGCCTAGCCAACCTATGTCAATTCTTTACCCCATTGGCCTACTTTCTGTGTTTGCTTGAATAACCCCATTTAATACATCCGAACATACTCCGTGTTTTATTAACCGATTTCACATATCTTAATACTCAGATTTGGTTCTCACATACTTCATTAATTTAGATATTTCAATCTAACTTATCTACTAAGTAACACAACAGAACTATCACAAGTATGTATATATATATATATATATATATATATATATATATATATATATATATATATATATATGTACACCACTATAATATATCATATAAAAATCAGGCACCCCATAAGGATAGAATTTACGATGCCCTCATAGTCTGCTATCGAATCTAGGTACATCACGTACGTGAGGATCACGAGTTTCGAATCATTCAGGAACTATATCAATACAAATCACACATATTGGAGGTGAACATAGTTCATATACCTATGGGTCACGCACATACCTACGCTCCCATAGTCAGCTATCTCATTAATTCACAAATAAGCCTTCACATTCCTATGTTCTTGAGGTACAAATCTAAAGTCCCCCCAAAGGCACACAAAGACCAGACTGTCCCCCTTTCCTAAACAACCTCCCGTGATAGCAAGTATGGTAGGTATGTTACAAATAACAATCCATATACTAGGAAATCACACAACCAGTATATATATGAATCCAATATAGGTAATATCATCTCCTATATATATTAAGTTCCACCCATATTAGTTACGTTCCGAATATTACACGTATCAATAATTTAGCACTACAACTCTCGTCATACGAATTCGAGTACCCCTACCTACCCCAAGAGGCTACTAGGTCTCCCATATATCTCCAAGGTTATCTCAGAAACTTAAAGTCCCCTTACTACTGTTACAACCCTTAAATTACCGTTCATCCAAATTTAAACTCCCTATATACTAAATTTGGAATCACATCCATTCGGTTAATTACGCTTACTTTTTCCCACTCATTCCCATACGTACTAACCCTTTTAGGGTCTTAAGTGTATCCTACTGACCTCCCTTAAGCCCCATTATGTTCAATTAATAATCACTAAAGAGTTATAAAGGCTGAGAGTCAATCAATTATTTAAAGGGAAATAAATCACATTTTTCGAAGGGGTCGAATGATCGAATAAACTAGTCGATCGACCGATCAGTCGATCGATCGACATTCTTGAGTTGATAGATCGATCAAATATTTGCCCAGAAATATTTTAACAATTTCGGGTTTTATTATTTTTACACCTCTAATTATCCGTAACAACATTCCAAACTCCCAAGTAAGTATATAGATCAACATACCAACATAATTGCATAAGTTCTAACGTATCAAAATCATCAAATCATCATGGGTCATCATTATCTTGAATTAAATCACATATTTTTCATAAAAAACCCATTTCCTCTATTATCTTCAAGAACATTATATAATCTCAACATAACTTCATAATTCTCTATATATGGATCATGATTTCGTGGCTACTATATTTTCAGAAGTTAATCTACAAGCAAAACCTATCCAGATTAAGATTTAATCTCCAAATTTATAGATTCTTCCTATTCCATAAATTTTCTCCAATTCTAAACTATCATGAATCATATATAAGATAAAATATTGAAAGTTAAATCACTTGCCTTGAATTAGGGTTTCTGATCCTTTGATGAAGGTGGTGGTTGATTCTCCCTCTCTTTTCGATCACAAATCCAGCAGTGTTGGTGGTTGCTTTGGCCTTGGGAACTTCTACTTTCCTGTCACGTTGCTCCCCCTTGATTTTGACAATTAATGGACATAATGTCTCTAAGGGTTGTTTGATATACTCAACCTAATTTTCGCAGGTCACTATTCATCAAATAATAAAATGACTAAAATACCCTCCCGAGTTGTTGGATTGACCTAAAACTACCACGAGATCCAAACTAAACTCCCGACTAGTGTTTTATTTCTATCTCGACCCTTTCAGACACTTTGGCGCACTCGAAATTACCATAAAGATGATATAAAATTAATTTACTTTAAAATCCATTAAATTAGTGTGACACCCTATCTAGTTAATCCCGGGTGATTAGTCCTAAATCAAGTTAGAACAGGTTTATGAGTTGGTTCATTCTTAGCATCACTGTCGTCTTTTTAATTACTAACCACCTAAGTGAGAAAAGTAGACTGGTGTGTCAATTTTTATCTTTCAATTAATGAAATAAAACTCATGTGGAACATAAAATAATACACAATCACAGTTAACTGAAATAACCATCCACGAATAAAATACCTAACTGAATAAACCATCGGTCCAAATAACCAATACAAGTAAAGACAAGAAGACAATCTCAACAAGCTTAACACTAATAGATGAAATGTGAGCGACATGCTCAAAACTACTAAAGAGTCTCTACATGAATGAAAGAATGAGGCGTCTATCAAAAACCCTGCAACATCCACATGTGCTGCACCAACGAATTCCTGGAATTGAGTCAATCCTAGCGTCCTTGTGGCTGGACACCTAAAAGTACCCCTTTCCGGGTCAAATTCATCAAAGGGCCCGTAATCTTTGAGAATTCTTTGATGAACTGCTTGTAATAACCGACCAATCCCAGAAAACTGCGCACTTCAATCGGTGTCGTGGGCTGCCCCCACTCCCTCACCGCCGATACTTTACTCGGATCCACCGCAATACCCCGGTCTGACACCACGTGGCCAAGAAACTGAACCTCTCGTAGCCAAAATCCACACTTACCGAATTTGGCATAAAGCTGGTGATCCAGCAATGTCTGTAACACTATACGCAGGTGCTCTGCGTGCTCCTCCTCGGTGCGCGAGTAGATCAGGATGTCATCAATGAACATGATGACAAACTGATCGAGAACCTCCCTGAAAACCATGTTCATGAGGTCCATGAATACTACTGGGGCATTGGTGAGGCTGAAGGCATCACCCTGAACTCATAAGATCCATACCGCGACAGGAAAGCGGTCTTAGGAACATCCTCCTCTCGGATACGTAGTTGATGAGACCCTGACCTCAAGTCGACCTTAGAGAAGTAAGACACCCCTCTCAACTGGTCAAATAGATCATCAATCCTAGGCAACGGATACTTATTTCGTATCGTGGCCTTATTCAGCTCTCTATAGTCCACGCATAACCGTAGTGAGCCATCTCGCTTCTTTACAAATAATATCGATGCACCCCACGGCGATGTACTCCGCCGAATGAAACCTTGACCCAGAAGCTGCTGAATCTTCTCCCTCAACTCACGCATCTCAGGAGGGGCCATACGATATGGGGCCCGAGCAATTGGCCTCATCCCCGGGGCCAAATCGATTACAAATTTGATTTCCCTGCTAGGTGGCAACCCTTATCTCCTGAAACACATCCTCAAAGTCTCTCACCACAGGGATTGAGTCCAATGGAATAGCCACCTCCTGTGAGGTTTCCTCCTCAATGTAATACAAGTGTGTGCGTGACCCTTCCTCAGGTAGTGGCATTGCTATCAAGAACATCTCCTGCCCTGGAATGGAGAACACGATGGTCCTCTCGTAGCAATCCACCGTCGCCCGATAACCTGCCAACCAATCCATACCCAAGATGACATTGTATCCCTCCATATCTAACACCAAGAGGTCCGCTGCTAAACTAAGTCTCCCAATCAAAATGTCCATACCCCGAAAAATCAAGTGGATCTTAGCCCCGCTGCCAACTGGCGACTCTACACACATCCGAAGACTACCCGCGGTCTCTAGTAGTCCGACCCGTTTAGTAAAATTATATTTAATGAATGAATGCGATGCTCCCGTATCAAAAAGAATACTACCCTCATAACCATGAATGAGAAACATACCCTCAACAGCTGGCGATGCTTGCTGTGCGGGAGGATTGGGAACATCCCGAACGTTATACACACGCTCGTAGTGCATCTATCCCTACTGCGGTGGGGCGGGTACTGCTACTGCCTTTGGCGACATCTGCCCCCATTTCCCTTGTTGGGCCTCCTGCTGTTGACCTCTGCCCTTCTGTGGGTACTCCCTCTTGAAATGTCCTGACTGGCCACAGACAAAACAACGTCTCTGACCATACCCCTGTCGTTGGCCCTGTTGAACCTGGCGCGGCTAGCCTTGGCCCTGTTGGCCTCCCCCATTGTTCCCTTTGCCCTGACAGCCCTGCGGAACCTGCTGCTACTGGTTTGGGCTCGGCTGCCCCTGCCTGAACCCCTGTCCTCCCGGTCGGAACCCACCAAGCTTAAACTTCTTAGCCTGATTCCCTTGCTGACTGCCCGTCTACTGCTGAGCACCACTTGTGTCACCACTAGTAACTGCCTTGCCCTGTTGGCTTGGCTCCCCTGTTCTCTTGCTCCCCTTCGCATGAAAGCGATGATCCTGGCAGTGTACAAGTGCGGCATTAACGACGTCTGTATACGTCACTAACGCCGGATTCCCAATCAAATGTCGCCTGACCCGCCAGGCTAAGCCATCCATAAATCTCGATTTCTTTCGCTCCTCATCGCTCACCTCATATGGCAGAAAGTTTGCCAAACGGGTGAACTCTTCCTCATAGTCTTACACTGATCGGTCTCCCTGAACTAAATCACTGAATTTCTTTCTCATCTTAGTCTCCACTGCTGGTGGAAAGTATTTGCGGTCGAACCGCACCCAGAACTCTGCTATTGTAATCAAATCTAGCTCCTTGGCGGTGGTAACTGACTCCCAACATTGTAAGGCTGCCCCCGACTGACGAAAGGTAGCAAGCATCTGTTTTCGTACCTCAGTACACTCCAGCATGCGCAGATGGCGCTGAATGTTCTTCTTCCAATCACAAGCCTCTACTACATCTGTGCTACCCCAAAACTCAGGTGGGTGACCCTTCTGAAAGGTCTCCCTAACTCTCTGCCAAGATGGTGGTCCCACTAGAGCCCGAACTGCTGGTGCTACTGGAGGCGGTGCCTGGGGCTGTGGAAAGTGAGCTGCCATAGCTCGCATTGTTGTCTCGACCGCCTGGGCCACTATCACTGCCACCTGAGTAGTGGAAATCAACTCGGGTGGGGGTGGGGGTGGCGAAACCTGTGGCTCCTGGTGAGCTTCCCTGACCTCATCCCTAGCCTCATCCCTCTCTGCTCTCAGTCTCCTCGGTGGCATCTGAAATAGATTGAATCGCATAAGTACAAAATTTACATAAAAATATTCATAGCAGAAATACGATATCTCTAAAGCGGAAAATGAATCAACAGTCCTAATAATAGGGATCTATGACAACCGAGTGCTACGCTGAGACGTAGAAAGCCGCACAGATCCTAAGGACACTAGAACCTGATGCTCTGATACCATCTGTGACACCCCGTCTAATTAATCCCGGGTGATCAGTCCTAAATCAAGTTAGAACAGGTTTTTCAGTTGGTTCATTCTTAACATCACTGTCGTCTTTTTAATTGCTAACCACCTAAGTGAGAAAAGTAGACTGGTGTGTCAATTTTTATCTTTCAATTAATGAAATAAAACTCATGCGGAACATAAAATTATACACAATTACAGTTAACTGAAATAACCATCCACGAATAAAATACCGAACCGAATAAACCATCGGTCCAAATAACCAATACAAGTAAAGACAAGAAGACAATCTCAACAAGCATAACACTAATAGATGAAATGTGAGCGACATGCTCAAAACTACTAAAGAGTCGCTACATGAATGAAAGAATGATGCGTTTATCAAAAACCCCGCAACATCCACATGTTCTGCAACAATGAATTCCTGGAATTGAGTCAAGCCTGGCGTCCTTGTGGCTGGACACCTAAAAGGTTTTTAAATTTTTTTATAGCAAGGGTTAGTACCCAAAAACATTTGAAAACATTTAACAAATGATTAACTTGCAGTAATAAATAAATATGCATACTCTTCATATTTTAGTTAGTGCCGAACTCCCTTGAGGACATCCTCACCCCTCCTCTAATGTGCACTACTAACGCCTTAAATAAATTCACCTAGTTTTTCATCTTATGACTAGATAAATAATAAAGCCCTTTGTAAACACCCTACTCTAACCGAGTATACCTTGATTATGATTTTTAGGTTATAATTGTCATTAACTTAATTAAATCTTTTTCCTTTTTATATTTCAATAACTTCCACATCCGTTATACATATAATACAACTCATGCTTTGTATTAATTGTCCCGTATATAATTATTTACCTAATTATATACTCAATCACATTACAGTATTCACAACCATACTAATATAACATTTAATAATAGTATTTTTCCCGAGTAAAGTCTCACCGGGTAAAATTCCTCTAAAGTGCTATCCCACTAGGTGTATTCGCCTGACCTAGTTACCCCAAGTCAGAATTTATCCCTAACTTGGTTATTATGTAAATATTGGAGGCGGTCATATTGCTTCCCTGAAAGTGAGATTCCCCTCACCCATATAACGGACGCTATGACCTGGGATTATACTCTCCCTACTCCTCAAGCTAGGGGATTCATCCACTACGCGCAACCTCCCCCCTATAGTGCTAGAGAATATAATAATAATATCTATTACTGATATTAAAGCACACCCATATATATATACATATACTATCGCACACCGTATATATATATATATATATATATATATATATATATATATATATATATATATATATATATATATATAAATATAAAAATATCTTGGCTATACCGTGTACTGTCCGTAACTCGAACCTATTCCATTTTATAATGAGTTTGTAGCTCAGCTCGAATTATGAATTAATTTTCACATTAATTTCTTTTGGTATTACCCTCACCATTATATCCGGACTTACTTTCGTGGCCCGAATTAACATCACCCGAGTCTCAATCCCCGACTCTAAATTATTTAGCCTTTATCTAAATACAATTTATCTTGATATTTCTTAACCGTTATTTCCGGACTTGTTCACCATATCCATATTTAATTCTTTCGAACAACTTTCCAAAAATTCAACCTTAGTGTGTCACACTTAATTTCTCCAAAACCCAATCAATTTCTAAATTATAGTGTCACACTAAGCCGTCCTCAAATTCTAATTAATTTCATTCACTATTAATTAGATTGTTGAACCCATGTATTAATTACTCATCAATTTAAGACATGGAAAATATTAAATTAAAATTTTCTCCATATAAAGGAAAACTGGGCGAACTGCCAGCATCTCCCGACCATCGATCGATCGACCCCAGACCTTCGATCGATCGATCGAGCAGGTCTCCATCTTCTTCGCGAAGACAGATTCGGCCATGGACGAATTTTCCCAAACCCTAGTTTCCTCTACCAACAACCTCAAGCCCTCTTAACATTAATACATGTTAGAAACCTTATTAGGGACCTCCAGAATGTCCACCAACATTATTAATTCGTCCATTAACTATAATTTCTGAATTTGGGGAAAAAATCATCTTTAACCCTTTACCCATTTACACCCCAAATTCCTTCATCAAATTCATTTCTAATTATCCAGGTATCATCCTACCAGATATGTATCAACTTATAAATATCAGATTTTACATGAATCCTCATTCAAATTTGAAATCAGATTATTGTTTTCAAAATCCCATGTTTATGCCATGAACACCCAAAATGAATTTTTAATCAGTCACATCACATAAATATGAATTGAAAAACAGATTCAATACTATTGTAAGTTATCCACTTGCGTTAGGTTTCGTAGTGTCTGATTTGGAGAAGAATTCCAAGGTTGTAGATGACTCTTGTTGGCTCTCTAGTGATCCCAAATTTGCCTTTAACTGCTATTAGGGTTCCTTAACACACTTAGCCTTTTTCTAAACTCACCTCAGCCATTTCCTTATTTCTTCTAATTTAACAATTAACCTAAATCCCGTTTTTTGCCTAATGGGCCAAGCCCAAGTGACCCAAATGCCCCCGTGTGGGCCCGACTATGTCTAAAAATACCCCGTGACCCGTTTACTACCCCCGGGTACACTTTTCCGACTATCTCGGACCATCCGGACTCATCTGTACACTCAGAATTGGCATCCGATTTAATTTATAAAAATACTTATCCCCCACCGCTTTAGTCTATACCGACTCCCGATTGAGATAAGTGCATACCCCGTCATTAATACTTGAAATGACGTAAATAAATTATTACTATTCGCTTTGTAAGTAAATTCCCCTAAATATTAACCATTTACTCCCCGATTAATATTTAAATATATTTTACCATAATTAATTCATTTAAAATTACGACATACTAGTAATTTAGAATTCCCGAATTAATTAAATATTTAATGCACCAAAAATACGGGGTGTTACAATTAGGTCCTGACACGACTAACACGCGCGTCCCAACTTAATTATCGAAACTGCCATATTTTTAACTCACAACAATTTTAATAAATTCAAATTCATATATTACTATACTCGCTCAGTAATATTCAACATAGTTATCATAATCAAATACTAACTCTCGTCTCGTTAGTATTTAAATTCGGATTAATTTCCAATTAATTTTCTAATTTTAATTTAATTAATCCCATAATTTAAAATCAGTAAAACTACAGGGTATTACATACTTCCTCTCTAATAATGGCATTTCGTCCCCAAATTCAGAAATAAAAATATACCTGGCAAGAATAACTCTGGATAATGCTTGCGCATCTCATCCTCGTGCTCCGAGGTAGACTCCTCAGCATTATGATGCCACCATTGAACACACACTAGTGGTACTATCTTCGACCTCTATTTCCTCTCGCTATGGTCTAGGATAACAACTGGACCCTCATCGTAGGAACTATTGGGTTGTAGATCAATTTCCTCTAAAGCAATGTGAGTATGGTCCAACTCATTTCGAAGATATCTCCTTAGCGAAGAAATATGGAACAAATTATGGATCCTATGCAAGTGTTCCAGTAACCCAAGTCTATAAGCAACTTGCCATATCCGCTAGATGATAGGGAATGGCCCCACATACCTAGGCGCCAACTTCCCCTTCTTCCCAAAATGCATAATCCCCCTCATATGAGACACTCGTAGCAACACTTGGTCCCCCATATTGAACTCTCGAAAGAATCGCTTGGCGTCGGCGTAACTCTTCTGTCGATCCTGCGTAACCCAAATATGGCTTTATCCTCACCAAAGTATCCTGGATCACCTCTGGCTCAAATAGCTTCTCGTCCCCCACCTCTAGCCAACATGCTGGAGAACGACAAGGTCTACCATATAACACCTCAAATGGAGCCATACCAATAGTAAACTGGTAGGAGTTATTGTAGGCAAACTCCACCAGTGGAATATACCGCTCCTAGCCTTCGCCAAAGTCGAGGATGCACATACGCAACATGTCCTCTAACATCTGATTTGTCCACTCGGTGTTCCCCTCAGTCTGCGGGTGATAGGCTGTACTCAATCGCAACTCTGTACCCATAACTTCTTAGAAACTCTCCCAAAACCGAGACACAAATATCTTAGCTCTGTCAGACATGATATTGAGAGGCATCCGATGGAGTCTCACTATCCCAGCTATGAAGATCTTGGCATATTGTCCCGTAGTGTACTCTGTTCAGGCTGGCAGAAAGTGAGCCACTTTGGTCAACCGATCTACAATCACCCATATAGAATTGTGACCCCTCTGTGATGTAGGTAACCCCATGATGAAGTCCATGGAAATGCTCTGCCATTTCCACATAGGAACCTCTAATGGTTATAGGAGTCCTGCCGGCCCCTGATGGTCCACTTTTACTAGCTGACAAGTGGCACATTTGGAAACAAACTCGATAATATACTTCTTCATCCCACTCCCCCAGTACTGTCACCTTATATCTTGGTACATCTTATCCCCATCAGAATGTACCGCGAATCGTGATCCGTGCGACTCTATTATCACCTCGTGTCGCAAGTCCTCCCCCTCAGGAACAACTGATTTTCCATTGAAGCGTAAGCCTCGTCTTAACCAACAGTATAAGACTCTACCCCCTCTGCTAGAAGCTGTACTATCTGATCCTGATAGAACGGATCCGCTGCTTGATCCTTTACTACTCTCATAATGATCTGGGGCGTAACTATCAACACATATATGAATGATCGGGCCACTGTGTCCTAGTGTCCCAACTCCTTCCATTTTGCTTTCCACACCTCGGCTACCTTACCTAATGGCCTACGGCTCAACGCATCTGCTACCACATTAGCCTTCCTTATTGGTATTGGATATCGAACTGATAATCCTTCACAAATTCAAGCCACCGACGCTGACGCATATTCATCTCCTTCTGCGTGAAGAGATACTATATTAACTTATGGTCTGTGAATAAACGAAATTTCTCCCCCAGGAGATAATGTCTCCAAATTCGGAGTGCAAACACGACTGCCGCTAACTCCAAGTTGTGGGTGGGGGTAATTCCTCACGTGGGGATTAAGTTTACGAGAAACATAAGCTATAGCCTGATTCTCCTACTGAAGCACACCCCCCAAGTCATAGTAAGGACACATCAGTGTAGACCAAATACTCCACTCCTGGCCTGAGTAATGCTAACACCGGTGCTGAGGTCAGTTTGTCCTTAAACTCATCAAAAGACAAGTGGCGAGCATCATCCCAGATGAATGGCATCCCTTTGCGAGTTATAGGTGTCAATGGACCCGCTTTCTTCGAGAATCCACGAATAAACCTCCTGTAGTATCCTGTTAGGCCTAAGAAACTACGTATCTCTGTCGGTGTCGCAGGCTATCCCCACTCCCTCACCGCTAACACCTTCCCCGGATCTAAGGATATCCCCTTGTCAGAAATAATATGCCCCAAAAACTGAACCTTTTTCAACCAAAACTCACAATTCTCATATTTTTCATATAACTTGTGCTGGCGCAGTGTCTGTAACACCTGTCACAAATGCTCGACATGGTCCTCCTCAGTCTAAAAGTATATCGAAATGTCATCTATGAAGGCAATGACAAACTGATTAAGGAACTCTCTGAACACCTTGTTCATCAAGTCCATGAATAGGACTGGCACGTTGGTTAGCCCGAATGGCATAACCCTGAACTTATATGAGCCATATCTAGTTAAGAATGTCGTCTCAAACACATCCCGCTCGCTGATACGCAATTGATGATATCCTGATCTCAAGTCTATCTTTGAGAAGAAAGCAACTACTCTCAACTGGTCGAATAAGTTAGTAATTGGGGTAACGGATACTTATTCAGTATCGTGACTTTACTCAGATTTCGGTAATCAACATATAATCGTAAAGGTCTATCCCTTTTTCTTCACAAACAATAAGGGGGCACCTTAAGGCGAGGTACTCCTCCTGATAAAGCCTTGACCTAATAGTTTTTCAGTTTGGTCTTGTAACTCTGAAGGTTCGATAAGGTTAGGCTCAATCATCCTAATAATTATAGCTATATCATCCTCCATTGTTACATTGATTTATTCATCATGCACAACATTCTACAACGCTTCTTACGTCATATAATAGGGCTCTACTGATCGTGAATAGTAATGTGATAAATCTTAAGGTTATTATTTCCCTTACGGATGGCAACCAGGGTACCAACCCATGTACTAAAGGCCTAACATTTTTGGCTCCCGACGTTCGCTAGGTTTCATGCGTGGGATGTCTCGCAAAGCAAAATCCAAACAAGGAACCCCCCGATACACTACTAACTAACATTGTCGATCAATGAGGTTTTGTGGCCCTCACTATCTGACTTGTACCCCGCATTCTTGCTTCTTTCTATAAGCTTTAATCACATACTTTCATGTTACGAGGGATGATATTTAACACATTACTCCTACTAACTAGGCGTAAAACTCTAAAATTTACCACGGGATAATCCCCATGCTCAGAAATATTTCATCAAATATAGAATCACTTTAATAAACATCCCTATCGACCGGGATTAGGTATAGCCAGACAACATATTCCATGACGTCTCTCTCTCTCTCTCTCTCTTAGAGAGAGAGAGAGAGAGAGAGAGGCAGGATCAAGTGCGGACTAATCCTTGCGGACTTCGTACGGACCAATTTTTTAAAATACTAGAAAAAATAATTTTGAGTTGATATTTTTATTTTGGGTTTAAATATTTCAAGGTATCCTGAAAAAAAAATCAACTCAAAATGAATTTTTTTACTATTTTAAACTAATCGGTCAAAATATGTCAGTTTTTAACCGGTACAAAAATGTCATATTTTGATCGATTTTTTTAAAATAGTACATAAATTCATTTTGATCCGATTTTTTTCAGGGGTACCTTGAAATGTTTAAACACCAAAATAAAAATATCAACTCAAAATTATTTTTTTTAGTATTTTAAAAAAATTGGTCCGCATTTGATCGTCTCTCTCTCTCTTTCTCTCTTTATATATATATATATATATGGCTCCTCCTCTTCTCAGGTGACACTTAGCACAATTTCTAATGAACACAAAAACTTCTCTTTAGCGGTCCATTATCACTCAAACCGTCGTTAGCTAGTTCAAAAATCAAACTGTAACGCATCTACGTTATTCGAGATTTCCCCGTTATCTTAGAAGACACTATAAATAATGAAGTATAGTACCTCCAAACACGGGTGGTAGTTGCGGTATCAGCGACAAAACCGCATATCAGGCATTATAGAAACGTCCATACTGTACTTCTTGCTGTTGTTGTGGAGTCTGTGCTATTGGGGTAATTATCCATGCTCCCCCATGTTGGGATTCTGTGGTTCCGGTCGGGTACCCTGCGGAGTCCTGCCCTTCTTAGGGAAATTTCGACGAAAGTGGCCCCGTTCCCCGCATATAAAACACTTACCAACAAATTTTTTGCTCTGCTGGCCCTGCTGAGCATGCTGTTGGCCCTGGTGGCCTAACTGACCTTGCTGATTTAACCGAGGCTATCCCCCAGATCTTTGTGGGAAAAATTGGCATTTGTGGCCATTTTTTTACTCTTAAAACACCTCTTTGTGATAGCCCTCCGTCCTTGGCCTTTTTGGCCCGACGGATTTGGCTCTTTCTGCAATTTCCATTGTCCTCTTGGCCTTGACGACTCTAAGGAGCTTGTCGCTGCTGCGATGGTATTTTCCCATTATTTCTATCCCTAGTAAAGTCATATTAATCAACTTCTCTTCTTCTTTTTCCCCCATGTAGGCTGTACACTGCGATTTTGGTACTGCAATATAGCGGTAGTCACAACTTGTGCCACGATATTCGCTATCTCAGTGATTTCTGCTCTTTCCTGGTGTACCTGAAGTACTTATTGGTCTTGTCTCGCATTTGTTCCTTTAACGGTGTTAGTTTGTATTTCCCTTATGAACAACATTTGAAATTCAAATGAATTATATAATTCCACCGACTATACATAACATTGTAGTCGAAGTACGTAGTCTACAAAACGTAACAAAAAGTGCAACAGTTCTAATAATTGGGCTCTATATCAAAGGACGCTACGCGAAAAGCATAACAAGACGTAAAGATCCTAAGGACTCTAGAACCTGATGCTCTAATACCACCTGTGACACACCGACTAATTAACTACCAAGTAGGTACTCCTTTATTACATTAGTACAGAATATCAAGTTGGATCAGTTCTAGCATAACTGTCGAAAACCTATTTAATAATTACTAGCCACCTAATTATTTAAAAAATGAGTTGTCATATTTTATTAATTTAATTAACATGAAACCAATTAAATATAAACCACCCGTTCAATATTCACATCATCAACCTCATTAGAATAATAATGGAAAGAAATAAACTGAGTCTGGGGAAACACTCCCATAAATAGTACCAATAATAAATAAACACAATACCAAAGTCTGAATAAATAATAAATCCAACAACTTAAAAGTAATGAATAACTATACTACTGTCTCTAAATAGAAATGGGCGACATGCCTTAACAGATGTAGCTAACTCTGAATGGAATTAAAGGTAGAATGTGGAGGTGTCTAATACCGAGGTTCTGTAACTTCCATAGCAGCTATACCACGTCAACAAAATGGAACTCCTATGCTTGGCATCCCTGTGGCTGGGCACCTAAAAGGTTTTTACAAAAAAAAGTAGATTTGGAAGCAAACGGGTCAGAGCCTGAGGTGAAAATATTTTAAAAATAACAAGTGTTTATATTACAATTTAAACAACACATATATTAAACATGTTAGTTACATGCCCTCTCTTGATACCCTCACCTCTCAACTAATTATGCACGCCTAATGTATATGCAATTCCCCTTCTAGTTACACTACCCTGCCTAGACAACCTATGCCAATTCTTTACCCAATTGGACTACCTTATGTGTTTGCTCGAATAACCCCATTTAATACATCCGAACATACTCCGTGTTTTATTAACCGATTTCACATAGCTTAATACTCGGATTCGGTTCTCACATACTTCATTAATTTAGATATTTCAATCTAAATTATCTATTAAGCAACACAGAAGAACTATCACAAGTATATATATATACACCACTATAACATATCATATACAAATCAGGCACCCCACAAGGATAGAACCTACGATGCCCTCATACTCTGCTATCGAATCCCGGTACATCACGTACATGAGGATCACGAGTTTTGAATCATTCAGGAACTATATCAATACAAATCACACATATTGGAGGGGAATGTAGTTCACATACCTATGGGTCACGCACATACCTACGCTTCCACAGTCAACTGTCTCCTTAAATCACAAATAAGCCTCCACAGTCCTATATTCTTGAGGTACAAACCGAAGGCACACAAAGACCAGATTGTCCCCTTTCCTAAACAACCTCCCGTGATAGCAAGTATGATAGGTCTGTCATACACATAACAATCCATACACTAGGAAATCACACAACCAGTATATATATATATATATATATATATATATATATATATATATATATATATATATATATATATATATATATATATATATATATATATATGAATCCAATATAGGTAATATCATCTCCTATATATATTATGTTTCACCCATATTAGTTACGTTTCGAATATTACACGTATCAACAATTTAGCGCTATAACTCTCGTCGTACGAATTCAAGTACCCATACCTACCCAAGAGGCTACTAGGTCTCCCATATATCTCTAAGGTTATCTCAGTAACTTAAAGTCCCCTTACTATTTTTCCAACCCTTAAATTACCATTCATCCGAATTTAACTCCATATATACTAAATTTTGAATCACATCTATTTGGTTAACTACGCTTACTTTCTCCCACTCATTCCCATACGTACTAACCCTTTTAGGGTCTAAGTGTATCCTACTGACCACCCCTAGGTCCCATTATGTTCAATCAATAATCACTAAATATTTCTAAAGGTTGAGTCTCAATCAATTATTTAAAGGGATATAAATCACATTTTCCAGAGGGGTCGATCGATCGAATAAATTGGTCGATCGATCGATCAGATATTTGCCTAGAAATCTTTTAACAGTTACGGGTTTGATTATTTTTACACCTCTAACTCTCCATTAAAACATCCCAAACTCCCAAATAATTATATAGATAAACATACCAACATAATTGTATAAGTTCTAACGTATCAGAATCATCAAATCGTCATGGGTCATCATTATTTTGGATTAAATCACATATTTTTCATAAAAACCCTATTTCCTTTATTATCTTCAAGAACATTATATAATATCAACATAAATTCATAATTATATACATATAGATCATGATTTTGTGGCTACTATATTTCTAGAAGTTAATCTACATTCAAGACCTATCCAGATTAAGATTTAATCTCCAAATTTATAGATTCTTCGTATTCCATAGTTTTTCTCCAATTCTAAACTATCATGAATCACATATACACTGGAATAGTTCAAGTTAAATCACTTGCCTTGAATTAGGGTTTATGATCCTTTGATGAAGGCGGTGGTTGATTCTCCCTCTCTTTCCGTCACAAATCCGATGGTGTTGGTGGTTTACGGTGGTTGCTTTGGCCTTGGGAACTCTTAGAACTTCTCCTTTCCTCTCACGTTACTCCCCCTTGATTTTGACAGTTAAGTTAATGGGCCTAATGTATCTAAGGGCTAGATGATATACTCAACCTAATTTTCCTAGGTCACTATTCATCCAATAATAAAATGACTAAAATACCCTTCCGGGTTGCCGATTTGGCCTAAAACTACCCCGGGACCCAAACTAAACTCCCGGCTAGTGTTTTCTGACTATCTCAATCCTTTCAGAAACTTTGGCGCACTCGAAATGACCATACGGATGATATAAAATTAATTTACTTTTAAATCCATTAAATTGGATCCTGACACGACTAACACGCTTGTCCCAACTTAGTTACTGAAATTGCCGTATTTTTAACTCACGACAATTTTAATAAATCAAAATCATATATTACTATACCCGATCACTAATATTCAACATAGTTATCATAATCAGTATCGCTAGTACTTAAATTCGGATTAATTTCTAATTAATTTCCCAATTTTAATTTAATTAATCCCTTAATTTAAAATCTGTAAAAATACGGGGTATTACAACGACTTGATTTTTTTCAGCCCGAACACAACACGACACAAAACGACTCGACATCATGTTTTTTTGCTAACACGAACATGACCTGTTAATAATACGACCCAACACGAGTAGCACGATTAAAAAAATTTGTGTCAATTAGGCGTGATTGGGACGACCTGACACGACAACCCATCAATTTCTATTTATTTTTATTTTTATAAAAAAAACTTTTTTCCAAAATGAAAATAGAATTAGAATTCAAACCCCCCCAAAAAATTGAATTAGAATATGCATTTATATTGTCAGTAACACTAAACTTAGAAAATCATTTGTTAAACAATCATTTACTTAAAAAATAACACTAACTAATAGATAAAATCTAACAGATGTAATTGGAAAAAAAGAATTTACTAACAGATCTAACTATAAGCACAAATTCACAATGATAGAAAAAAAACCTCAACAAACATGTTGAAGATTTCCTCAACAAACATATCCAACAAACACAACAATTCAGGATAAAAAATTTCTCAAACATAGTACATATCATATCCAATAAACATGTGAACATTTCCTCAACAAACAGATCAAACAAAAAATGTTGGGAAATTGTTTCCTTCTGTCTCATATTCACTTCGGTGACTATTGATGATGGGGTTTGAGATGGGTTTGTCCTTTTTCCTCCATTTATATGTTGCTAAAACGAGAGGAAGATGATGATGGGGTTTGATGTCTCAGTTTTGACGATGATGGGGCATAAGTGACGTAGAGAGGGAGAGGATTTGGTTTTCGCCTTAAACTTTTAGGGTTTTCTTTCTTATAAAGAGAGATGGGATGGAATAGAATAGACGAGAGCGGGTAGTTTTTTTTTAAGTTTAATTTTATGCCATATATTTTTTATTTTATTATTTTTTTGAAGGTGTTGATACTTTAAAAAAACGCCAATGGGTTAAAATTGTGTCAATTTGGGATCCTTATCGGGCTCCTTATTATGTTGTAATTGGGATATAATGGGTCAATTTTGGGATAATTTCTTTTCAATTTTTTTGGCACGAACACGGCACGACCCTATAGTGGGCCCAAAAAGTCTGGCCCGAACACGACAAGCTCTTTTGATTTTCTGTCAATTTTGTGTTGGGTCATGTCTTGTTGTCGTGTTCGTGCCTGAATTGCCACCCCTACCAGCCTGTGATTAAAATAAAACGTTGGTCTCATATGGCTCATTCTCAACATCATAGTCGAAAACATATTAAAGTTACTAACCAACTAGTAATTAAATTAGACTGGTGCCAAATTTTATCCTTCATTAGATAGAGACATGAGAAAATAAATAATAATTAAATCATCAACTCAAACTGATAACTGAATCCAACACCGAGGAATGATATATATAAAGATGATCGAATCAACTATCGGTTCAATAATAAAATTAAACAGTAACTGAAATAATAACCGAGATACACAAAGTCCAATAAATAACTGAATACTAAATTAGAGGGCAACATGCCCAAATAAATACTGAAGTAAAGTCCCTACACTAGGAACAAATGAACGAAGCGTCTATGGAAAAATCCTGTTACTTCCACATGAGATATAGTTGTGCATCCCTGGATAAAATTCTCAAGCTGGGCGTCCCTATGTCTGGACACCTAAAAGGTTTTGGAAAATATTTTGACACAGGTCAGAGCCCAAGTAAAATATTTTGAAAATATTTAGCAAGTTGTTAAATTGGTATAATTAAATATGCATGCACATTCTTCATATTTAAGTTAGTGTCTCACTCGCTTGACGTATAACTCACCCCTCATCTAATGTTCACGCCCAATGCTTTCTTGCTAACCTTCCTAGTTAAGTTACCCCACATAACTAGCCAGATCAAACCTCTTATCACCACACTACACTAACCCGAGTATTCTTACTTTGATTATTAAGTTATCTACTCATTAACTTATTCATCGATTCAACTATATTAAATCACATAACGTCCACACTATTTATATAGGAAATTCCCTTTTTAAATGATTTAGCTTTCACACTAGTTATATAAATATACGTTCACACTTATGTATTAATCCCATATAAAATTATCTACTCATATTATATACGTACTAGTATATTACAACATTCACACACATGTCAAGAATAATAACCATCCATTCCCGAGTAAGGATTTATTGAATTTTATCTCTAAAATGCTATCACCCCAGGTATTCTCAATCTATCCGGATACACCGAGACGGTTAAATCACCGAATCAGAAAAGTAAAAATAAGCTTAGTGGAGGCGGTCATAGTTCCCCGGGTGTGAGATTGAATCGCACCTAAGACGTCTCACCCCGAAAAGTATTACAATATATAAATACTGGACACTATGACCTGGGGATTATACTCTCCCTGTTCCTCAAGCCAGGGGATTCACCCACATAGCGCAACCTCCAACGATAGCACTAGAGGGGTATGTATTCCTATAAATATCATTCACACCGATATCTATAAATCCCACAAATATATACTATCACTATATACATATATACTGATAGTGTATATATATATATACTATCACACTACCGTATACATATATTTAATAAAAGTCCGGCTAACCCATGCCTAACACTCGTAGCACTAGTCCAAGAATAACCAAATCTAATTCCGACTTGTAATTTAATTAATAACACATTAATTATTTTTCATTCCAGTCGTGTCACCCAACTACAATACCTGGACTCACTCATTCGGTTCATAACTTCATCTCTTAGAATTTGTTACACAAAATTCCACTATTTAGTTTAATACCTCTCGTTAAATTTAATATTCAATAATTTATTATATAACTCTATAATAAATTAAATCGGCCACCCCGTGCCTAACTCCCGTAGCACTCAACCTAAAATAATACGAGTCAAACCTCCGAACCTTAATTAAATTAATTCCACCTCAATTAATTTTATCTAAGTGGTGTCAGTTATCCAAAATACCCGGACTTCCTCAATTAGTCTGTAATTTAACCCTTTTGAATTTATTTCACTCAAATTCCATTATTTAGATTGACACTCTATCTAAATAAAATACATCTTAAAGCCCCAATTCTCAAGGACCTAAATATTTTAACTGAATCAAGACTTTTCCCTTCACTCCTTTCCTTTTAATCCTTATGTACACTAACTAAATTAAGAATTGGTCCAGATTAAATTTAAGGCTAAGAACGAACTAATCAACACCAAAAAATGTACATGGAGAAAAAAAAAATCCCCAACGTCGCTCAAACGAGGCCTTCAGTCGCTCGAACGACTTCTAGCATCGCTTGGTCTGTGGTCGCTTGAGTGACCCTTGTTACGTCTCCTCCTTCTTCTTCCTCGAGACCCGTTTCCATTAACGATCCCCCTATCTCTTCTTTTTTAACCCAGAACCTTATTCAAACATTACCAACAAAAATTCCTTCTGTAAACAAGTTCTACGCATGAAATAATCCCTTAAACCTCATTAATTAACATCAACGAATATAAATTTTCGAGATCGATTTATACGTTTTCTCGTTTTATTGTTTTCCTCGATTTAAATCTAAAATCCATAATTTATCAAAAAAATTACTAGACTTTCCACATGGTTCAAATTCCAACATCACGAGATTCCATTTTATCATCAATTTAGCCACGGTTCAATCATCCAAAACCCCTTTTTCCATGAAATGACCCAACCAAAAATGAATTTGGTTTACACCCGCCATGATATGAATAGAAATAATGCAATTAAATTGAAAGCAAGTTTAACTAGTTGCCTGAATAAATTTGTAGGGATTGATTTCCTTTGTTGTAGATGACGATTCAACGAAGAACATACCCCTCTTCTTGGTTTGGCTCTTAAAACCTCTCCCAATTTCTTTCTTTTTTCTCCTCTACAAAACTAGGGTTTTGTTATTGAGTTGTGTCTGCCACAAACTCCTGAATGTAGGTTTTATATCACTAATCCATAAATTAAGCCTATGGGCCAGGCCCAAATGGTCTGAACACCCCCATGTGAGCTCGATTATGCCTAAATATGCCCCGAGACTCAATTACTACCTCCGAGTACTCTTTTTCGACTGTATCGACCTATTCGAAATCAACCTTGGGCTCAGAATTGCCATTCGAGTCACTTAATTAAAATCTCCAATCTCGACCTCAAATTATGACACAAGTAATTTAAAAAAAATGACACGAATTAATTAAACCTCAATTGACTAATTTAATTAAATCCTCCAGATAAATTAAATCCTATAACACCAAATTAATTAAATTATATATCCTCAAAATACGGGGTGTTACATACTTCCATCTTATAAAGAAATTTTGGCATTAAAATTAAGATGAGTCTAGTACTCCAAGTCTCGAATACTTCCCTGCTCACATGCCTCTAAGATCTATACCCGTATCTCTACCCCTTGTAATTACAAATTATATTAGAATTAATTTAATTACCCAGGGTTCCCATACACTTTGTACTTATGCTCATCTGCATGAATGTTACCCGGATTTACTAGCCTTATATCAAAATATTACTTTCAACTCACAGTTATAAACACATATATGAATAATAACTAAGGTACCAAACCCATGTCCTTATGACCAAACATCTCCCCACTTCCAACTTTGCGCTAAGTTTCATGCGTGGGACATTCTGCAAAGTGCGATACACTATTTCTTAACATTCCTAGTCGTTGAGATCCGTTAGAACCTCAGTCCATAGCATGTACCCCTAAATTTCCGTCTCTTGACATAAACGTATACTCGTCCACTCTCATGTTACAAAAGACATCATACAGTACGATACCCCTTACTATCACTAGTTTCTTAGCGCGAATTAGTCATGAGCTATATCTCCCAGCTCGATAATAAGCCTATCCACCTTGAATCCGATCAGTGCACGTCCCTACTCACCGGGATCAAATATAACAATAGAAATATTTTCTTATAAGTCTATTATTCAACACACTATAACATATATACACGTATTTAAATACTAGACCATCTTTCAGGTGATAACTAGCACAAATAAATCATATCTCGAAATAGCGAACACAAATTCTCACCATACTATATACGACAGCTCAAACATCCCAGCATAAATATCACTAACATCTCGTACGTAACATATTTATCTCAAACTCAGCTCCGCACTCTCGGCATGGCTATATCATACAGGTATTCTTAATTACAGTATAATTTGCAATTTAATTCTTCTCAATATCTCCCCACCCATTAAGTTGTGGTGCATAAGTTTTTTCAGTGCTTCCTTTGTATCATTACCCGACTCCATTGGCTATATATCGTAATAGCTCTCAGCTTAAAGTGTTTTCTCCTCACATTCACTAATTCAACGTATCAAAACTGATGCACTAACATCCAACAACGTCTCACTACTTCGAACTTTTATTAAGGTCCATGCGTGTAACATCCCATAATGAAGCTCAAAAGAACTGATATGCCCCAAGTGTGACCTCGACTCAGAGACACCAACCTCGACCGAGATTATGGATGACACTGGATAAGCCTTGGGCATGCGACATCAGCCCTCAACCATAGCAAGGTCGGCCTAGGCCGACACTACCACCGGCCTCTCCAAAGGACATTGCACACATCATAAGGATCAGCAGCACTCTCGTACACCTGGGAATGGCAACCTCGGCCAGATATAGGCCGAGCTCGCAAGAAGCCTTTCTACCAACAACCTCATCAAGACATCAATCGATGCTCCAAGCATAAGCCAGCTCAACCTCGAACAATGCCGACCCTTATCCATTGTCTCGAATTAATATGAGCCGAGACCTTCATGGCCACCTCGGACTGAACGAGCGACTGGAATTTACCAACCTCAACTTGTACCAGGCTGAGGTCATGACCAAGCACGATAGCCGAGCATCTGCTGATATTTGGATTAGGGCACGTGGACACAGATCAGTTATAACAAGATTATTCCCCACACGTGGGGAGAATATTTCATCATCATTCTGTACATGTGACAGTGACAAATGGCTTCTCCATATTGGTGAGGCCAACACACACATTCACATTACATGCATGGGGGGTACATTACACCCCTTAGGTAATATATATAGAGGTCATCCTCTACCTTGCAAAGGATCCTGAAATTAGCAACCCTAGCTAAAAGTCTGTCTAAACACACAGTAGAGAGAGAGCTTGAGAGATTGTATCCATGGCCATTAGAGCCATCATATAGTGATACACATCATACACTTGCACAGTGGATGTAGGCCTGATTGGCTGAACCACTTATATTTCGGTGTTGATTCCTCTTCTCCTCTCTTCCTTCTACTAAACATATACCTTTATACTGCCATTGTTGACATTGAATTGAGCTTACAAACACCTTGAAGGGTGGTGCTATTTCCAGCATCATCATTTTGGCGCCGTCTTTGGGATTTGAATCTATCTCTTCCACTTCTACAGCTTAATCTCACCGGAGACTCTGGTGGTGAATCAGGCACCACCCCTTGTGTGGAGACGTTTCACCATTGAAAGAGGTCCTTAAAGGTATTAAGCTCACCTGATACTTAATCTCTTCACTAAGCAACACATGGCACCAGAGTTACTGCCGCCTCTTCCGCCACCCGGAGGTGGAGGGCCTAGTTCAAGTCAGGTGTCGCCCCAGTTCAAAATGGCGGAGGTAGCTGCAGACTTGAGGTCTTTGGCTACAACACAATAAGCTATGCAGGAGCAATTTGTGCAGCTCAGCCAAACTATGATGAGGCCACTTGGAGTCTCACCAGATATGATCATTCCGGCGGCTGTTCAGCCTCATCCTCATGCCAGGGGACTATCCTAGGCACCAATGAAGGACTAGCCTGCACCCCAGCGGAGAAGGGACGTTGTTGAACGTAGGAGCTTATGCATGGGGAGGCAAGGAAACCCTTTCCTGGAGGACAGGTATGATGATCTAGAGGAGGAAGAGGCCCCGAAAGATTGTTGGGAGCCATATGAGGTTTCGAACAATACGGTTCGCCCTCTTCAGCAGAGCCGGGGATGTGTTGGCCAAAGAGTTGAAGAGGCCCAACAGCGAGGATCAGCTTTTGATAGATTGAGCAGAGGGTCGGCCTTCGAGAGGTTGGGTCCAGTGAATGACCTTAGACAGAGGTTATCCAGGTCAAGGAGTGTTGCCGGCTCGCAAAGAGGGGACAGACCAGGTCGGCCTGACCAAGTCCGACCCCGTGAAAGAAGAGGTAGAGACGAGGAAGAGTTCAACATCCGACATTGTGCTGTGGCAGGGGAACCCTCAGTCCACCCCTTGGAGGTGGCTGGGGATAACCTCGGCCAAGCCGATGGTAGGAGACCATGGAATGACTCTATCCAACGTCTTGAGGAGAAGATAGGAGACCTCATTAAAAGCAGTGACCCATTACAAAGGGGTTACTCAGAGGGATCTCCATTTGTGGCTAGGATAGTGGGCTTCCCAACCCCAGCTAAGTTCAAGCCTCCTATGGTGTCTCCCAAGTATGATGGCAGCATTAACCCTGTACATCACATCGAGATGTATCAGTCGGCAGCAGACATCTACTCGATACCCGATGAGATGAAGTGTAGGGCCTTATCTGGGACCTTAACAGGGGCAGCACACAGCTGGTTTACCTCCTTTCCTAAGAACTCAGTTGAGAACTTCAAAGGCTTGGCTGAACGATTCATCCACAACTTCTACTTTGGGGTGAGACCTCAAAAGAAGGCTACTCACCTGCTGTATGTCAAGCAGGGCAAGGATGAGAGCCTAAGAGACTACATAGCCAGGTTCAACAAAGAGAAGTTGGAGGTCAAAGATTATGAAGAGAATATAGCCATGACCACCCTCATAGGGGGTCTACAGAAAGGGAAGCTGTTGTGGAAACTTGCAAAAGACCCCCCAAGGTCTATGGCGGAGCTCCTGGCAACCGCAGGGAAAGTAATGAATGCAGAAGAGGAAATAGCCACCAAGTATGAGGATGAGAACCGCGGTAGTAGTGGAAAGTCCCAAAAGAAGAAAGATGGGAAGAAGAGGTCGGGTGATGACAAGTTCACCCACTATACTCCTCTGACTGTGAGCTGCGAGCACATCCTCAACGAGATTAAGAATGACAGGACTCTGAGATGGCCAGAGAAACTGAAAGCCCCACCACATAAGAGGAACAAAAACCTATGGTGTGAGTTCCACCAGGACCATGGCCACGTCACGGACAGATGCTTCACCTTGAAAGATGAGATTGAAAAGATGTTAAAATCTGGAAAGCTGAGGAAGTATGTGGATGGTAAGGCTCCTAAAGTTGGAAGAGATGACCCTAAGAAAAGGAGAAATGATTGATGCCATGACAATGTCCCAGCCAGAAGAGACGATGATTCAGAAGGTGATGATGAAGACGATCCGGATCTTCCGCCGAAAGATGACAACACCCCAGTGAAGAGGGTTGGTATGATCTCATTTGGTGTTGACACCATATGCGGAGGATTTACAGGAGGTGGCTCTGAAGTAGCTGATAGGAAGGCTCACGTGGGAGAGGCCAGGTCAGTGGCCAAGCTTGAAGTTATAAATCTAACGTCTTCCGATACAGTGCAGAAGAGGAAGAAAATGGACATGGACACCCTTGTAGTTGGGTTCTCCAGACTCGACTTCAAAGGTATCTTAGCCCCCCATGATGACCCTTTGGTCATAACGACAAGGGTGAATGCGTGCGAGGTGCAGAGGATCCTCGTAGACTGGGGGAGCTCGGCAGACTTGATGTTTTGGCCTTGCTTCAAGAGCCTAGGTCTTAATAGAGCAAGGCTGGTACCCTATCATCACCCATTGATAGGCTTCAGTGGCGAAAAGGTCCACCCCTTGGGCATGTATGAGATGGACGTACGGATGGGTGATGAGTGGCCTAAGAGGTTGACCAAGAAGATAAATTTTTTCATGATGGACGAGAATGTATTCTCGGCCTATAACCTCATCATAGGAAGAGTGGCCCTTAAAGAGTTTGAAGCTATGCCGTCGACGGTCCATCAGATGCTAAAATTCTCGACTCCCTATGGGGTAGGGGAAGTGCAAGGTGACTAGACCATAGCGCGAGAATGTTACTTCAACTTGGCCGAAGAGAGAGAGGCCCATAAGAGGGCAACCACCACTTATAGCATTGATACGCTTGACCCAAGAGATGAGACAAAGTTGAAGAAGGGAGAGGCTGCGGAAGAGGTAGAATCCATCGTCCTCAATGAGGACGAGCAGGAAAAAACCATCCAGGTCGGTAAAGTCCTAAAGGAAGAAATCAAGGAAGAGCTGATAAACTTCCTCAGGAGGAGACATAGTGTCTTCGCATGGAGTCACGCAGACATGCCCGACATCGACCCTGAAGTTATGAGTCACAAGCTCAACGTGACCAAAGATGCCATGCCAATCAAACAGAGACGAAGAGTCTATTACAGGGAGAAGTACGACGTCATTCGAGAAGAGGTCAAAAAATTAGAAGAGGCTGAGTTTATAAGAGAAGTCATGTATCCGGAGTGGTTATCAAATGCAGTCATCGTGCCCAAGGCAAATGGGAAGTGGAGAATGTGTGTTGACTTCACTAACTTGAATAGATCTTGTCTAAAAGACAACTATCCCTTACCTCGGATAGATCAGATGGTGGATGCTACAGCGGGACATGAGCTTATGATCTTCATGGACATGTATTCAGGTTACAACCAGATCTTCATGGATGCTGAAGACTCAGAGAAGACAGCCTTCATTACCGATAAAGGGACGTACTGCTACAAAGTAATGACCTTCGGTCTGAAAAATACAGGGGCAACATACCAACTTCTTGTTAATAAGATGTTCAAAGAGCAAATAGGTAAGACTATGGAGGTGTATGTAGATGATATGCTAACAAAGAGCTTGAAAGCTTGCACTCATGTAGCGGATCTCGAAAAGACCTTCAATATTATGGACTCATACAGAATGAAACTCAACCCCGTGAAGTGTGTCTTCGGAGTAGGAGCTGGGAAGTTCCTAGGATTTATCGTCAACCAGAGAGGGATTGAAGAGAACCCTGAAAAAATCAAGGCTTTTCTTGACATGAAGACACCAAGGAGTATCAAAGATGTCCAAAGACTTACGGGGAGAGTGTCTGCCCTTAACAGGTTTATTTCTAGGGCAACGAACAAGTGCCTTCCATTCTTTAAGGTGCTGAGAAAGGCCTTCTGGTGGGACGAAGAGTGCGAAAAATCCTTCATTTAGCTCAAGTCTTACTTGGGGTCTCCATTATTGTTACCTCGGCCTGTAGCAGGGGAGAAATTATATGTGTATTTGGCAGTCTCTGAATCATCCATCAGCGCATCCATAATACGGGAAGACGCTGGAATCCAAAGGCCTGTGTATTTCAATAGTAAGGCCCTTCAAGGGGCCGAACAAAATTACCCTCGCATGGAAAAGCTAGCTTATGACCTGATACATGCTTCGAGTAAGATGAAGCCTTACCTCCAGGCCCACTCCATGGTTGTCCTTACCGACTCCCCACTAAGATAGGTCCTACATAAACCTGAGAAGTCTGGGAGATTGATGACCTGGGCCATTGAGTTGGGGGAGTACGATCTTACCTACCAACCTAGGACGACCATCAAAGGGAAAGCCCTCGCAGACTTTGTCGCTGAGTTCACATGGGAAGAGGCCGAGGCAGAGAATGGCCTAGAGGGTGTTAAAAATCGTGGTGTCTTCCAAAATTCGAAAGAGACGACACCAAACATCTTCCAAGATCAGGAAGAGGTCGCGTCTAACAGGGCCAGGAGTAGAGGCACGGAGAACGAGGAAGATCGGTACCTCTTCAAGCAAGGAATCATGTAAGAAGGGGTTTTCTCATCGGATACAGACATTTGGAGCCTCTTCGTTGATGGCTCTTCCTACGATAGTGGAAGCGGTGCAGGGTTGATACTCTCGTCTCCAGATGGTGCCAACATTGAATACGCTTTGAGATTCAACTTCCAGGCTTCTAACAACGAGTCCGAGTATGAGGCCATGATAGCAGGTCTCTCATTGGCAAAGACTATTCACATAAAGCGACTCCTACTCCACAGCGACTAAAGGTTAGTTTTCAATCAAGTACTGGGAGTCTATGAGGCTAAATATGAAAGTATGGCCAAGTATCTGAAAAGGGTGAGAACGATGTTAGAATATTTTGAGGAGGAAAGACTGAAGAGAGTGCCTCGACAAAGTAATAGCCACGCAGATGCATTGGCGAGGTTGGCCTCGGCAACGAAGACAGATGTTAGAAGGACCATTCCGATCGAGGTCTTGGGGAAGGAAACCATTGAGGAAGAAGAGGTATGTAACCCTTGTCACAATTTGAACTTAGGAGACTCGTGGATGGACCCCCTCGTCAGATATATCAGAGAGGGAGAGCTACCTGAATCCAAGTTAGAGAGGTAAAAATTGAGATATAAGGCTGCCAAGTTCTCGGTAGTAGGAGACGTCCTGTACAAGAAAGGATTCCTACTACCTCTCCTCAGATGTGTGCACCCCACGGAAGTTCCCCGGGTCTTACAGGAAGTTCATGAGGGTTCTTGTTCTAGCCACATAGGGGGAAGACCCTTGGCCAAAAGAATCATCACACAGGGGTACTGGTGGCCAACCTTGTCCAAGGACGCTGCAGCCTATGTGAGGAAATGTGATAAATGTTAAAGATTCGCCGCTATCCCTCATCAACCTATGATGTCAATCACTTCTCCATGGCCATTTGCAGTATGAGGGATTGACTTTGTAGGACCCCTGCCAAGAGCTGCCAACAATTATAGATTCTTGATAGTTGCCATCGACTACTTTTCAAAGTGGGTGGAGGCAGAGCCGATGATAACGATCACAGAACATAAGACCTCCCAATTTATTTGGAGGAACATCATATGCATATACGGCCTCCCAAACACTCTCATCTCGGACAATGGGACCCAGTTCAAGAACTCCTCTTTAGAAAAGTATTCCTAAGAGTGGGGATAAAGCAGTTCTTCTCACCTTCTGGCCGACCTCAGGCAAACGGACAGACCAAGGTCACGAACATAACAATTCTCAATGGAATCAAGAAGAGGTTAGAAGATGCGAAGGGAAGATGGACTAAAGAGGTCTGCGCTGTGTTATGGGCTTACAGGACCACGGCAAGGACACCTACAAGAGAAACCCCGTTTATGCTTGCACATGGCTCAGAGGCGGTCATACCAACAGAAGCCGGGCTCCCAACTCATAGGGTTCAGACCTATGACCCCGATAAAAATGGGAAAGAGAGGAGGCTAGACCTAGATCTAATTGAAGAAAGAAGAGAAGACGCGGAGATCAGGCAAGCAACCTACCAACAGAGGGTAGTGAAATTCTACAACCAAAGGGTGAGGTCAAGACCCATCGCGGTGGGAGATCTAGTGCTAAAGAAGACCTTACAGAAAATAAACAAGCTCCATCCAAACTGGCACGGTCCCTACAAAGTGACAGAAGAGGTTGTGCCCGACACTTACAGGCTAGAAAATCTAGAAGGAGAACCTTTCGCTAACCCATGGAATGCTGATCACCTAAAGAAGTATTACATATGATGTTGCAACGAATTTTATGTAAATGTACCATCTTATTATGAAGAGGTTATTAATAAAAGATCAGTTCCCATGACGATTCTTACTACATTGTGCACTTATGGCAGAAATTATGAGGATAACATATTAGGTGATGACCTCAGACCTTCATAACACCATTCAGTGGTGACGAGGTCTGAGCTCAGACACCATAATGAGATGACCTCAGACCCTTAACATCATTAATTTGGTGAGATTAATTACGAGGATAACATCTTAGGTGATGACCTCAGACCTTCATAACACCATTCAGTGGTGACGAGGTCTGATCTCAGACACTATAATGAGATGACCTCAGACCCTTAACATCATTAATTTGGTGAGATTAATTATGAGGATAGCATCTTAGGTTATGACCTCAGACCTTCATAACACCATTCAGTGGTGATGAGGTCTGAGCTCAGACTACTAATTTGGTTTAGGCAAACACCATTGCATAAGCTTCAGAGCCAAAACATCACGACATACATTCAACAAAAGAAGATGATCCTCCTCAGAGAATGACACATTCAGGGATTATAAATATTCAGAGGTTACAAAGATTCAAAAAGTAAGAACCATGTTCATTCAGAAATTATAAATGTTCAGGGGTTAAAAACAAGCTTCACAATGTCAGGGGTTATAAATAATATTCAGATTTTATCTCTAAGAGTTTGATGGGGGAATGATGGTGTCTTCAGCCTGGTTAGGATGGACGACATTGGTCACCTTGACAATGTCATCATTGTGGTCTGCCCCTCCAACCTCAGTGTCGTTCGACGTTTCAGTCTCGGCAGGCGCAGCAACCTCCTCCTCAACCTCCTGAAGGGCCTGGGCAATATGGGGATTAGCAAAGCCAAGGCCTAAGAAATCAGAGGCTTTCAAAGTTCCAGCCTCCTTCTCCTTGGCAGCTGCCCACTTGGTAGTAGCTTTGATACCTCTCTCGAGGTATTCAAAGCCAAAGCCCATAAACTCATCAGAATTTTTGTACTCAGTTATTATCCCCTCAGAGGCATCATCGAGGGCTGCCTTCACGGCCGAGCTGACCTTCTGCTGCAGGCTATCATCCTTGGCCTTCAGAGCCGCAACATAGTCCTTATTAAGCTGAGAGACCTCCTTCTCCAGCCCCTTCACCTTCTTGTCATACTCACCCAGCTCAGACTTCAGGTGGTCAATTTCTGCGTTCAAAGTACTTTGGACCTTCTCGGCCTCTTGACCCTTATGGATGAGGGGCAACTTCCTCAGAGTCCAGTTGGAGAGGTGGTGCATAGCTTCCAGGCCCTGCAAATTTTATGATCATGAGTAAGTCAGAGACAAATCAGAGGTTACACTTGGAAATTACAAAGAAATATGAGGTTATACCTGAATAGATTTGTGGATGCCGAACTCAATCAGCAAGGGAGTATCCAATGACCGGAAGAAACGCTTATCAGCCTCGGTCATCATAGAGCCGAAGGTATCTAGGGCCTGCAGACTGTGGCCGACGATGCTATCAGTAATCTTCAGTTGCTCTAGACGAGCCGACAAAGCATTTGCTGAAGAGATTGGGATGGCCGTATCAGCACTCTTTTTCTTCTGCCTCTGATCCTCAGGGGCATGATCAGTTGAAGCCCTCTTCTTCGTGGCTTGGGGATTTGAGGTAGAGGGAGCTGGAGGAGGAGCATTAAGACCTGCCTTCTTTGCGAGCCTCGTCAAGCTAGGAGCAGCCATTTCCCAAAGCTCGTCTGAGATATTCTCTGGGTGCTCTGCAAAAATTAATAGATCTGAGTTAGAGAATCAGATATGAAGAAACTCAGAGGTTCAACTTGGAATAAAAAATTCTTACCAAGCTCAGTAAGGGGACTTCCACCTAAACCTGTCTCAGAGAGGTAGTGGGGGGTCATCAAATGCTCGAACTTGACAAGCAGACCGTGTATCCCCTGATCTTGAAGGGCTTTCACCTTCTGAAGGTTTTGCGGGCCTAGACCAGGGTCGGCCCTCGCAGATATTGTGACCTTACCCCATCTCAGGGGCATCCTCGGATCTAGAATAGACGAGGGTACACATGGGCCAAATTCCCATGGCCCAGAAGCAAAACGTATTGAGGCTTCCAGTTGTGGTTGGAAGTCTGAGTTATTTGGAGCATCTTTTTCTCAGGCTTCCGAGCTACAAAATGATAGTAGCTCGGATGATTTTTGGCCGAGGAGGGAACATAACAACCAACAAAGACCTGAACTAGAAGGTCTGAGTGGTGGATAACCCTCCATAAGACTATCGCCCCTATTATAACCCTCCAAGCATTGGGAGACAGTTGGGAAGGGGCCAAATTAATTAAGGCAAGGATGGACCTAATAATGGGATGAATGGGCAAACGGAATCCTAATTTGAACATCTGCTCGTACAAGCAGATCTCACCATCTTGGCCATTATAGGCCCTCTCTTCCCTCAGTGGTCTCCTAAGCTTTATTGAGGGACTAGTAGAGTACAGATATCTGAAGCAAAGAAGATCTACCTCAGTAACAGTACTCTCAATCTCGGCCGCCTCAGAGACGTCGACATCACTCTCAGCTTCATCATCGTCGTCATTATCTTGCTCAACGTCGGCTGGAGCAAACATTGATGGATTACTCGGGAACCTCTGAGCGAACTCGGCCCCGATGACGGCCGATAGAGGAATGGCGTTAAGAATGGGTGGAATGGCCACACTCAACTCAATAATCTCAACCTCTGAGGAAGAGGCCGAGGTGCTCGAGTTATTATGGGACGAGGCTCGGCTAGAGACCTCGACCTGATCAGGGGCCTGATCTTCCCGAGTTGTGAAGTCCATGGCCTCCTGGAAGGAATCCACAAACATGGGGTCTAAGGTGAAAGACTCAGACTCGGACATCGGTATTGGATCGGCAGGAACCTCTGCCTGATTTAGAGGTTCTAAGGGACCAGGATATATCACCTTCAGAGGTGGTGGAAAGATGGGTCTAATAGGGAATTCTTGTGACCTAAAACCTCCTCCTGTTCTCTCTCTATTTGCCTAATTTTTTCTAAAGTCTTCTCTCTGAGGGAAGGGAATTCCTCAAGAAGTTGATAGAGGGGTCTGAGCATCAGAGGAAGATACTACACTTTAAAGATCAAGTGATAAACAAGATTGACCAAGGGAATAAAGCTATTTAAAGATCAAACTACCCTAACCTATCAAGAACAGTTCACCGGAAACTATGGTGGTCTCACCGGAAAGCTCAAAAAGTTGCCAAAAAATACAAATAAAAAGGAAAAAGCAAAGAAAATGAAGGCAAATAAAGGGAGGAAGATACCTGAGAATGAAACAATAAGGGAAGCGAAGAAAATTCGAAGAAATCACCACCAAGGACCTCTGAATGCTAATCGTGAAGAGAACGTCTTTAGAGAGAGAAACTGTTGGAATGCAATCGTGCAGGAGAGAGAATTAAGGAAGGAGGGAAAAATGAGGGTTCAAAGCCCTTAAATATACAGGCGCGATTCCCAAGGCCCATCATTGCCTTGGGATCCCCAAAGGCGACTGATAACACACGCTTGCCAAGCAAGCCACACTTCAACATTGGCCAAGTGTCAAACAAATATTGGCTCATATTAGAAAGGCCTCGGAGATGTGAAATTCCCACAGTAACCTGCTCTCACATGTAACTAAGGGCTGGGGGGTGATTGATATGCCCCAAGTGTGACCTCGGCTCAGAGACACCAACCTCGACCGAGATTATGGCTGACACTGGATAAGCCTTGGGCATGCGACATCAGCCCTCGTCCATAGCAAGGTCGGCCCAGGCCGACACTACCACCGGCCTCTCCAAAGGACATTGCACACATCATAAGGATCAGCAGCACTCTCGTACAGCTGGGAATGGAAACCTCGACCAGATCATAAGGATCAGCAGCACTATTTCTTAACATTCCTAGTCGTTGAGATCCGTTAGAACCTCAGTCCATAGCATGTACCCCTAAATGTCCGTCTCTTGACATAAACGTATACTCGTCCACTCTCATGTTACAAAAGACATCATACAGTACGGTACCCCTTACTATCACTAGTTTCTTAGCGCGAATTAGTCATGAGCTATATCTCCCAGCTCGATAATAAGCCTATCCACCTTGAATCCGATCAGTGCACGTCTCTACTCACCGGGATCAAATATAACAATAGAAACATTTTCTTATAAGTCTATTATTCAACACACTATAACATATATACACGTATTTAAATACTAAACCATCTTTCAGGTGATAACTAGCACAAATAAATCATATCTCGAAATAGCGAACACAAATTCTCACCATACTATATACGACAGCTCAAACATCCCAGCATAAATATCACTAACATCTCGTACGCAACATATTTATCTCAAACTCAGCTCCGCACTCTCGGCGTGGCTATATCATACAGGTATTCTTAATTACAGTATAATTTGCAATTTAATTCTTCTCAATATCTCCCCACCCATTAAGTTGTGGTGCATAAGTTTTTTCAGTGCTTCCTTTGTATCATTACCCGACTCCATTGGCTATATATCGTAATAGCTCTCAGCTTAAAGTGTTTTCTCCTCACATTCACTAATTCAACGTATAAAACTGATGCACTAGCATCCAACAACGTCTCACTACTTCGAACGTTTATTAAGGTCCATGCGTGTAACATCCCATAATGAAGCTCAAAAGAACTGATATGCCCCAAGTGTGACCTCGGCTCAGAGACACCAACCTCGACCGAGATTATGGCCGACACTGGATAAGCCTTGGGCATGCGACATCAGCCCTCGGCCATAGCAAGGTCGGCCCAGGCCGACACTACCACCGGCCTCTCCAAAGGACATTGCACACATCATAAGGATCAGCAGCACTCTCGTACACCTGGGAATGGCAATCTCGACCAGATATAGGCCGAGATCGCAAGAAGCCTTTCTACCAATAACCTCATCAAGACATCAGTCGATTCTCCAAGCATAAGCCAGCTCAACCTCGAACAATGCCAACCCCTATCCATTGTCTCAGCTTAATATGAGTCGAGACCTTCATGGCCACCTCAGACTGAATGAGCGACTGGACTTTACCAACCTCAACTTGTACCAGGCCGAGGTCATGACCAAGAACAATAGCCGAGCATCTGCTGACATTTGGATTAGGGCACGTGGACACAAATCAGTTATAACAAGATTATTCCCCACACGTGGGGAGAATATTTCATCATCATTCTCTACATGTGACAGTGACAGATGGCTTCTCCATATTGGTGAGGCCAACACACACATGCACATTAAATGCATGGGGGGTACATTACACCCCCTAGGTACTATATATAGAGGTCATCCTCTACCTTGCAAAGGATCCTGAAATTTGCAACCCTGGCTGAAACTCTGTCTAAACGCACAGTAGAGAGAGAGCTTGAGAGATTGTATCCATGGCCATTAGAGCCATCATATAGTGATATATATCATACACTTGCACGGTGAACGTAGGCCTGATTGGCTAAACCACTTATATTCCGGTGTTGATTCCTCTTCTCCTCTCCTCCTTCTACTAAACATATACCTTTATACTGCCATTGTTGACATTGAATTGAGCTTACAAACACCTTAAAGGGTGGTGTTGTTTCCAGCATCATCAAGAACTTTCCCCAATGCATTAACCCCTAGCACGGTCGATCATTGAAATATGTGGGTCCAAAACACATAACTAAGATATCAAAAATTTTGTCTCCTGACACATAAATCAAAACATTATTCCTATGTCTCTTAAGGCTTCACATGATACATCGCTCTCACTATCACTAAGTTCTCAACGCGTAAACAATAATGAGAAAAATCTCTCTATTCAATGGTAAACTCGATCTACCCCAAATCACATTAGTGCACTGGGATCCAATATAACTAGACAACTATACTCTCCAAAATCTACTTCATAAAATACCACCGCGAAATTGCCCCTCTTTCAAATGAGACATCACAGAAAATACATCCTGTCCTGGAACAATGAACACGATAGTCTTGCTATAATTGTCCACCATCGCTCAACAGTCCGTACCCAGTATAAAACCATACCTCTAATAACACCTCTCAAAATGAGCTATCCTTATAAAATGTATCCTCTCAGTGCCCACACTTGCTCCCCTACAGATGTAACTAAAGAGAGCCCCGCTAAACTCAACGATACATATATACAACTATAATAATATTAACGATACCCTTACTAAACTCATTTCTCATGTTAATCTAGTACTAATAAAGTTATTGTGACTCGCTTGTGCCATACAAAATAGACCCCAATCACCCCTATAATAAAACTCATACTTTCAAAGGGTTCCTAGACATAACACCCCCATCCCAACCGAACCAAAACTTCTTGTAACTGTTGCCCCTAGTGGCATCTCGTTCTTGTCCCCCAATTCACCGCAGACAATATCCCCACACGTGTCCCTACTCTTTATACATAAGTCACCTCTCTGTGTCATTCCCATTTCTATTTAAATAGCTGATGAGAGGATTTACAGTCAAACCGCACCCCAACTTCTTCATTATTCATGGTATCTCTCCATAGTTATGGTGACTGACTCACATCATTACAACACCGCATGGACGCCACTGCACTCCACCTTACACAATTGACTTTGGATTTTCTCCTTCCACTGGCATGTGACTTTTATCATGGTCACCATTCCTAGAATATTCCATGGCTTTTGTTGAGCCTCTCCCTCTGTAGTTCTTATAACACCCCTCGCTGGTCGTCCAAACTTGTTAGGTGTACGAAGCCCAATCGAATTCATATATGAATCGGACAAACTATAATTATTAACAGGAGAATGTAAGTCGCATATGTGAAGGAATACAATAATCATATAATAAGGATCTATATCAAAGAATATCATGCTAAAATGTAATAAGCCTCACAAATCCTAAGGAATCTAGAACCTGATGCTTTAATACTATTTTTGACACCCCGCCTACAAAAATACTAGGTGGCTAGCCCGTGGTCAAAATAAAACGTTGGTCTCATATGGCTCATTTTCAGCATCACTATCGAAAACTTTTTAAAGTTACTAACAACCTAGTAATTAAATTAGACTGGTACCAAATTTTATCTTTCATTAAATAGCAACGTGCAAAAATATATAATAATTAAATCATCAATACAAACTGATAATTGAATCTAACACAGGGAAATAATATGAATAAAGATGACCGAATCAACTACCGGTTCAATAATAAAATACAACAGTAATTGAAACAATAACCTGGATACACAAAATCAAATAAATAACTGAATACGAAATTTGAGGGCGACATGCCCAAATGAGTACTGAAGCAAAGTCCCTACACTTAGCATAAATGAACGAAGCGTCTATGGCAAAATCCTGTAACTTCCACATGAGTTGAAGCTACGCATCCCTCGATAGAATCCCCAAGCTGGGCATCCTTGTGGATGGACACCTAAAAGGTTTTGGAAAATATTTTGACACGGGTCAGAGCCCAAGTAAAACATTTTGAAAATATTTAGCTTGAAGTCAAAGTGCAATAATTAAATATGCATGCACATTCTTCATATTTAAGTTAGTATCGCACTCCCTTGAGGTATAACTCGTCCTTCACCTAATGTGCACACTGAACGGTTGCCTGCTAATCTTCCTAAGTAAGCTACTCCATCTAACTAGCCGGACCACACCTCTTACCACAACACTACTCTAACACGAGTATTCTTACTTTGATAATTAAGTTATCTACACATTAACTTATTCATCGGTTCAACTTTATTAAATCATATAACGTTCACACTAGTTATATAGGAAATTCCCCTTTTAAATCATATAATTTTCACACTAGTTATATAAAAATACATTCACACTTATATATTAATCCCGTATAAATTATCTACTCATATTATATACGTTCTAGTATACTACAACATTCACATACATGTCAAGTATAATAACCATCCATTCCCGAGTACGGACTCACCGGGTGTTTTCTCTAAAATGCTGTCACCCCAGGTGTACTCAATCCACCCGGATACCTTGAGACGGTTAACTCACTGAATCAAAAAAAATAAAAATAAGCGTAATGGACGCGGTCATAGTTTCCCGGGTGTGAGACTGAATCATACCTAAGACGTCTCACCCCGAAAAGAATTATAACATATAAATACTGGAAACTATGACCTCGGGATGATACTCTCCCTGCTCCTCAAGCCAGGGGATTCACCCACATAGCGCAACCTCCTATGATAGCACTAAAGGGTTATGTATTCCTATAAATATCATTCACACCGATATCTATAGATCACACATATATATATACATATATATATATATATATATATATATATATATATATATATATATATATATATATATATATATATATATATATATATATATATATATATATATATATACTATCACACTACCGTATACATATATTTAATAAAAGTCCGGCTAACCCGTGCCTAACACCCGCAACACTAGTCCAAGAATACCCAAATCTATATTCCGACCTGTAATTTAATTAATTACACATTAATTATTTTTTATTCAGTTGTGTCACCCAACTACAATACCCAGACTCGCTCATTCGGTCCGTAACTTCATCTCTTAGAATTTGTTACACAAAATTTCACTATTTAGCTTAACACCTCTTGTTAAATTTAATATTCAATAATTTATCATATAATTCTATAATAAATTAAACCGGCTACCCCGTGCCTAACTCTCGTAGCACTCAACCTAAAATATTCCGAGTCAAACCTATGAACCTTAATTAAATTAATTCCACCTCAATTAATTTTATCAAAGTGGTGTCACTTATCCAAAATACCCGGACTCCCTCAATTAGTTCGTAATTTAATCCTTTTGAAATTATTTCATCCAAATTCCATTATTTAGATTGACACTCTATCTAAATAAAATACATCTTAAAGCCCCAATTCTCAAGGCCCTAAATATTTTAACTAAATCAAGACTTTTCCCTTCACTCCTTTCCTTTTAATCCTTATGTACACTAACTAAATTAATAATTGGTCCCGATGAAATTTAAGGCTAAGAACGAACTAATCAACACCAAAAAATGTAAATGGAGAAAGAGAACCCCCAATGTCGCTCAAACGAGGCCTTCAGTTGCTCAAACGACTTCCATCGTCGCTTGAACGACGTCTGTGGTCTGTTGAGCGACCCCTGTTTCGTCCCCTACTTCTTCTTCCTAGAGACTTGCTGCCATTAACGCTCCTCCGGGCTCTTCTTTTCTAACCCGGAACCTTTTTCAAACATTCCCAACAAAAAATCCTTCTGTAAACAGGTTTTATACATGAAATAATCCCTTAAACCTCATTAATTAACATCAACAAATATAAATCTCTGAGGTCGATTTATACGCTTTCTCATTTTATTGTTTTACCCGATTTAAATCTAAAATCCATAATTTGTCAAAAACATTTACTAGGCTTTCCACATGGTTCAGATTCTTACATCATGAAATTTCATTTTATCATCAATTTAGCCTTTAACCTACATAACACGGTTCAATCATCCCAAACCCCTTTTCCCATTAAATGACCCACCCAAAAATGAATTTGGTTTACACCCACCATCATATGAATCGCAATACCCCAAGTAAATTGAAATAAAGTTTAACTACTTACCTGAATAAATTTGTAGGGTTTGATTTCCTTTGTTGTAGACGACGATTCGACGAAGAACACACCCCTCTTCTTTGTTTGGCTCTCAAAAGCTCTCCCAATTTCTCGTTCTTTTCTCCTCTGTAAAACTAGGGTTTTCTTATTGAGTTATGTCTATCACAAACTCATTAATGTAGGTTTTATATCATTAATCTTGAAATTAAGCCTATGGACCAAGCCCAAATGACTTGAACACCCCCTTGTGAGTCTGATTATGCCTAAAAATGTCATGAGACACATTTACTACCTCCGGGTACTCTTTTTCTACTATATCAACCTATTCAGAATCAACCGTGCACTCAAAATTGCCATTCGAGTCACTTAACTAAAATCTCCAACCCCGACCTAAAACGACACATGTAATTTAGTTACAAATTTGTATTTGGATTTGTCGATTTAGTTATGAATTTTATGGGGTCTCACAGTTTAGTACATCGTCGGTGTGTTTAAGTAAGAAGCATACAAGGTTTTTGACGTACCGACAAGTTGGATCATGAAAATGTACAATGTATCAAGTATGTATCATGGGGTTTAGGATGAACATATATAATGTATAAATATTTTAATCTTGTTCACTTTTTGGATCAGTTTTTTGAGTTTTTAGTTTTGTCCCACAAGTGATAACCAAAGAGAGAGAGAGATGTAAAAACATATTTTATATTGATCTTTTGGTTTTTGTATTTATGCCAGAACTTAAAAAATCCATAGTCTAAGTATTATTTAAGTTCTAGATTGTATTGAAGATTTGGAGATGATGCCTTGCAAAGTGACTTCAATTTACCGAACTAGACAACACATTTTGTATTTGAGGTTTGGTAAAGCTAAAGTAGTGTTTTGTATTTTCTTAAGATCTTTTGGTTCAAAGGTTTGGGAAGAACTATTTTTTGAAAAGGTTGGAAACTAAACACGAGGATCTTGCTCGTTGCATGACTTAACCTAACACCTTATGACACAAGATGATGATAATCATGCACCATAAGTTTCCATGTTTTCTAAGGCGTGCCTCTCTTTCAAGAGGATTCACTATGTGCCCCTCTGAAAATTCATTTGAGTTTCATTCTTACGAACATACTTCTTAGGAGGGATACGTAACGCGTTATTTATAACACTACATGAGTTAGTAATTGCATCGAGTATCCATCATTTACAAAAAGAACAACTTAGGTATCTAATCTTATTCACTTCTTTAGATTTCGTCTCTTAGTGTCAGCGTCAGTCGATCAATTTATATTATGTAAATTTTCAAGGAATTTTGCTAAAATCTTATATGACACTTTTTACCTACAATATTTCTCATACAATGTTAGCTTTCATACGAAATAAAAATTGGAGGTAGAACTTATCACTGAAATTTTACACCGTAAGTGAAAGGGGAGAGTAAATTTTTTTATATACGATCACCTCGTACACAACATTTTTTTTCACTCGAAAAATCTTATACAAAGTTTGTCAGTCGTATGAATCCATTTCGTTCGTACAAGAGCTCAAAGTTTGATTTACTTTGTTTTCAAACCTATTTTCTTCACTATCATATAAATAAGGTAAAAATAATATCTCTAATCAATAACCCATTTTTTCTAACAAAACCCTAACTAGTTTTTAAGTGCTCTCCTGAGCGTTATAGAGATAGTGTCAATTTCATCACTCTTAAAGAGATTGTACGTAAAAATCCCTCCTCTTCACATATGAAGATTTAGTAGGAAAAAATACGTGTAGGTTGATCACATTCAAGCTGATATTGGTGGATATAAAGACATGAGGATTGTGCGAGTTACAATGAAGATATGATGTAAGATAAAATAATTACTAACATGGGAAGAGGTGACAATTCATACCATTTTAGAATATTCATGGATGGAGAACTAATCTTATGGAAGTTATGTACAAACTTGTGCAAAGTTGTGCAAACATTATTTAGTACTACTGAATATGAGTTTCGGAGGAGAGAGATACAGAGGCACCTACGCTTGATAGAGTATTCAAAGGTGTAGAGGTAGGTTTTGGATAGTTTTATACTTTAGGAGATGCATTGTAGTGGTGGGATTTGGTCACCACCGAGGAGGATAGTTCATAGTTGAGCATTCATCAGTTTTGAGTAAGTTTAAGGGAAAGTAATTTCCATGCTCTCAATAAATGTGTTTAAGATCTCAATTTTTTAGACTATGACATGAGGAGCGAACTATTACTGAGTATGACCAGGAGTTTTCCCATATCTCTCAATTTATCCTAAGAATTTTAGCATGGAGGTGAAGAAATGGATCGATTTATTTGGGGCCTTATTTAGTGGATCAGATATGTGTTTCTTAGCAACCCTAACTTCACCACCCACACTTAGGTTGTGGATGCTGCACTACTTCATTATAGGGTCACCACGAGTTCCATAGAGAGACGAAGCCTAAGAAAGAGAAATTTGGAGCTAACTAAGGGCCAAAGATGAGTGAGGGTGTTTAGTTGTCCCATTGACAGGGGGGTCACAACAACATTATAGAGGATATCCACAGGGGGAACAACCCCTTAAAGGATTCAGAGGAGATGATCAATGCTGAAAGGGCGATTAGGGGTAGGACTGTCCAGGGTAATAGGCCAACAACATCTAGACCAATAGGGTCAAAAAGGACAGGGTCAACAGGATCGACCCCAAGGACAAGGCTAATAGTTTTGCCAATTTTGAGGAATTGTTTTACATGTGGCGAGTAGAGCCGCTCATTCAGGAGATGCCCAAGAGGTTAACTGTCCTGTCAGGGCCAGTTTCAGTAGGGGTAGTAGTAGTTTTTGTCATCCCAACTACAATACTATGCTTTGCCACCACCTCCGTGTTACCACCACCACCACCTAGGGAGGGATGCCCACAACTCTATTATAGATGTGTGTACAACATCTATTAGTAGGACTAACAATCCCACCAAATCCATAAAGAGTTCTGTTTATATTATTTTATAGTTATGAACATGTTTTATTCGACACAGGGGCATTGCATTCCTTTGGTAATTATACTCTTTTTGAGACTTCGGGGTTATTAGATATTTTTGCCGATTCCATGCACATGGATACCCCAGTGAGTAGTGGTGTTGCCTTATGTCATGTTTGTAGAGAAGTGGGAGTGGAGATTGGCCGTTTATGTTTTTCTGTCACTTATTACTTTTAAACATGCGAACTTATGATGTCATTTTAGTGATTGACTGGTTAGCTCAAAATACACTCAGATTGTCTATACCAGAAAGGAGATCACGTTTTCCATCCTCGGGAAATTTATGTTTCTTATAGCCATGCCTAGGCTTGAGGGAGGGTATATAACTTATTTATACTATTTATATGAGATTACATTGGAGACTGTTACTGTTTTTTGAAATCGATACCTGTAGACCAGGAGTTCATAGACATATTTGATGAGGTATCGACGTTACCTCTATTACATGAGGTTTATTTTGTATTGATTTGGTACCATTCACTAAGCCCATCATGAGGTCACTGTAACGGATGTTTCCATTAGAGATAAGGGAGATATAAGAGCAGATTCAGTAGTTTCTGAGTTAGGGTGGGGAGATCCTATACCACTTGTGAAGAAGAAGGATGGTTTTGCTAAGGTTGTGTGTGGAATATAAAGAGCTGAACAAGGTCATGATACAAAACAAGTATATGTTTCCATGTAACTTTTGATCCGTTTGATTACTTAAGGGATGCATCATTCTTTTCTAAGACAGACTCTTATGTTTGGGGTATCATTAGTTGAGTATTCAAAAGGAGGATGTTCTGAAGATGACTTTTTTGACATGCTATGGATCATATGAGTTGTGTATCATGCTATTTTGGTTGACCAACATTCCAAAAGTGTTTATGGACTTAATGAATAGTGTATGTCCCTTTTATGAATCAGTTCGTAATTAGGTTCATCGACGACATACTTGTGTATTCTCGATCTGAGGAGGAGCATGGACACTATTTGAGGACTGTTTTGTAGAATATCGAGAGCATAACCTATATGCTAAGTCTCTAAGTGCCGATCCTGGTTGTGAGAGGTACATTTTTTAATACATTGTGTCGGAGGCTAGGATTTCAGAAGATCCTAGTAAAGTATTAGTTATGATGGAGTGGGGATAGACCATGGTGCTTACAGAGGTTAGGAGTTTCATGGTTGTAGCTGGATACTACAAGATGTTCATTGAGGGGATCTCAAGGATTTTTGGACCACTGACTCACCTCATCCGAAAGGAGGTACCATTTCTTTGGAGCCCAAGTTGTTAGATAGCATTTAAAAAGCAAAAGGATAGACTCATGACTGCACCCGTACTTTCTTTATCATGGGTCAAAGTGGACTATTTGGTTTATATTTATGCTTCACTTTAGAGGCTTGGAGGAGTTCTGATGCATGATGAGAGGCCTATAGCTTATGATTATTTTAAGTTTAAGCCTCACGAGGGAAACTGCCCCACCCATGATTTAGAGTTGACAGTCATAGTCTTTAACCTTCGTATCTAGAAACATTACCTATTAGGTGAGAGGTTCACATTGTTTTTGATAAGCAAAAGTGTCTATTTTATACCCCGAATAAAGGCATTTTAGTAAGTCGTTTTAATTAAAAATGGCCTTATGTTCATATTTATCTATATTGCAGGTCAATCATTAGTCGCAGTGTTAAATGATGCTAAATCCAGTCAATTGCGACAAAGAAGCGGTTAAAAGCTTATATCGAAGAAGTCAAAGGAGACTGCGAAGTCTGAGTCCACATTGAGCTTGCTCAGAAGAGTTTTGATGTCCCGAACCTTGTTCCAAACCAAATCTAAGCCTAGGCCGAGCCCAGTCCATACCTCGAGCCCGACGTGTGTTGAGTTTGTTCCTTTTTAGATTTCTTAGATTTTTATTTTGAGTCATTTTATTTTTAGGATTTATTTTAGATTTATTTAAGATTTTTAGAATTTATTTGCATATTTTATTTTTATTTTTATTTTTAATTTTATTCGTCTTTAGTTTTATTTTATTAGGATTAGTTTTTAGGATTTCATTTATTTTTATTTTTTAGATTTTACATTTTTAGGATTTTAGTTTATAGTTTAATAGATTTTTATTTTTATTTTTATTTCTTTTTAATTTCATTTTTTTATTGAGTCTTGATTTTATTTTTAGAGTAGTATTTTATTTTTAGATTTTTAGTTTTGTTAGTTTCATATATATTTTTTAGTTGTGTTATTTATAGGGTCACAACTTAAACACACACATTAAACCCACTCACATACACACTCATACACCTAAATTCCCATACACGTAAAACTACTCATCACCCACACCAACCATTCCATACACCCTCACCACACACAACCATACCCACACCATCTTCTTCCTTAAAACTTATCACTCTCTCTCACCTCCATTAAAACCCACCAACCTCAACCTCACTTATACTCACCATTACCACCCTCTTACCTAATACCCCCTGCCCTTATCCCTTAGTCCGGCGACACCACCTACTGCCCAAACCCGCCGAAAAATTAACTTCTGACCAAGATCAAACAAAATCGGCCAGCTCCCTATCACGGACAGCGGCCTGCTCCAGCCTCAACCCGCGTGCTGACCCATCTCAGACCCAGATCCTTACATCTAACCCAATATACGAAGTCCAAATCCGAGATCAGTTCGACCACCCCCGAAACCATAACCCGGAGGCCAAGGAGTTTAACCCGATTCCTATTTTCGCCCCCTGGCGGCCCGCGGCGGTCGGACCAGCTCGACCCGCCTGAAATCTTACCCGCGTACTGACCCATCACCAACCGAACCTTACCCGACCCCTTCAAATCGAGACCCACCTGCTTCCTTATCCCCGACCATTCAACCATCTCAAGCCAAAATCAAATCCCTTAAAAATCGGACACAATCCCAATCCAAATGAAATCCCACCCATATCTCCTCTAAACAACAAAGATCGTGGGTCAATAAAAGAGAAGGAGCATCTCATAAAAAAGAGAACTCTCAATTTAGGAACAAAAAAAAGATACGCAGAGAGAGAGAGAGAGAGAGTGTATATTATGTACAGTTTAGGATCATGAATATTTTTTAAAAAAATACAAAACAAAATTTGTTAGATTTAGAATATTTTTTAAGTTAGTTTTCAGTCTTGTTTTTGTAATCAAGTGTTGAAAATTATGAAGAAGTTGGACGCATGTCAAGGCACATTTCAAGACAAATTTGTGGAAAAAATTGCGTATTGTATTTCTACATTCTCTTTTCAAATTATTTCATTCTTGACATATTATTTATTGTTGTTTATGCACTCATGAGAATGTTTGTCAAAACACCCCATTCAAGGGGTGGGATGCACTCCGAATGATATTAATTTACTTATCTCAATTTCATTAATGCTATAATTCTAGGGAAATTATTTTTAACCGTCACCAATTAATTTATGTAATGAAAATTAGTAAATTAATTGAACAAATTAATGTTTGAATTTAGGAATCGAACTAGAGATAGGTTTTTTTGAAATTTAAATATTAATTCGGTGTTGAAATTTGAAGATTGATATTTTTTTTGTTAAATTGATCCTAGCGGGTAATTTTCTGAAAATAATATGATTCTTAACTTTTCATTGTGTGACATTTTTAAATTAATTTTCTAAAAATTTATAATTTTAATGAGAGTTAGATTATTGATTTAATATTATCTCGAAATATTTCACATTAATAAATTGAGAAATTAAAATAATTGAAAATGCAGTGTAATCCCATCTCTTGACCTTCTCACGTTATTTCACACTCGGTTGCACATCATTTTTCATTATTTAGTCATAATTTTAATTTAAGCATTAATTCAGTAATTTTCCCTAGAAATTGTTTTAAAAATAAATAAAAAAATCAAAAAAAATTATTTTAATAAAAAAATTTGAATTTCACGTTTTCATGTAAATTGTTTCACCTTGGAAGTTGGATTGATACCCCTACTTACCGCAATACGAGTTATTTTTATACAAGTTTTGTAGGTACTCAAGGGAATTTTGAGAGTGGCTTTTGAAGGCAAGGACCATATGTGCAAAAAAGTTACTAATCAAATGGCGCCGTTGTCGTCTTCTTAGCCGAAGACTTGTAATTTTTTTTTATTTTTTTTATTTTTTTTTTCTATTTTTTCTTTTTAGTTTTAGTTATTCCTTATCACTCTTCCTTAGACTGGTTGTATAGGATTTTTGAAGATTGTGTATTTATTTGGGGTGCATTTTGACACCATATTATTTTTGTAATAATTATTCGTTAAAAAAAAGTGAAAAGGGAAACCGGACAAGGTAGAGAGAGGGCATCCAAGGCGAGGATTTTTGAAGCCTCTCTACCTTGGGTCGGTAGGACTCCCGGGGACGACTGAGATAGGCGAGATCTCCCCCCGGTCGACTCAACTCGGTCTTCACCCCACGTGTGTAAAAACCGTGGGAGGTATAATTTTTTTATCCCTCCCGCCTCTCCTGCCATCGAGTTCATGTTTTGTGTGATTAAGTGCTTATATGTGCCTTTAATTTCTGCATCGTACTTAAATTGAATGGTTTGATGAATTAATTTACCTAAGACCTAGACCCGATAATTGAAACGAGAAGGGATTTCATCACCCGACTCACTCGCTTATCCATTGTGTGCTATCCTAATTGTCAATAAATTTAAAATCAATCAACTAACTAGCCCCGTAGGAACACATTTTTGCAACAGGAGATCGTAAGATAACTTTCGTGATTTTTGTCGCCCGCGAACTTAGTTAAAATTTGACTACCCCTTGCACTAATTTTGAAGATAATAATTAGCTATGTGCTCGTTAGGATTTTTCTTGACTCGTGTGTGTCCTATTCAATTCTTTCGGTAACCAGTTTTAGTTTGTTCGTCCAAATAAAGAGTCTATTTTTCCCCTTTTTCGAAAAATACCAAAAATATTTTCTTTTTTTTTAAATATTTTCAAAAATCCCAAAAAGATTTTATTTTTTTCCCTATTTAAAATACCCAAAAGATTTTCCTTTTCTTATTTTCAAAAATCACAAAAATATTTTCTTTTCTTTTGAAAAATATTTAAAACTGAAAAATATTCCTCTTGTCATGGCCGAAGAACGTCCTTTACGGGAATACTTTGGCCATTTCACATTCTCTCAAAGTTTGTTTGATGATAAGCCCGAATCGAACCTTCATTCATTAATTGATGGCTTTAACTCTCAAACACCCATTGTTGATACTCGTTTGTCGTCCACGCACACATGTCCTACTCCACCGCCTCCGGTGTTGAGTGTCAACACATCCCATGCTTCGTCGTGCACACACTACTTTCTTCTTGATCACTTATCCCATGAGTGTTCATTTATATTCTCTCCATCTGAACCCACCATGGAACATGTGTCTCCATATGACGCTGTTTCGGAACCACCCTCGATGTCTTTTCACGGTATATCCAATGTCGAAGGGTATGAGTACCCAAGCTATTCATGGAGGCCTGATCATCCTTCCATGCAATCTGAATCACAACGCCATGTTGTGGATCCTTACGGTTTCCAACAGTCGTCATCGCCACCTCGTGCACCTCATATCTATTAGTCCACTTACTATGCTCCTCATGCTGATCACCCTATTGTCTCCCACGGAGATCTTCTTCCGTGTATGAACAACTTGACCCCATTCCCCAAACTTCATATGAGTATTCTCCACATCCTAGTGTTTCTAGCCAGTTTTGACCACCTCAACCACCACCGCCACCCACTACCACTTCTCCGCCACCTTGCACATCCACTCTCAAAAGTATCTTGCAAAAGTTCGCGCACACTCTTCACTCTCAAAATGAACCCCTTCAACGACTTGAACACAGGTTTACTGCATTTGAGTGTGAGAACGAGTCAGATTTCACCCCAAGTCAACCCATTATTGACCCCGCGTGGGACGATGATGTGTCGTCTTGTGCCACTGATTTTGAGTGTGACCAACCCTATCCTCCTGAGAATCTTGAAGTTGAGACCACCCCGTGGTCCGAGCCCCAAGTTGACAATTGTGTTGACATATCTCCACTGTTTGTGAGACTGACCCCACTTCGCCCTATCCTCTCGAACCCACCATTGAGGTTCGCCTTTCCCCTTCCACCGAATCCATAATTATGCCCAAGCTTACACCTTTTGATCCTTCCCTGTGTGTTCCTGAGGAACCCATTATTTATCGGTTAGCTCCAGCTACGAATGCTCACCAATGTCCCAAAATAGCATCAGAGATGGTCCCCACCTCTCTTGATATGGATCCTATCCCATCATATTTGGCTCCCCTTAATCCGAATATTGATGTCGATTCATCTATCTCGGATCTTAAAGCCTCATTATAACATTTCACCACCTCAGATGGTGACGCAATGGTGGCTAATTTGATCACTCCCTCGTTTATTTCCACACTTCCTCCCGCGATTTCCCTTGAGGATCACTCCACGCCTCATGAGGAGTGTATGCCTCCTACTCATGAGTTAGATCATCTCCCCCCACCCTTTGTCCCACCCGATCCACACATCGTCCCTTCTACCCCACAACTTGGTTTGGACCTTGTTATTGCACCTCACCTGTTCACATCTAAGCATTTAGGTCCTCACTTCCACCCACCCTCCACCCTAGTGCTCCATGATCCTATTTGTACACTTTTACTTGAACCCACCATCCATGTGAGTATTTATGCTACTCCACCCATATGTGACACCGAGCTTGTTACTCTACGAACACCACTTCTTTGTGGTGTTGAATTTTTCCCTCCACCGCTCCCTGGTGTGTCACGGCATGACCATTATCATCGTCCATTTATAGAATGGTCATGCACTTTATCTGAGGCTCACCACATCACTATTGTTAAACCATTCCGCCTCCCTCACAAATTCGAGCATCCTGCTTATAGGGCCCTTGTTTCCCTCACCTTTCGGCTCAATAAGGCCCATGATCGGTGCCTGTTCACCCTCACCCTTGCCCATCTTCACCCTACCCTGATACCCACCCACCCATGGCCCACTGATGCTTTGCATCGTGTGATGCACTTTGCCATACAAGTGCACTGACCCGTTTTAGCCTTTATCCAACAAGACTGATGCTTCAGTCTTGTTTGGGGGTGATTTTCATCACCCGATTTTTCTGCCACCATGTGCTTTCATAGTTCGTATCTTTAGGGTGAGATTGGTTCTGTCTCGCTAAAGTCGTTAAACTTAGCGCTATTGGGAGGCAACCCGTCGTTTATTGTTTCTGAGTATGAGTCTTATCCTGTTTGGGGGTGGTGTTTCACATCACCCACTGATTTTCATATGCTTTATAGACTTGTACATATTTTTGTGTCGCATCTGTTCTTCAGGTTTCATCTATACTCCATCATGCAGTACATTTTCATAAGAGGTTCATTCTGGTAATATATTTTCTACCTTGTGCTTCTCATTTTTATATAGAGTTTTAAACATCGAGGATGATGTTCTCTTTTGTTTGGGCGTGGGAAATTTACCAAAATTGTACTTATTTTGAAAAAATTTCTGAAACAAGTGATTTTAAACTTTTTGTGCAGGTAAATTTTTTTTTATGATATGATTTGTCTATCATCCCTCTTTTAGAAATCTCAGAATACCCGTGTTCAACCCTAAAATTACACTTTTTATCATAAAATTAAATAATATCTCTTAAAGCGTAATTACACTACGAATTTCTAGACTCAGCAATTTGCACTGTCACTTTTACAATCAAAAGTTGAAGAGCAATTATATTCTCAAGAGAGCTTTAAAAGATCACTAGTGGCGACCTAAACCCGTGAGATTTGAGCTATTCACCTTTCTGAGGGTTTTTACGTATCTCTGAGTCACAAGTGACTTAACTTCTTTGGGTACTACTTTTAGTCATTGTATGGTCTCATTATTTTTCAAATTTCGCTCAATCACTGAGAATGACGTTACTTTCGAGTTGTAAGAAACACGTGACTTGTAGTTTGTCCCAAGCACTAAACCGATTTTTCCATACACTTACCATTTTTACCCTTCACTCTACCTATTATCATTCCACATTTTTCTTATTCATATGTGTCCCATATACCATCCACATATCATTTCCCATCACTACCATAATTTTTGAAAAAAAGAGTGTTTGAGATTATTGATAAGAAGCTTTTTGCGTATGTATCGTTGTAGTGCAAAAGCCACTCTCAAAATTCTCTTGAGTACCTACAAAACTTGTCTAAAAATAACTCGTATTGCGGTAAGTACGAGTATCAATCCAACTTTCAAGGTGAAACAATTAATGTGAAAACGTGCAATTTCAATTTTTTTATGAAAATATATATATATTTTTTTATTTTTAAATAATTTCAAGGGAAAAATTAACAAACAAAAGCTAAAAATTATAAAATGACTAAATAATGAAAAAGAATGTGCAACCGAGTGTGAAATAATGTGAGAAAGTCAAGAGATGGGATTACACAACATTTTTAATTATTTTAATTTCTCAATTTAATAATTTGAAATATTTTGAGATAATATTAAATCGATAATCTAACTCCCGTTAAAATTATAAATTTAATAAAATCTTTTTCAGAAAATTAATTTAAAAATGTCACATGATGAAAAATTAGGACTACGCTATTTTCAGAAAATTACCCGCTAAGATCAATTTATAGAAAACAATATCAATCTTCAAATTTCAATACCGAATTAATATTCAAATATCGGAAAAACCTATCTCTAGTTCGATTCCTAAATTCAAACATTAATTCTCTCAATTAATTTACTAATTCTCGTTACATAAATTAATTGGTGACAGTTAAAATTAATTTACCTAGAAATATAAAATGAATAAAACTAATTAATTAAATTAACATCATTCGCAGTGCATCCCACCCCTTGAACGGGGTGTTTAGCCAAACATTTTCATGTGTGCATAAACAACAATAAATAATATGTCAAGAAGGAAATAAATTGAAAAGAGAATGTAGAAATACAATACGCAATTTTTTTCACAAATTTGTCTTGAAATGCGCCTTGACATGCGTCCAACTCCTTCATAATTTTCAGCACTTGATTACAAAAAGAAGAGTAGAAACTAAACCTAAAATTTATTCTAAAGTTAAACTAATTTTTTGTATTTTTCTGAAATTTTTTTATGATCATAAAGTGTACATAATATACCGTGTTTTTTTCTCTCTCTGCGTCTCTTCTTATGTTAGTCTTTTTTTTTTATGTCGAGAGTGTCCTCTTTTTAAAGTGGGTTTCACTCTTTTTTTTAAGTCCTCGATGCTTTATTTTTATTGTTGGATGAGAGATTCTTGGGGATTTGGAGATGGCTAAATAAAAGGTGGGTAAAGGTCCTATTTTGGTGGAAGAAATAAGGCTGGAAATGGTTTAAGGCTCGTGGCAGGTCGGGTTGGGTTGCTGAATTCGGAGTTGGAAAAAACTTGGATTTTGAGTTATGGTGGCGGGTCATGGGCCTGAGCTTGGTGGAGCTTGGGACACCAAGTGGGCTGCCTCGGGTTCGGGTAAATCACGGGTTAGATCCTAGTTTTGATGCTGGCCGAAAGTGATGAGGGGGTTATCGCCGGAGTGGAGGTCGCCGGAGGCTTGAGGTAACGCCGAAAGTGGCAGGGGAGTCGCGCGGCCGGCGCTGCTGGGACGCCGCCGGTCAGGTGGGTCTCCGGCTTGGGATAGTGTTGCGGGTTTGGCTCGTGGCAGGTCGGGTTGGAGGTCTTAGATATGGGTATGGGGTTTTTGGTTTGGTGAATTGGTATTTTGGTAATGAAAATGGAGGATGAGAGAGAATCGTAGAGTTGTGTTAGGGAAGATGATGAATAGTAATTGTGCGTGTGTGGGTGTAGAGTAGTAAGGTGCGAGGGTGAGGGGTTGTGTTGTGTGTATATGAGTGTATGGAAGTAGGATATATGAGTATGTTTAAGTTTCGGGTTATTTAGTGTGTGTGTAATTTGTACCCTAAAAAATGACATAATAATATATATATATATATATATATATATATATATATATATATATATATATAAAACTAACAAAACTAAAAATCTAAAAATAAAATATTGTTCTTAAAGTAAAATAAAATAAAGACTCAAACAAAAAATGAAATTAAAAAGAAATAAAAATAAAAATCTATTAAACGAAAAACTATAATCCTAAAAATGTAAAATCTAAAAAAAATTAAATGAAATCCTAAAAACTAATCCTAATAAAATAAAATAAAGATTAAAAATTAAAAACTAAAAAGAATCAAAATCAAAATAATGAAATAGAAAAATAGAAAATAAATCTTAGAAATTTCTAAATAAATCTAAAATAAATCCTAAAAATAAAAATGACTTAACTAAAAATCTAAAAAATAATAAAAAGGCACAAATTAACACACATCGGCTCGGGGTATAGACTGGGCTCGGTCTGGGCTAGGTTAAGGTTACGGGACTGATTCAGGGCATCGGAACACATCTCGGCACGCTCAAATATGGACTTCTCACTTCACGGTCTCTTTGGATTTCTTCGATGCACGCTTTTGACTGCTTCTGCGTCGCAATTGACTGGATTTAGCATTATTTAACAATACGACTGCGTATTGACCTGCAAAATGATAAAATACGAACATAAAGCCAATTTTAATTAAAACAAATGACTAAAATGCATCTATTCGGGGTATAAAATAGACACTTTTGGGTGCTTATCAATTATCATTATAAATTGTCTTCATTTTTGTTATGAAAAGAAAAAAATGCATCGCAATAAAAAAATAGAAAAAAAATGAAGTAAAGAAAAAGAAAAAAATAATAAAAAATAAAAAAGAAGAAAAAAGAAGATTCGATCATAAGTTCAAATGATGAAGACAATAGTGAGTCAAAGTGTGTCACACTCCTCTCAAAAACCCTCATTCATCTTCTTCATTTCATTTTCCCCTCATACCTTACATAAATCCCATTTTCACCCTTGGTGACGTGTTCAGGCAAATGAGAAGATTATATGGTGAATAACTTGACATTCTCAAAATAGTGGTTAACAATCCTTTATGAGACCATTTTTTTTCATATATCCGTTATTTTCAATAAAGTGTGTGAGACGTTTGAACTTGCTTACATTTACTCACATCCTCACACACTAGAGAGATACACTTACCCAATTCTCAGAGAGTTCGATTCAGAGAGATATATCCAGTGAGAATTGAAGTCAAAGCTTTGATTCTATAAAGACGATCTAAGAATTACTCTAATGATACTTAGGATTGTTTCACACTAACACATGTTGAGTTTTTGGAAGGATTACGCTTTTTGGTATTAAGTAATTTTATATCTTCTTTTGATAGTTGAAAACGGTAAGCCTTGACATCCTTTTTAGTTGGGTTGTATAGTGATTCATCGTCAAATCTGAAACTACATCTCAATAAAAAGTTTGAATTCTGTGGGTATATTCATTGCAAACCCTCACGAGACACCACTCGTCCTGTAGGGTAACCTATAGGTTTAACGGCTTGTTGTACATGCTAAGTGCAATCACCAGTGCCTGGGAAAGTGGCACATTTTTGGTTACTTATCTCTGTTTTCTCTCTAATTTTTGCTCGAGGACTAGAAATGTTCTGTTTGGAGGTGGTGTCATAAGTACCCAAAAGTGTCTATTTATACCCCGAATATAGGCATTTTAGTAACTCGTTTTAATTAAAAATTGCCTTATGTTCGTATTTATCTATATTGCAGGTCAATCTGCAATTGCAGTATTAAATGATGCTAAATCCAGTCAATTATGACACAGAAGCAGTTAAAAGCTTGCATCGAAGAAATCAAAGGAGACAGCGAAATCTGAGTCTACATTGATCTTGCCCAGAAGAGTTCCGATGTTCCGAACCTTGTTCCGAACCAAATCCAAGCCTAGGCCGAGCCCAGTCCATACCCCGAGCCCGACGTGTGTTGAGTTTGTGCCTTTTTAGATTTTCTCAGATTTTTATTTTGAGTAATTTTATTTTTAGGATTTATTTTAGATTTATTTAAGATTTTTAGAATTTATTTGCGTATTTTATTTTTATTAATATATTTTTATTTTTACTTTTATTTTTATTAGACTTTAGTTTTTATTTTATTAGGATTAATTTTTAGGATTTCATTTATTTTTATTTTTTAGATTTTACATTTTTAGGATTTTAGTTTTTAGTTTAATAGATTTTTATTTTTATTTCTTTTTAGTTTCATTTTTTTTATTGAGTCTTGATTTTATTTTTAAAGTAGTATTTTATTTTTAGATTTTTAGTTTTGTTAGTTTTATATATTTTTTTTAGTTGTGTTATTTTCAGGGTCACAACTTAAACACACAAATTAAACCCACTCACATACACACTCATACACCTAACCTACACCTAAAACTAATCTCACCCTCACCCTTTTTCCCTATACCTCACTACACCCTAAGACTACCTCCATCTTCATCCCCAAACACCTCTCACTCTCTCTCCTCCTCCATTAAACCCACCACCCATTTCTTCTCCTCATCCACCATTAACTCATTTACTCATTCAACCACCATACCGACTTGTCACGACCCCCCTTACCTCCTACCTCCGAAACCCGCCGACCAGCCACCATACCCGCTGGCGAACTCCGGCTAGTAGACCTAAGCCGAAATCCATCAACCCCATCCCTACCCGACCTGCCACGATCTCAAACCCGAGACCACCCTGCCCCATTCCATACCCGGGTTTTAAAGCCCAAACTCAGCCCCTTAGCCACATGCTCCGGCCCATCATCACCAACCCGAACCGACCTCCACCAAATCTGGGCCTCCATCTTCTAACCCGAGCCCCTGCCAATACCCTGCTCACCCGCGGTGGCCGGACCAGATCGACCCGCCCGAAACCTTACCCGCGTACTGACCCATCACCAACCGGACCTTACCTTACCCCTTCAAACCGATACTCACCTGCTTCCTTATCCCCAACCATTTAACCATCTCAAGCCAAAATCAAATCCCTTAAAAATCGGACACAATCCCAATCCAAATGAAATCCCACCCATATCTCCTCTAAACAACAAAGACCGTGGGTCAATAAAAGATAAGGAGCATCTCATAAAAAAGAGAACTCTCAATTCAGGAACAGAGAGAGAGAGAGAGAGAGAGAGAGAGAGAGAGAGAGAGAGAGAGAGAGAGAGTATATTATGTACAATTTAGGTTATGAAAAAAAATTTAAAAAATACAAAACAAAATTAGTTATCTCTAGAATATTTTTTAAGTTTAGTTTTTAGTCTTATTTTTGTAATCAAGTGTTGAAAATTGTGAAGAAGTTGGACGCATGCCAAGGCGCGTTTCAAGCCAAATTTGTGAAAAAAATTGCGTTTTGGATTTCTACATTCTCTTTTCAAATTATTTCCTTCTTGACATATTATTTATTGTTGTTTATGCACACATGAGAATGTTTGGATAAACACCCCATTCAAGGGGTGGGATGCACTGCGAATGATATGAATTTACTTATCTCAATTTCATTAATGCTATAATTCTAGGGAAATTATTTCTAACCGTCACCAATTAATTTATGTAACGAGAATTAGTAAATTAATTGAACAAATTAATGTTTGAATTTAGGAATCGAACTAGAGATAGGTTTTTCCTAAATTTGAATATTAATTCGGTATTGAAATTTGAAGATTGCTATTGTTTTCGTTAAATTGATCCTAGCGGGTAATTTTCTGAAAATAATATGATTCTTAACTTTTCATTGTGTGACATTTTTAAATTAATTTTCTGAAAAAGATTTTATTAAATTTATAATTTTAACGAGAGTTAGATTATTGATTTAATATTATCTCGAAATATTTCACATTAATAAATTAAGAAATTAAAATAATTGAAAAGGCATTATAATCCCATCTCTTGACCTTCTCACATTATTTCACACTCGGTTGCACATCATTTTTCATTATTTAGTCATAGTTTTAATTTTATCATTAATTAAGTAATTTTCCCTTGAAATTGTTTTAAAAATAAATAAAAAAATTATGTTAATAAAAAAAATTTGAATTGCACGTTTTCACATAAATTGTTTCACCTTGGAAGCTGGATTGATACCCCTACTTACCGCAATACGAGTTATTTTTAGACAAGTTTTGTAGGTACTCAAGGGAATTTTGAGAGTGACTTTTGAAGACAACGACCATATACGCAAAAAATCTTCTTATCAGTTTTCTTATTTAAAAAGTTTATATTATTTGTTCCCTCATAGGGAGTTGAATTTGAGACAAAGGAGATGGTTGGAGTTTGTTAAGGACTAACACTTCTCAATTCAGCTTATCCAGGGAAGGCGAATATGGTGATGGACGCTTTGAACTATAGATTCATCGTTACCAAGTAAGATTTGTGGGATAAGTATGGGGACGAGTTACACAATTTATGGATGGAGAAGGGGGATAACTTACTGTAGGAGGGTAGTGAGACCGTGGTCTATGAATAACTGGAAAGGGTGAGGCATGAACCACTCCAATGGACGTTTTCTGCAAGGTTCTCAAGAACTTCTGGAGCAGCTTCTGATGGAACCTTCTCCTTTGGGTAAAAATGGAGCTCAAGCTGGAACTCCCTCCCTGCAAGAAGGTATACTTCCACAATAATAATAGTAATTTTCTCAAGAATAGCTCCTGAGAATGATGGCTGCTAGTGAGGAGTGAAAGAACAAGGCACTTAGCACTAGAGAGAGAGCAGGGAGAGAACACTAGACTCAAATCTTTGTTCAACTTTTTGGTTTTCAACGTCTCGGTGTATAAATCACTAAACTCTTTTTGGATATTCCCTTCTCCCTCACTCAAAATACCATCCTCCCTCTCACTATCCCCCGAATGAGTCGAAACATCATTGAGTCTCTCACGTTTAGATATGTCCTCATCGGTGTGGGATAAACTAGAATTGTTAATGTGACTAGCCATGCAAGAAACACACTTTTCACGTGGTGATTCTCCCCCTGAATCAACCTACTCAATGTCACTATCGCCAAGAGTGTCTTTGCTTATAATCTCTTTGCCCTTTCTCTTTATCATAGCGGGACACTCAAAATACTTGTTCTCTTTACCCTCGCACTCAAAACACATTATATCTTCCTATTCCTCACAGCTATCGTTGACCCCATTATTTTTTTTCTCAAAAATCTTTTTATTGGAAGAATTGTTTTTGGAAAACTTGAGAAACATTTTAAAATTTCTTCTTTTTAAAATCAACCTCACCCTCACCCTCAAATTCACAAACTCTCTCATTTTTCTTCTTCTTAACTTGAATGTTTAAATCTATCCCTACTTCTTTAGGTATAATTATTTTAGGGAACATATCTCACTCGTAAATCTGAAGATCTCCTACAAGTTCTTCTAACCTATGAGTGTCTAAAATCCCTAACGAATTAAGCACGATGACCTTAGGAATAAAATGGGTAGGGAGCAACCTCAAAATATTTTTCACAACTCTCGTTGTCGTAATTTTCTCACCCAAATTAAAACTCGAATTTACAATGTCGGAGAACCTAGCATAAAATTCATCAAAACTCTCGGACTCTAACATAGTGATGATCTCAAATTGGGTGGTCAAATTCTGAAGCTTTGATGCTTTCACAACATTGGTACCCTCGTGACTGAGTTGGAGGGTATCCCATGCTTCTTTAGACATAGTGAACGTCATGATGTAATGAAACTCATCAAGGGTGACGGCTCCAAAAATATCACTAAGTCCACTAGAATTTAAATTACTCCATTTAAATTCCTCATCAGTCCAGGAAGAAACAACTTTAGGGCCAACAATATTATCAATGGTGGCAGTCGGAGGAGTCCACCCTCTTTCAAAAATTAACCAGACTCTCTCATTTATGGATTTCAAAATAAACCTCATCCTAGCTTTCCAGTAAGCAAAATTGGTACCATAAAAAATGGGCACTCGATTATACAAATTCTCCACTAAAATAAAAAAATTCAAAGATCAACAATTTAAAAAAAAAATTGATATCAAGAGAAAAATATTTTTGCGAAAAGATCACACTGCAAATTTTTGTAACTGACTCTGATACCAATTTGAGAGAATTGGTATCAGTAAAAAAAACTCTTTGAAAAATACGAATCAGACGATAACTTGGTGCAACCTGCTCTAATACCAATTTGAGAGTGCGCTGTCTCGATCTTTATGGATTATTTATATAATTTAGTGTCCAAGACACACAAAACCAAATTTTATTTTATTAACCCTATGACATCCATCGAGATGATAAAGCAAATAAAATAAGCATCCAAACATGACAAGGTAATTTAAGGAAAAATACCATAAGGGAAAAACTTTATATTAACTTTATAAAATTTACAAATTCTGTAAAGGAATCTACTATGATCATCTCAAGAACCACAAAGCCGTAGCTTTCCTTCAGAAATGATCCTCTCAAGAATCACAAGAATCAAAGTCCTCCATCTTCCGTAGTGAATACCCTTGGGTTTAACAAATCATCCATGGATTTAAACTTGATTCATTCAAATATATATTGGGGATGTTATTTGTGAATCAAAAAGATTTTCTCAAAACCAAAGGTTGAAAACTTTGCAAAGGATATGCAGAAAGAGTTTTGGCAAGGGTCTTAACGAAACTAAACACAAAATAGGTATTTATAGTTCATTCACAAAATTTTGTGGAAGTAGGCTCGTTGGAATGAAAAACTAATCTCGTTTGAACGAGAAAAGAACCTCATTTGATTGACAGCAAACTCGTTTGAATGAAATCCTAATATTTTTTGAGCGAGCTTCAAACGAGCTTCAAATGACATAAAACAATACGCCCCTTGAGATGTTAGATTGAAGAAACCTTCAGGCGACCACTTCGACCGAAAAGAAAATCTCATTTGAATGAGATTCCTATCTCATTTGAATGATATGCGCGTGCTTAAATATTTTTAACTAAAGAAAAATTGCCTCGAGTTTAAATAAAAAAAAATCCTGCTTCCAGTTATAATAAAAACAAACATCCCAAGATAAATTAGGGAACAAATTTAAACTTAATAGCATTATACGTTCAAAGTATGGAGATGCTTGAATGTTGGAGACTTTGGATCTTTGGACTTCATCTCAGCTTGAATCCATATGTAGCGGAATATGCCAAAAACTAATGTAAGCCTAAGATATTTGAGCAATGAGAGAAAATATGCTCTTACACTACGTATAGAAGACATGTAGGAAGCCACTGTTCATGTAGTCGTCTTTATAAGAGGGATTACTATTCCCCTAGAAAAGGTAGTTCTTTATGTTCGGGCAGGAGGTATCTCTAAGATTTTTGAGTTCCTCATGGTCGATAAAAGAAGGCTCTATAACCTCCAAATAGAAGAAAAAGCATGGGAGACCTGGTATTGAGAAAACCAAAGTTTCCCCTGCCGATCATGTTATAGAACCCCTTCAAGAAGTAACGGTTGATGATAATTTTCTCGAAAATAAGTCCTTGATTAGTAGTTCACTAATGAAAGAAGAGTAAATAGAGATAGCTATTTTCCTTAAAACAAACTAAGACTTATTTTCCTGGAAACCATATGACATTCCAGGAATAGATCTAGAAGTAATGTGTCACAAGCTCCATGTGGATCCATTACATCCACCAGTGACTCAAAAGTGTGAGAAAATACGCTCGATAAGGACAAGGTTATTGAGGAGGAAGTAGGGAGAATCTCTAACGTGCATTCCATAAAGGAAGTTTAATTACACAAGTGGTTATCAAACCCACTAATTGTTAAGAAAAGTAACGAGAAGTGGAGACCCTATTTATATTTCACTGACATGAATCGTGCATGTCCAAAGGACATTTGTCTTTACCCAAGATAGATCATTTATCGATGCCACTACTAACCACGATCATATGAGCTTCATCAATGCCTACTCAGGGTAACATTAAATCCTATTATTTACCCTTGAACAGGAAAAAATTTCATTCATCACCACATTGGGGTTGTATTACTATGGGTGATTTCATTCAGAGTAAAGGATATCGGGTCTACCGACCAGAGATTTGTGACGATGATGTTCAAGAAGCAATTGGGAGACATGATGGCGGTATATATATATATATATATATATATATATATATATATATATATATATATATATATATACATATATATAGGATAACATTGAAGACCTAAAAAAACTTTTGAATCCTTCGTTACTACAGGATGAAACTAAACGCGATGAAGTTCTCAACTAGTGTACAATCGGAAAAGTTCCTTGAATACCTAGTCAGTCGAAGTGGTATTGAGCCAAACACCGAATGGATTGAACCAATAAGGAATGTCAAACCCCCAAAACTGTGAGCGAGGTATAAAAGTTAACTGGCAAGATAGGTGCTCTCAATCGTTTCTTATCCAGATCCTCAGAGAAGTTCCAACTTTTCTTTCCAACAGTTATGAATTAAAGGAAGGAAGTATGGAATGAATAATGCACCAGGGCACTTGAAAAAAAAACTATTTGAGCAACAACCACTGTTGACCATTCCGAACGATGATGTTCCTTTGTACTTGTATTTGGAAATGTTCAATGGCGCTGTTAGTTAAGACTTAGTTTGTGAGAAGAATAAGGGTCAGACTCTAATATATTATGCAAGAAAAATATTGCTCGATGTTGGAAAATGATACCTACCATTAAAAAGCTTTCATACGTGCTGGTGATAGCCTTTAAGAAGTTAAAACATTACCTTGAGGCACATACTATCATTGTTCTAAACTCCTTCCCTCATAAAGCAATGCTTGGGAAGGCCGAACTATCTGGACAGATGTCTAAGTGGTTGGTAGAACTCAGAAGGTTTGATATCCAGTTTCAGCCTAGAGCCTCAGTCAAAAGGGAAGTCATAGTATACTTCATCATTGAAATTACAACTCACCAATAACTAGTAGAGACTGGTAATGGAAGTAAAAACCTTATCTTGTATCCTATCAAAGAAAGTAATAAATGGGGACTATATGTTGATGGATCCTCAAATTTGAAGGGAGAATGAGTTGGGTTAGTACTAGTATCCCCCAAATAAAATTTTTCTCGAATGGGAAATTTGCTCGGATCTGAAGCCTCCAATAATGAAGCTGAGTATGAAGCCTTGCTCGATGGATTATGGAAAGTAGTTTTCCTAGGATCCCACCACCTTGATTTTTTCTGCAACTTAAGACAAGTATCAAATCAGATATCTAGAGACTATAATGATAGGGATGAGGACATGGACGCATAACTTAAAAACCCTAACACGTGGTCGCCTACTTCGAGGATGTACAAATGAAATAATTTCTAAGAGGGAACAATAGTCACACAGACACGCTGCTGAGAATCACTTTAGTTGTTAAGGGGGATATGAAATAGACAATCAAAGTAGAATACCTCGACCATCCCAATATCAGTAAAAAAGGAAGTTATGGTTATCAATAGGATTCCATGTTGGAGGGACCCAATCGTGCAATATTTAAAGGAAGTTGCCTTGCCAGTTGATAAAAAGGAAGCACATATTATACACGTAAAATCTTCTCGTTTCCACTTAACAGAAGATATAAATCTTTATCGGCGCTCTTTTTAAGAACCTTACCTCTAATGCATGCACCCAGATAACGTTGAGCAAACCTTCAATGATCTCCATGAGGGGATATGTGGGAGCCATATAGGTGGAGTTCGCTAGCATTTAGGGCAATAAACGAGGGATACTAGTGTCCACACACACACACACACACACACACACACACACACACACACACACACACACACACATATATATATATATATATATATATATATATATATATATATATATATATATATGCACAAGTATGTTATTGCCTACGTTTAAAAATGCAAGAACTTCCATCTCTTCTTACCTTTGTTACTTCAACTGGCTAATGATCAAAAGTCTCTCACAAGTACTTAGCCTTTTGTGCAGTGGGTCCTTGACATTATTGGTCTGTTTCCTGTAATAACCCTCGAATCTGGGAGGCTCATTTTACATTAATTTTACCGCATAAGGTAATTATATAAAATGTGGGGACTGGAGTAAATATTAATTGAATGAATTGAAAGTAAATATTTACTAGACTGATGTATATTTACAGTATGTGGAAGTAAATATCATCAGGTTGCATTACATTTTGATTTAAATGAAATTGGAACTCGAAATATTTTATAAATTGCCGTATGCCAGTTTAGAGGGCATAGTTAGTCCCGGAATGTGCGAGACAGTCAAAATAAGTGCCATATTGCATTTTTGTATTTTGGGCACTTTTACCTGGTTTTAACGTAAACACGTATTTGGGAGTCATTCTAATGTGGTGTTAACTACTTAAGTTGGGAGTTTTAACTTAAGCCACGATTTTAGCTTTCCTAAACCCCTTATTTTTCCCATTTTATGTCTTGAACATATAGAGAGAAAAGAGAGAAAGAAAGAAGAAGAGAAAAGAGGAGAAAGAAGAGAAAAATGAATATTGAAGATGGATTGATGCTTCTACTCAAAGAAATCTGATATTTCCTACATCAAGGCAAGTTTTCTACTTGCTAATATAAGTTTTAAGATGAATAAATTGTGTGATACTTATGTGTATATATATATATATTTGGAGATCAAAAATGGAAATTTTGGTATTTAAACCTAGATTTGGTTTTGATGATTAAATGGTGAGTTGTAATGGTTATAAAACATGTAGAATAATCTTTGGGTAGATAAAGGTTGTTGGTTGGGTTCAAAATAAAAGAGATTTGGGATGGGGAAAAGTGAAATTTTCACTTGGGTTTAAATTTGGAAGAAGGAAGAACCCTAGGTCTGCTACGACTAGGGGTGGACAAAAAAAAGACCGACCCGAATGGACCGATTGGACCGAACCGAAAATTAAGGCTATTTTGAAACCGGTCCGAAAATCGGTTCATAAAAACTAAAAACCGATTAAATCGGTCCGGTCCGCGGTCCACTATATTAAAAGACCGATTTGGACCAGACCGGACCGATTCCTATATATATATAATAAAAATAACGTTATTGTGTTTCTTATGTATAGTTTTTGAATTAATGTATATAACTTATGAATTTAATTTGGAACATTTTATATATGTATAGACATTTTTTTATTTGGGTTAAAAAAAACCATGTAAATATCACTTGGAGTTTCGAGTATTCTTTTTTTGTATATATATTTGTGAGAAAAATAGATAAAAACATTCATAAAATGTACATATATATAAAATAGGGTCAGGACCGAATTAGTAGGTTAACCAAATTAATCGGTCCGGTCTCGGTCCAAAAAAATTAAGGACCGAATATTCGGTCCGGTCCAAAAAATAGGCAAAACCCAGACCGGACCGGACCATGCCCTAGGACCGGTCGACCGGACCTTTGCGGGAGGGCTTACTGATTTCCTACAAAGGCATAAATTTTGAGCGCGATCGACCGCGGTTCCTTGATCGGTCGATCGGCCCATCCATTCTGAGCTTTTTGTTTTTCTTTGTAGGAAAAATCTGGAGACGCGGTCGACCGCGGTCTCAGGACCGGTCGACCGGTCCCCTGTTTTTCATCCTAAAATCTTATTTTGTTTCCTAGATTTATTTTCTTCAATAGGGACTAGGAACCTTCTTGAATGAAGTAAATTTAGAGTTTTAGAGTCCTAGATGAATTAGTTATCCACCCTACATTAGAAATAGGATAGGTGGAAACTTTTCCGGGATTATGCCAATTAATGTTAGGGCATTCTTTTCTTCTAGTTGACTAATATAAAACTAGGAGATGTAGTATTACGTTTGAGAGACCTTAGAAGCTCAATAGAGCTATGATTCGTCTTGATGGTTTATAATAACTTCACAAGTAAATCTTGGGAGAATAAATTGATAGTTCATTTATTCATTCATCGAGGTTGTAATATCGTTATGATATACGTATGGCTCCAGATAATAAGTTATTTTATTTACAAAAAGTAAATGGAAATGGTTTCGGATAAAATGAAACATACATGGAAATGGTATTGATTTTAGTAAATGATAATTTACTTAATCATGAACTCGGTAAATGATAATTTACTTTATTCTTGAAAATGGTAAATAAAATGGTTGATACACACCTCTCTAAATGACATCATAAGGGAAGTTCGCGCGTTTGGTGATGTCCCCTGGCTAATGAATGCAGGGTGGATATAGTCCATAGGCCATATGAGCGATATGTTATGTTTTCTGCGCTGGTGAGGAGATTCCGGGTGTGGTCTTGACTCTCCCGCAGGCATATGGCCGCTTCCCGACGTATTGCGATAGGTGCCCAGGTTGTCTTGTATAGATAGGCCCTGGAAGATGATGGTCATTTAGGGGCGCGCCCAGTGGGGAAACTCGGAGGGGCGGTCTTAGAATCGTTATATGTATATAAATATAACTATTCATCATCAAGTGGGACTTGATGGATTATATTCCATAAAGAGCATGAAGAAGTGCCACAAAGAGCACAGTACAATGCCACAAAGAGCATTTAATGTTGATGATATTCCTGCTAAGGAATGGTTATGCCAGGATGGGCATGTATTTGGAATAAAAGCCATAAAGAACTTAAAATTTTAATTATATTTTCCTGATAAGGAATGAAGTTCTAGTAAAGAGCATAAATGTTGTAATTATGAGTTCCTGATAAGGAACATAATAATGAAATGGAAGTTTTTAGATTTATGTTACCCATGCTTTTCTTTTCTATCTTAGTTATGTTTTAGAACTGTGTAGATTGATTTTATTCTCTCTAGTATGATTATATTCATAACTGTCATACTCCTTATTCATCTGGTAATCATATAGAATCGGGCCCTGACCCGTTTACATTTCTGGTTGCATATGCACCTTGTGTCCTCTCAGGTACTCCGCCGTAAGGATGCCTGATTTGAATTCCTATTCCGATATGTCTTCGGCGAGCCGTGATGCATTGCGGGTATTACGGGATACAATTGGTATAAACGTTTTCATTTTGTGTATTCTAGTTAAGATCGGGTCTCTTTCACTCGGGCGAGGCCCAAGCTTTTGTAATTGATTAATGTAATGTAATATATAAATTTATTGAAGTTGTTTAATAATGTTGTATGAATCAGCGGACCGATAACATATTTGATCCTATTATTTGTTACCTGTTGTTATAGTATATATATATATACATCCTAATGGTTTCCCTTATCTTTTCAGGAAATGGGTTGTTCGGTTAACTTTATTTACTTTAAATTCAAAATTTTTGGCAACTCGTTTTCTAAAATATTGGGTGGTTATCCTGGATACTCTATATTTTTATGGTGATGATGAGAATGATTCCATCTATGATTCCGTTATATTGGAGTATTGGGCTGGCCACCCCTTATTTTGGTGAGCGGGTTGTTACAGATGGTATCAGAGCATCAGGTTCTAGAGTCCTTAGGAATCTGTGTGGGCGCCTTAAGTTTCAGCGTTGCTCTTGATTTGACATAAAGCCTTAGGATTAAGATCGTTGGTTTCTCTTGTGAGATTTCGTTCTTCTGCCATGAGGTAGAATCTATAGAATCTTCTGCGCATTCGAGTGAGAACAGTAGGTTGATTGGAGAAGGGCGTCATGAGAAGGAACTACTAAGGACTGTAAATTATGGTCGGGGATGAGGACCGCTTTGGAGGTCGCTCCCTTTTTATAGCACTTCCTTGTATTTCTACTACGACTAATAATTACAGTTGATGTAGTTTTCCCAAGTACTGCTAGAAGTAGAAAGTGGTACTAAGCTTGAGAATTCAAGCGATGTTAAATTGAAGTAGAGAAGTTCCCTGAAGTAGGATGGAGGATAATCCTTCACCCGTAGGAGTAGTGCTGAGATGGTGAAAATGTGGTCACCATATTTGTGGGTGCCGGAAGTTTGGCCCATAGAGAAGCCCGGTGGATACTTACAATGACGAGTTTCTATGGGATAACTGGACTGAGGAGAAGGTGGATTCTCAAATGTTCACAAAATGTTCGGTTAAAGACCGATGGGGGATAAGGTGTTGTACGGTTAGGGGGACCGTGCACCAGGAAATGATAGGCTCCAGAATAGGTGTTGTTAACACTTCTAATGGAGTAAGATTCATGAAACCCCATTGGTGGACATCCGCCTAGGGAGGTTTCATTGAACTGAGGAAGAGGAGGCTGAGAGCGTGTCCTCTTTTATTGAGGAAGTAAGAGGGACTGCGTGGGTAATTGTTGTCGACCAGAGTCGGAGAAATGGCTAGGATGCGGAGTGGTTGGTAAGAATGTGGATGGGAATTCCACCTTATTAGTGGGTGGTGTATTACTTATTATAAGACTTAGTAGTATTATATCTACTGTAGATTCGGGTGTGTATATTAAGCTTGTAGTTGTATTGACGCCATTATAGGAAGAGTACTTATATGACTTCCTTGGTATGGAAGTTCTATTTTCCTCACTCGTAATGAAACGAGTGATGATATTCTAAATATGCATGTAGTATGTGTAAATTGCATTGTATGTGGATGTTATGACTTATCTCCACGACCAACAAAGTTAAGTAGTAATGCATAGGAGGGGTTCCTTATTTGGATTCCGCTTTTGCGGGACGCTCCACGCGTGAACCTTAACGACGTTGGGAGTGGAGAGATGTTATTTTTCCTTTATCTTGTTTTATGTAAATTATGCGAGTAAATATATTTTGGTTGGTTTGGTGTGATAGCAAACAAATAAAATTGTAAGGCTATCTTACTTCTAGTTCAAAATGGAACTAGTTGTTCTATGATTTCTCCCCTGGATACAGGTTGAGACTTTATAGGGGTGAATCGAGGTAGGTAGGAGATTTTGTTATTCGTTTATGAGTGTTTGATTGTTTGTTTGTCTTGTTTATGCATGTTACGCTTATCTCCAGGATTAACTAGTTAAGTAGGCATGTGTCGGAGGGGTTCCTTGTTTGGATTTCGCTTCGGCGAGACACTTCGCCGCATGAACACTTAACGATGTTGTAATTGGAGAGACGCTATCCTTTTCTTTCTCTTTTACTTTATTTATTTTGTTGTTAGAAGTGGGATTGGAAGATAGCCGAGAATCACGTAGAAGAGTGATTAAGGGCTATTAAAGTGCGAGATAGAAGCACTGTATATAGTTCTCTCCTCTAATCGATGTGAGGGAGACTGTGATACGAAGTCGGATTGAGACTTCGGGATTGTGCCTTGATAAGAAGGCCATGTTTTTATAAGGGGGATATGTATCTGAAAGACTTCACAGGAAGTGAATGTCTGATTAGTTAAGATCTTTAAAAGATGTTATGGTAAGTAGGATTGTAAATTAGAATTGTATCGATCCCGATCATGTGTCTTAGACCGTCACATCTTAATGACCAACGATGCGAGGTAGTAGTGTAACGGGAGGGTTCCTTGTTTGGATTTCGCTTCGGCGAGACGTCCCACGCACGAAACCGAGCGAATGTCGGAAGTTGAGATAGTTCTTGGACACTAGGGATATATTTAGTATTATCTATCTACGACATAGATATGATGTATACTTGTAGATCGACCTTAGGTTTATTATAACATAAGGCCCTTAGGGAAGGTGATGTTGATTTAGGAAGGCGGTAAGGAGTTGACCAAAAATAAGTTGTGGGTTAACTCTAGGTGGGATTAGATCCCTAGGAACGAGATTTATGGGGTCTCGAGAGGTTTGGGTGGTTTAGGCCGAAGAAGATAAGGCCTTTCTTAGATATGGTGCTACGTGGAGACTTCACTTACGGGGAGTTAAGGGACGGGATGACCTTCACTCCTGAGCTCATGATAGTGATCTCGAGAGTGGGTTTAATGAATAAGTCTCTGCCAGGAGTGGGAAGTAATATCCCACGCTTGAACTTAAAATTCATTGCTGTGGAAATTGTCTTAAAGAAATGGAGGCACTACTTCCTGGGCAGGGAAATTTAGTCTTTCTCGCGAAGCAACAAGTTGTTGCAATATGTCATGGGAGAAATCGAGTTAGTGCTCGGATTTCAGAAGAACTAGTGATTGGGTATTTTCTCATTCGCTAAGGAAATGCGATTGGGGTAGTAGATGCGTTGAGTAAGAAACTCGTCGGAGATATTTGTGTTGGCATGGAAAGCCAAATGAAACGAGCATGACTCGAAAGACTCTATAGCGAGAGCATTCTGATCTGTGATTGATCATTTCATCTACTCGTGCGAAGAAGAGTATCGGTGGAATGAAGAGGGGTATATTCATAGACGGTTGTACTGAAGTGCCGAAACCGTTATGGTCATGATCCTATTTGAGAAAGTTGTTGATCGTTTGACCAGACTGTTGCATTCCCGTCTATTATGGATGGACTATATGTAGAAGAGTACGCACCATTATTGATGGAGGAATGGTAGAACTGTGGGAGGTGCCTATTAATAGGGTGGACCGAGACTAGATATACATGTCGGAGGTTTGGTAAAAGTTTCCATGAAGAAATGGGAACCGTATGAAAATGGCGTATATCCTACCGCTCTAAAGTAGATGGATGTATGGAAGGAAATTGACTTAGGGCCGATAGTCATATCACGATGCGGGCGCCTTAGAATACATAGTAGATGGGGGGGGGGGGGGGCAGAAATCGTATGGACAGAGATTTCCGTACAACCATTAGGCTTTTGAATGGCCTTATGGATCATTTCTTAAGGCATTGGCATCGTGAGTGGCCTAGCATTCGCATACTCGTTGGATAGAACCAATGGGTAATATGTTCCTTGGACTTGGAGTGGTCTCGGGACATTTCTGTAAAGAGTTGGCTTTTTATCCATATGCCTTGATGAGATACGTTGATGCGGGGGGGGGGTGGTGGTAAGTTGAGTAGCGTTGGGGTTAAGCCACTTAGAGTTGGTATGGGTGCCCCGAGGGGAGATGTAACATGATTCTGGAGGTTGGGCGATTTGTGCCGAGTCATGTGGGCATCGTCTTCTGTCGTAGGAAGCTAGAAACGATAGTTAGTGAGTGGTGCTTTGTGCTATGCTAGAGAACAAATGAAGTAGGCTGAGATCGATAAAGTCGACCTTAGTCTGGGTCCATTTAGGATGACTGTGATGATGAGGGGTTTGTTTAGGATAGTAGAATCCTAGTTTAGAGTAGTATACCCTTTATGAGATTTGGGTATGCCCGAATTTTGGGGGCAAAATTCCCTCTTAATGGGGGGAGTATGTAACAACCCTCTTATCTGGGAGGCTCATTTTACATTAATTTTACCGCATAAGGTAATTATATAAAATGTGGGGACTGGAGTAAATATTAATTGAATGAATTGAAAGTAAATATTTACTAGACTGATGTATATTTACAGTATGTGGAAGTAAATATCATCAGGTTGCATGTTTATAGTGTCATGTATTTAAAATGACATTTTGATTTAAATGAAATTGGAACTCGAAATATTTTATAAATTGCCGGATGCCAGTTTAGAGGGCGTAGTTAGTCCCGGAATGTGCGAGATAGTCAAAATAAGTGCCATATTGCATTTTTGTATTTTGGGCACTTTTACCTGGTTTTAACGTAAACACGTATTTGGGAGTCATTCTAATGTGGTGTTAACTACTTATGTTGGGAGTTTTAACTTAAGCCACGATTTTAGCTTTCCTAAACCTCTTATTTTTCCCATTTTATGTCTTGAACATATAGAGAGAAAAGAGAGAAAGAAAAAAGAAGAGAAAAGAGGAGAAAAAAGAGAAAAATGAAGATTGAAGATGGATTGATGCTCCTACTCAAAGAAATCTGATATTTCCTACATCAAGGCAAGTTTTCTACTTGCTAATATAAGTTTTAAGATGAATAAATTGTGTGATACTTATGTATATATATATATATTTGGAGATCAAAAATGGAAATTTTGGTATTTAAACTTAGATTTGGTTTTGATGATTAAATGGTGAGTTGTAATGGTTATAAAACATGTAGAATAATCTTTGGGTAGATAAAGGATGTTGGTTGGGTTCAAAATAAAAGAGATTTGGGATGGGGAAAAGTGAAATTTTCACTTGGGTTTAAATTTGGAAGAAGGAAGAACCCTAGGTCTGCTACGACCGGTCGACCGGGCCTTTGAGGGAGGGCTTACTGCTTTACTACAAAGGCATAAATTTTGAGCGCGGTCGACCGTGGTTCCTTGACCAGTCGATCGGCCCATCCATTCTGAGCTTTCTGTTTTTCTTTGTAGGCAAAATCTGGAGACGCGGTCGACTGCGGTCTCAGGACCGGTCGACCGGTCCCCTGTTTTTCATCCTAAATCTTATTTTGTTTCCTAGATTTTTTTTCTTCAGTAGGGACTAGGAACCTTCTTGAATGAAGTAAATTTAGAGTTTTAGAGTCCTAGATGAATTAGTTATCCACCCTACATTAGAAATAGGATAGGTGGGAACTTTTCCGGGGTTATGCCAATTAATGTTAGGGCATTCTTTTCTTCTAGTTGACTAATATAAAACTAGGAGATGTAGTATTACGTTTGAGAGACCTTAGAAGCTCAATAGAGCTATGATTCGTCTTGATGGTTTATAATAACTTCACAAGTAAATCTTGGGAGAATAAATTGATAGTTCATTTATTCATTCATCGAGGTTGTAATATCGTTATGATATACGTATGGCTCCAGATAATAAGTTATTTTATTTACAAAAAGTAAATGGAAATGGTTTCGGATAAAATGAAACATACATGGAAATGGTATTGATTTTAGTAAATGATAATTTACTTAATCATGAACTCGGTAAATGATAATTTACTTGATTCTTGAAAATGGTAAATAAAATGGTTGATACACACCTCTCTAAATGACATCATAAGGGAAGTTTGCGCGTTTGGTGATGTCCCGTGGCTAATGAATGCAGGGTTGATATAGTCCATAGGCCATATGAGCGATATGTTATGTTTTCTGTGCTGGTGAGGAGATTCCGGGTGTGGTCTTGACTCCCCTGCAGGCATATGGCCGCTTCCCGACGTATTGCGATAGGTGCCCAGGTTGTCTTGTATAGATAGGCCCTGGAAGATGATGGTCATTTAGGGGCGCGCCCAGTGGGGAAACTCGGAGGGGCGATCTTATAATCGTTATATGTATATAAATATAACTATTCATCATCAAGTGGGACTTGATGGATTATATACCATAAAGAGCATGAAGAAGTGCCACAAAGAGCACAGTACAATGCCACAAAGAGCATTTAATGTTGATGATATTCCTGCTAAGGAATGGTTATGCCAGGATGGGCATGTATTTGGAATAAAAGCCATAAAGAACTTAAAATGTTAATTATATTTTCCTGATAAGGAATAAAGTTCTAGTAAAGAGCATAAATATTGTAATTATGAGTTCCTGATAAGGAACATAATAATGAAATGGAAGTTTTTAGATTTATGTTACCCATGCTTTTATTTTCTGTCTTAGTTATGTTTTAGAACTGTGTAGATTGATTTTATTCTCTCTAGTATGATTATATTCATAACAGTCATACTCTTTATTCATCTGGTAATCATATAGAACCGGGCCCTGACCCGTTTACAATTCTGGTTGCATATGCACCTTGTGTCCGCTCAGGTACTCCGCCCCAAGGATGCCTGATTTGAATTCCTATTCTGATGTCTTCGGCGAGCCGTGATGCATTGAGGGTATTACGGGATACAATTGGTATAAACGTTTTCATTTTGTGTATTCTAGTTAAGATCGGGTCTCTTTCACTCGGGCGAGGCCCAAGCTTTTGTAATTGATTAATGTAATGTAATATATAAATTTATTGAAGTTGTTTAATAATGTTGTATGAATCAGCGGACCGATAACATATTTGGTCCTCTTATTTGTTACCTGTTGTTATAGTATATATATATACATCCTAATGGTTTCCCTTATCTTTTCAGGAAATGGGTTGTTTGGTTAACTTTATTTACTTTAAATTCAAAATTTTTGGCAACCCGTTTTCTGAAATATTGGGTGGTTATCCTGGATACTCTATATTTTTATGGTGATGCTGAGAATGATTCCATCTATGATTCCGTTATATTGGAGTACTGGGATGGCCACCCCTTATTTTGGTGAGCGGGTTGTTACATTTCCCTTCGCATCTAACCCTAGAAAGTATTTTTTGGTCAGCACACATTACGTCTATAAATATGTTGAAGGGGAAATTTTAGCAAACATATGAGATTTCGATATGAACAAGTTCATATGAAAGAACATAACAAGATGGTTTGGCATCCTTCAGATTTTCATCGCAGTTAACAAAACTCAGGTAGAGAGAATGATCTTTTAAATATTTTATGACTAGCACAATATTAGGCACTAATATAGTTCAGTGGCCTACCCTCAAAGCAAAGGGCATGCAGAAGCCACTAACAAGACGGTCCTTGATGGAATCAAAAACCGATTGGAAAAAATAAAAAGCATATGGTTTAACCAACTCCTCCATGTTCTTTGGGCATTTCAAACAACAAGCACTTGATTAACAGGAGGAACACCCTTTTCCTTAGCTTATAGGATGGATGAAGTCATTTCACTTGAGGTAGGTCTTCCGACCATGAAGTCCACCTGAATTGATTAAGATATTGACAACGAAGTAATCAAAGTAGAGAGTGACTTAGCCAATGAAAAAATAGAATTGGCTCTTTCAAATCTTATCTCCTACCAATAACAGTTGTTAAAGCAATATAATAGGGGGTCAAAGTGAGAATCTTCAAGGTTGGGGACTACGTACTTAAATAGATCATGGGCAGTGCCAAAAATTCCTTAGATGGGAAATTTGGGCCTAAATGGTAAGGCCCATTAAAAATAATTTGACATGACTTGATGGGATCCTACCACTTAAGAAACAATGGAGGGAAGAGAGGTTCCCCAATCTTAGAATGCGTTCAATTTAAAGAAGTTCTACTTTTAAATTTATTTAATTGATTTAAATTTCAAATTATTCCTAAGTTCTTATGGACTTCTCACATTTATTTATTCGCATTGTTCCATGTGGCAGGCATATGAGTATTTAATAAAGAAATCAATTAGTTGAATGACTTTTCTTAAACATATAACTTATTACTGTGATGATTATCTTCTCTCAAATGTCTTCTTGTAAGACTGACTAATCGAATGAACATAAATCAAACCAAATCTGTATAGAGGTCTATGAATAAGACTAAATGGTTGATCGATAAACATAAAGAGTTTAAGAAATGGCTTACAACTGATGAAAGGCTTACTGGGAAACCTTAGGCACCCATGACCAATCAGTTCACAAAAATTCTTTCTATGGAATGACTCCAAAATTAGGTGCATTTTTATTTTATTGGTTCTAGGTCGAAGGTTTTATATGACGACATCACCTAGGTAAATCCATAAGACCACATAATATTTAAGGAAGCAAAATACAAAAATTTCCATTAACACTTTAAGTTAGTACAAGGAAATTAAAAAAAATAAACAATTTAAAAATAAATAATAAATATAGTTTGATAAATTGTGCGACTGGAATGGATCATTCGTTGAACACCCAAATCCAGCACGTGGAACATCCATCGCATAAGGAGTAACGATCGCAGAAATATATCAGATCTTTGATGGCACACAGGACTCTCCTTGTTGACTAAGTGTTAAGGATGGTAGATTTCATAATCTCCATCAAGGATGTAGTCACCGACGTACTTCCTTATCAAGTTAATTGGAATGACATTTATTGGGATCTATAAAACATAAATCTTATAAGGAGGGTTTTATTTATCAAGGCAACCTGGGACATACTAATACCATAAGTTAAATTCTGTAATACCCCGCATTTTTATGATATTAAATAATTATGAGATTAATTATTATTGTTGGATTAATTAAATTAAAAAGGTCGAGAAATTTAATTGTTAATTAATCTGAATTTAAGAGAATTAATAAATAGCGTGCCGAGGGTTAATACTTATTGATGGAAATCATTGGTTATTACTGTGGGTATATGTAATATGGAATTATAAATTGTCGGAGTGCGAAATACGACAGTTTGGTATTTTAAGTCAGGACGCGCGTGTGAGCCTTGTCGGGACTAATTGTATGGGATAAAAAGATAAATTTTTTTTGTATAACTTGTATGGTAATTTCGAGTGTGCCATTGAGTCCGAAAAGGTTGAGATAGTCGGAAAACTCTACCCGTGCATTTTATTTGGACTCCGGGGTAATTTAAGGCCTAACCGACACCCCATAGGGGTAGTTTTGTCATTTGGATTTTTGGAGAATTAAAATGGACGAAAATTAGAATGCTTTAATATCCCTTACGAAGTTATAGTTAGGGTTTTATCTGTAAAAGAAAATAGAGAGTACCAGAGGAAGGCGAAGGAGAGGTTCCTAGGAGTTATAAGGCCAAATCCAGTTATCTTTCACCAAAAACTCATCAACGCGTAGATCGAAGAGAGTAGAACACTTCTATATCAAATTCAAGCGACGAATAAAACCTTCATTATCAGGAAAGTGTTTATTACTTGCTTTCCTTTAGCAATACTCATGTTCATGTTAGTATAGGAATGAGACACCTATGTATTGTTAATAAAAGTGATGAAAATTGGAGATTTGATATACATGATTTGAATCTGAGATTAATTTGGGTTGAACCATTGATGTATGTAGATTAAAAATCACGTATAGATAATTTTCTGTGGTGAACAAATCTGGAAATTTATGTTCTTGGACGATAATTGGAAGAACTAGGGTTTATTAAATTAATTGGGGATTCTAGATTACATTGATGATTAGAAATGGATTTATGATGTTATATTAGTGGAAATGATACATATGTGTTAGGAAAATTGATTTAGTATGATTGATCGGTGTTTGGGGAAGGATTCGTAGAGGTTATAGTTGTTAAATTGGTAAAGAGAACGTTTCTGGGCTAATCTGCGTCGAAAAGGGTAGCGGTTCAGACCGCCTTTCATAAAAGGCCCGAACCGTTTTCCAGGAAAAGGTACGAATCTTTTTAATTAAAAAGTTTCGAATCGTTTATTTTTAAAAAGGGTCCGGATCGCTTTCCTAGTGGGTCCGGACAACCCTGTAAAATTTTCCAGAATTAATTTGTGGACCCTTAAGATGCCTATCGGGACTTGTAATGCGAGAATCCTAATGTAGTACACTGAGGTTTGAAGTGATGTTATATTAAGATAAGTGATATTTAAGACTTGGGCATAAGTGGGATGAATTAACCTCAAAAAATTTAGAGGGGGATAAAAATCCTAATTATTAAAACGCCGAGAGTATTACGTGAAAGTAATACTGCGAATAAGACATGATACTTAATTGTGTGAATACCTAGAGATTATATTAGGTTAAGTGTATACCTATGTATTGATTTATTATGTGTATAGCATACCGGAGGTTTCGCGCTGTGGACAGTCTTATCTAGGGCAACCCGATGGGGGGATATTGACTTGTACCCCGAGCATATGAACTTAGATACGTGATATTTGTTACGTAGTATAGTTTTGACGGTTGAATGGATGCGTAGGTATGTGTGTGACACATTTAGCGGGTGAGTATGCTCGCCTCCCATATTTGTGTTATGAGATTTACGGTTCGTGAGAGACGTCGAACCAATTGTCCTTTATGCAGCGAGCGATGCATCGGGACACGATAGCAGAGTATGCATTGCACCAAGTGGTCTTAACCAAGGGGCACAGGTTTTATATATATATAGGGATGATGTGACAATATATATATATATATATATATATATATATATATATATATATATATATATATATATATATATATATATATATATATATATATATATATATACTTGAGAATGAATGATTCTAATGTGTGAAATTAGAAAATGTATAAATAATGGATAAGTAAAGTATTTCCAGAGGATAAAAGATTCCTATTAAAATAGTGAACATAAAATGGATAACTGGCATAAAAGAATATTATTAGCTTATCGTATGGGCGATACGGGTTACTCCCTTGAGATATATTTAGGAGTTCATTGTGACACCCCGACTAATTAATCCCGGGTGATCAGTCCTAAATCAAGTTAGAACAGGATTCTCATTTGGTCCATTCTTAGCATCACTGTCGTCTTATTAACTTACTAACCACCTAAGTGAGAAAAATAGACTGGTGCCAAATTTTATCTTTCATTATTTAAACAAAAACCCATGCGGATAATAAAACAATATAACAATCACAGATAACTGAAATAATCATCCACAAGTAAAAATAATTAACCGAATAAACCATCGGTCCAAATAATAAATCCCGTAAAGACAAGAATGAACTCCCAACAAGTCTACTACAAATAAACGGAATGTGAGCAACATGCTCGAATAACAAATCATGAATTTCTACATTTAGAATGAAAAATGAGGCGTCTATCAAGGCCCCGCAACATCCACATATGCTGCAGCAACGGATCCCTGGAATATAGTCAAGGCTGGCGTCCCTCTGGTTGGACACCTAAAAGGGTTTTTAAAAGTTTTTATAGCAAGGGTTAGTACCCAAAACATTTGAAAAACATTTAACAAATGATTAACTTGCAGTAATAAATAAATATGCATGCTCTTCATATTTTTAGTTAGTATCGCACTCTCTTGAGGACTTCCTTACCCTTCCTCTATTGTACACTATTAACGCTTTAATTAAATTACCTAGTTATTCATCTCATGACTAGATAATTAACAAAGTTCCTTCATACCCACCCTACTCTAACTGAGTATGTAGTGATTATGATTTTTAAGTTATTAGTAACATCAACCCAACTAAATCATTTCCCTTTTTATATTCATATAACTTCTACACTTGCTATACATGTGAAATAACTCATATTTTTCATTAATAACCCGTATATAATTAATTATCCAATTATACACTTATAATCATATTTCAGCATTCACAATCATACCGTAATATATATAACAACTTGCATTCTTCCGAGAAAAATACTCCCGGAATGTAAATTATATAAAGTGCTATCCCACTAGGTAAAATCACATAGCCTAGTTATCCCAAGTCAGAATTTTCACACCAACTTGATAAAAATAAATAATTGGAGGCGGTCATATTCCTTCCCTGAAAATGAGATGTCCCTCACCCATATAATGGACGCTATGACCTCGGGAATATACTCACCCTACTCCTCAAGCTAGGGGATTCATCCACTACGCGCAACCCCCCCCTATAGCACTATAGTATAAAATATCTAATCACTGATATTAATTGTGCACACCACATATATATATATACTATCGCCTCCGTATATATAAATATAAAAGTCCCGGCTATACCGTTCGCTAAATCCGTAACATAAGCCTATTAAAATTATTAAGAGTTTGTGGTCCAACTCTAAATATTAATTAAATTGCACCTTAATTAATTAAGTTATTTTTGGTGTCGCCCCCACCATAAATTTGGACTTACTCTCGTAGCCCAAAATAAATTTACCCGAGTCAAAATTCCAGACTCTAATTTATTAGCCTCAAACCCTAATTAATTTATCTACCATTAATTAGATTTAAACTCATGTATTTAATTTCTCCATAATTAATTACATAAGATTTTTATATGAATTTCCCCTCTTATATAACTAACTGGCGAAACTGCCAAAATCTGACGACCGTCGATCGATCGACCCCAGACCGTCGATCGATCGATCGAACAGGTCTTCGTCTTCTTCGCGAAGACAGGGCAGCCATGGACGGATTTTCTTAAACCCTAATCTCTTCTAACATGAATTTTAATCCTTCTTAACACCAGTACATATTAGAAACCTTATTAGGATTCCCCAGAAAGTTCACAACAATCATCAATTTGTCCATAAACTACTGATTCATAATTTTGGGGAAAAATCTATCTTTATCCTTAAACACATTTACACTCCAAATTTCTTCATCAAACTCGTTCTAATTTATCTGAATATCATTCTAACAGATACACATCAATATTCCAATATCAGATTTTACAGAAATCCTCATAAATTCTGGCAAATCAGATTAATGTTTTCTTTTGTATTATCAAAACCCCATGTTTATGCCATGAAACCCCAAAACGAATTTTAATTCATTACATCACGCAAATATGAATTTAAAGACATATTTAATGCTATTGCAAGTTATTCACTTGCCTTAGGTTTCGTAGTGTCTGAATTTGAGATGGACTCCAAGGTTGAAGATGACCTTGTTGGCTCTTTTAAGATCCCCAAATGGCTTTGGCTGCTGCTAGGGTTTTCTAACCCTTAATTTCTTTTCTCTAATTAAACTCAGCCACGCCCTTACTTCTTTTTATTAGGCTAATTACCCAATTCCCATTTTTTGACTAATGGGCCAAGCCCAAGTGACCTAAATGCCCCCGAGTGGGCCCGACTATATCTAAAAACGTCCCGTGACCCGTTTACTACCCCCGGGTACACTTTTCCGACTATCTCGGCCCATCCGGACTCAACTGTACACTCAGAATTTTCATCCGAATTAATTTATAAAAATACTTATCCCCCACCCCATATAGTCTATACCGACTTCCGGATGTGATAAGTACATACCTCGTCATTAATACTCGAAACGACGTAATTACATTATTAATATTCACTTAGTAAATAAGTTTTTCCCTAAATATTAACCATTCAATCCCAGATTAATATTTATATATTATTCTACCATAATTAATTCATTTAATTACAACACACTAGTAATTTAGAAGTTCCGAATTAATTAAATTTTAAATGTACCAAAAATACGGGGTATTACATACTCCCCCCCTTATAAAGGAATTTCGTCCCCGAAATTAGATCGTACCTGCTGTGAAAATCTCTGGATATTGTTCCCACATATCCTCCTCCCGCTCCCAGGTAGACTCGTCAACATTGTGATGACCCCACTGTACTCTAACCAATGGAACAACCTTGGATCGTAATTTCCGCTCACTATGATCCAGAATAGCTACCGGCCTCTCCTCATACGAGATGTCTTGCTGTAAGTCGATCTCCTCGAGTGGAATGTGCCAAAAGGCTCTCTCGCTCCTTCGATATTTCTTCAGCGATGCTACATGGAATACATCCTGTATCCGCTGAAGATGTTCTGGTAACCCAAGCTTATACGCCACCGGTCCCACCCTCTCAATAATAGGGAAAGGTCCTACGTACCGCGGTGCTAACTTACCCTTCTTGCCGAACCTCATCACCCCTTTCATTGGGGATACCCGGACTAAAACCTGGTCCCCAACTTCTAGCTCCACATGTCTTCGAGAAGCATCAGCATAACTCTTTTGCCTGTCTTGAGCTATCCGAATTCTTCCTCGAATTAACTCTATCTTGGCAGATGTCTCCTGAACAATCTCCGGCCCCAAGAGTTTGTTGTCCCCCACCTCTAACCAACAAGCGGGCGAACGACAAGGTCTTCCGTATAGTGCCTCAAACGGTGCCATGCCAATCGTGAATTGGTAAGAGTTGTTATACGCAAACTCTACCAAAGGAAGATATTTCTCCCATCCTCCCCCGAAGTCCAAAATGCACATTCTGAGCATGTTTTCCAGCATCTGATTAACTCTCTCAGTCTGTCCGTCCGTCTGTGGGTGATACGCTGTACTCAAGCGCAACTCCGTGCCCATTGCCTCCTGAAAGCTTTGCCAAAAGTGGGCGACAAAGATTTTGTCTCGGTCGGATACAATATTTATTGGTACCCCATGCAGCTTAATAATCTCTTCTATGAATAGCTGTGCATAACGCATCGTCTCAAAGTCTGTGCGTACCGACAAAAAGTGGGCCACCTTAGTCAACCGATCCACAATAACCCATATGGAGTCGTGACCCCTCTGCGATACCGGTAACCCTGTGATGAAGTCCATGGAGATGCTCTCCCACTTCCACACGGGAATTTCTAACGGCTGTAGCATCCCTGATGGTCTCTGGTGGTCAATCTTCACAAGCTGACACGTGGCACATTTCGAAACAAACTCCGCTATGTCCCGTTTCATCCCTGTCCACCAATACTGCCTCCTCATATCTTGGTACATTTTATCCCCACCGGGATGTACCGCAAATTTCGAACCATGGGATTCTGTCATAACAGCGTGCCTCAAATCCTCATCCTCTGGCACCATTAACCTCCCATTAAAGCGTAGGCCTCCTTCTGAGCTAATTGAGTAACCCTCTGCTCCCTCAGCTAACAACTGGCCCACCCTATCCCGACAAATCTGATCCTCTGCCTGAGCCTTCACAACTCGCATAATGATCTCGGGTGTGATGGATAATGATGACATGCAAGCCTTGGCTACGTCGTCCTCATATCGAAGCTCTCTCCACTTCGCTTTCCATACCTCCGATATCTCCCCAGTCGGCCTTCGGCTCAATGTGTCTGCTACTACATTGGCCTTACCAGGATGACACTGAATATCAAACTGGTAGTCCTTCACGAATTCTAGCCACCGCCTCTGTCTCATATTCAGATCCTTCTGTGTGAAGAGATACTGAAGTGACTTGTGATCCGTGAATAGAGTAAACTGCTCTCCTAGAAGATAATGCCTCCATATCCTCAAAGCAAAAACGACCGCTGCCAACTCTAGGTCATGAGTGGGGTAATTCCTCTCGTGGGGCTTTAGCTTCCTGGAAGCATAAGCTATAGCCCTTTCCTCCTGCTGGAGCACACCCCCAAGACCCCGTAAGGATGCGTCTATGTAAACCTGATACTCTAGCCCTCCCTTTGGCAATGCAAGCACGGGTGCAGATGTCAACTTGTCCTTTAGCTCGTCGAATGCTAATTGACAACTATCATCCCACTTGAAAGGTACCCCTTTCCGAGTCAGATTGGTCAAAGGTCCTGCAATCTTAGAGAATCCCTTAATGAATCGCCTGTAGTTACCGGCCAAACCCAGAAAACTGCGCACCTCGGTCGGTGTCGTGGGCTGTCCCCACTCCCTCACCGTCGACACCTTATTCGGATCCACTGCGATACCCTGATCTGACACGACGTGACCAAGGAACTGTACCTCCCGTAGCCAGAATCCACACTTCCCTAATTTGGCGTAGAGCTGATGATCCCTCAGTGTCTGTAAAACCATGCGCAGATGCTCTGCGTGCTCCTCCTCGGTGCGCGAGTAGATTAGGATGTCATCAATGAACACGATGACAAATTGATCTAGGTACTCCCTGAAAACCCTGTTCATGAGATCCATGAACACTGCAGGTGCATTGGTGAGCCCGAAGGGCATCACCCTGAACTCATATGATCCATACCGCGACAAGAAAGCGGTCTTAGGAACATCCCCCTCTCGGATACGCAGTTGATGATACCCTGACCTCAAGTCGACCTTGGAAAAGTAAGACGCCCCTCTCAATTGGTCAAATAAATCGTCAATCCGAGGTAAAGGATATTTATTCCGTATCGTCACCTTGTTCAGCTCATAATCCACGCATAAGCGGAGTGAACCATCTCGCTTCTTTACAAACAACACCGGCGCACCCCACGGCGATGTACTCCGCCGAATAAAACCCTGACCCAGTAGTTGCTGAATTTGTTCCCTCAATTCCCGCATCTATGAAGGGGCCATACGGTAAGGTGCCCGAGCAATCGGCCTCATCCCTGGTGCCAAGTCCATAACAAATTTGATTTCTCTGCTGGGTGGTAATCCTGGTATCTCCTGGAATACATCCTCAAAGTCCCTCACTACAGGAATAGAGTCTAAAGGGACTACCACCTCCTGTGAGGTTTCCTCCCCAATGTAATATAAGTGAGTGCGCGACCCTCCCTCAGGAAGCGACATTGCTATCAGGAACATCTCCTGTCCCGGAATGGAGAACACGATTGTCCTCTCATAACAATCCACCGTAGCCCGGTAACCTGCCAACCAATCCATGCCCAAGATGACATCATACCCCTCCATATCTAATACTAAGAGGTCCGCTGCTAAACTAAGCCTCCCAATCAAAATGTCTACTCCTTGACAAATCGAGCGAATCAAAGCCCCGATGCCTACTGGCGACTCTAAACTCATACGGAGGCTACCCGCTGTCTCTAATAACCCAGCCCGTTTAGCAAAATTAGATTTAATGAATGAATGTGATGCTCCCGTGTCAAAAAGAATGCTACCCTCATGCCCATGAATGAGAAACATACCCTCAACCGCTGGCGGCGCCTGCTGTGCTGGAGGGTTGGGAACATCCCGAACGTTATACACACGTCCGTAGTGCATCTGCCCCTGCTGCTGTGGGGCGGGTGGAGCTGGTGCTGCTGGCGGCATCTGACCCTGTTGCCCCTGCTGGGCACCCTGCTGATGGCCTCTGCCCCTCTGCGGGCACTCCCTCTTGAAGTGTCCTGGCTGGCCACAGGTGAAACAGCGTTTCTGGTCGTCACCCTGCCGTTGGCCCTGCTGGCCCTGACGTTGCTGGCCCTGTTGGCCTCCCCCGTTGTTCCCTTGGCCCTGACGGCCCTGAGGAACCTGCTGTTGCTGATTAGGGCCTGGCTTCCCCTGCCTGAACCCCTGTCCTCCCGGTCAGAACCCACTAGGCTTAAACTTCTTAGCCTGATTCCCTTGCTGAATGATGACCTGTTGCTGAGTGCCACTGGTCTCACTACTAGTAACCGCCTTGCCCTGCTGGCTCGGCTCACCTGCCTTCTTGTTCCCCTTAGCATGGAAACGATGATCTTGGCAATGTACAAGTGCGGCATTAACAACATCTGTATAAGTAACTAACGCCGGATTTCAAATCAAGTGCTGTCTGATTCTCCAGGCTAAGCCATCCATGAACTTCGACTTCTTCCGCTCCTCATCGCTCACCTCATTTGGCACAAAGTTTGCCAAACGGGTGAAATCCTCCTCATATTCTGCCACTGACCTGTCACCCTGTACCAACTCGCTGAATTTCTTTCACATCTCAGACTCTACTGCTGGAGAGAAGTACTTGCGGTCAAACCGCACCCAGAATTCAGAAATCGGCATCAAATCCCGCTCCTCGACGGTGGTTACGGACTCCCACCACTGTAAGGCTGCCCCCGACAGACGAAAGGTATCCAACATCTGTTTCTGCACCTCTGTACCCTCTAACATGCGCAGATGGCGTTGAATGTTCTTCTTCCAGTCACAAGCCTCAACCACATTGGTGCTACCTCGAAACTCAGGTGGGTGACCCTTATGAAAGGTCTCCCTCACTCGCTGCCAAGATGGTGGCCCCACTGGAGCCTGAACTGCTGGAGCCAATGGAGGCGGTGCCTGGGGCTGTGGAAAATGAGCTGCCATAGCTCGCATCGCTGTCTCGACCGCTTGGGCCACTATCACTGCCACCTGAGTAGTAGAAATCAACTCGGGTGGGGGTGGGGGTGGCGGTATCTGTGGCTCCTGGCGAGCCTCCCTCACCTCATCTCTAGCCTCAGCCCTCTCCGCTCTCTGTCTCTTTGGTGGCATCTGAAATAGATTGAATTGTATAAGTACACAATTTATACAAAACTAATAGCAGGAATACGATATCTCACAAGCGGAAAATATAACCAACAGTCCTAATAATAGGGCTCTATAACAACCGAACGCTACGCTGAAACGTAGAAAGCCGCACAGATCCTAAGGACACCAGAACCTGATGCTCTGATACCATCTGTGACACCCCGCCTAATTAATCCCGGGTGATCAGTCCTAAATCAAGTTAGAACAGGATTCTCATTTGGTCCATTCTTAGCATCACTGTCGTCTTATTAACTTACTAACCACCTAAGTGAAAAAAATAGACTGGTGCCAAATTTTATCTTTCATTATTTAAACAAAAATCCATGCGGATAATAAAACAATATAACAATCACAGATAACTGAAATAGTCATCCACAAGTAACAATAATTAACCGAATAAACCATCGGTCCAAATAATAAATCCCGTAAAGATAAGAATGAACTCCCAACAAGTCTACTACAAATAAACGGAATGTGAGCAACATGCTCGAATAACAAATCATGAATTTCTACATTTAGAATGAAAAATGAGGCGTCTATCAAGGCCCCGCAACATCCACATATGCTGCAGCAACGGATCCCTGGAATATAGTCAAGGCTGGCGTCCCTGTGGTTGGACACCTAAAAGGATTTTTAAAAGTTTTTATAGCAAGGGTTAGTACCCAAAACATTTGAAAAACATTTAACAAATGATTAACTTGCAGTAATAAATAAATATGCATGCTCTTCATATTTTTAGTTAGTATCGCACTCTCTTGAGGACTTCCTTACCCTTCCTCTATTGTACACTATTAACGCTTTAATTAAATTACCTAGTTATTCATCTCATGACTAGATAATTAACAAAGTTCCTTTATACCCACCCTACTCTAACTGAGTATGTAGTGATTATGATTTTTAAGTTATTAGTAACATCAACCCAACTAAATCATTTCCCTTTTTATATTCATATAACTTCTACACTTGTTATACATGTGAAATAACTCATATTTTTCATTAATAACCCGTATATAATTAATTATCCAATTATACACTTATAATCATATTTCAGCATTCACAATCATACCGTAATATATATAACAACTTGCATTCTCCCGAGCAAAATACTCCCGGAACGTAAATTATATAAAGTGCTATCCCACTAGGTAAAATCACATAGCCTAGTTATCCCAAGTCAGAATTTTCACACCAACTTGATAAAAATAAATAATTGGAGGCGGTCATATTCCTTCCCTGAAAATGAGATGTCCCTCACCCATATAATGGACGCTATGACCTCGGGAATATACTCACCCTACTCCTCAAGCTAGGGGATTCATCCACTACGCGCAACCTCCCCCTATAGCACTATAGTATAAAATATCTAATCACTGATATTAATTGTGCACACCACATATATATATATACTATCGCCTCGGTATATATAAATATAAAAATCCCGGCTATACCGTTCGCTAAATCCGTAACATAAGCCTATTAAAATTATTAAGAGTTTCTGGTCCAACTCTAAATATTAATTAAATTGCACCTTAATTAATTAAGTTATTTTTGGTGTCGCCCCCACCATAAATTTGGACTTACTCTCGTAGCCCAAAATAAATTTACCCGAGTCAAAATTCCCGACTCTAATTTATTAGCCTCAAACCCTAATTAATTTATCTACCATTAATTAGATTTAAACTCATGTATTTAATTTCTCCATAATTAATTACATAAGATTTTTATATGAATTTCCCCTCTTATATAACTAACTGGCGAAACTGCCAAAATCTGGCGACCGTCGATCGATCGACCCCAGACCGTCGATCGATCGATCGAACAGGTCTTCGTCTTCTTCGCGAAGACAGGGCAGCCATGGACGGATTTTCTTAAACCCTAATCTCTTCTAACATGAATTTTAAGCCTTCTTAACACCAGTACATATTAGAAACCTTATTAGGATTCCCCAGAAAGTTCACAACAATCATCAATTCGTCCATAAACTACTGATTCATAATTTTGGGGAAAAATCCTTCTTTATCCTTAAACACATTTACACTCCAAATTTCTTCATCAAACTCGTTCTAATTTATCCGAATATCATTCTAACAGATACACATCAATATTCCAATATCAGATTTTACAGAAATCCTCATAAATTCTGGCAAATCAGATTAATGTTTTCTTTTGTATTATCAAAACCCCATGTTTATGCCATGAAACCCCAAAACGAATTTTAATTCATTACATCACGCAAATATGAATTTAAAGACAGATTTAATGCTATTGCAAGTTATTCACTTGCCTTAGGTTTCGTAGTGTCTGAATTTGAGATGGACTCCAAGGTTGAAGATGACCTTGTTGGCTCTTTTAAGATCCCCAAATGGCTTTAGCTGCTGCTAGGGTTTTCTAACCCTTAATTTCTTTTCTCTAATTAAACTCAGCCATGCCCTTACTTCTTTTTATTAGGCTAATTACCCAATTCCCGTTTTTTGACTAATGGGCCAAGCCCAAGTGACCTAAATGCCCCCGAGTGGGCCCGACTATATCTAAAAACGTCCCGTGACCCGTTTACTACCCCCGGGTACACTTTTCCGACTATCTCGGCCCATCCGGACTCAACTGTACACTCAGAATTTGCATCCGAATTAATTTATAAAAATACTTATCCCACACCCCATATAGTCTATACCGACTTCCGGATGTGATAAGTACATACCTCGTCATTAATACTCGAAACGACGTAATTACATTATTACTATTCACTTAGTAAATAATTTTTTCCCTAAATATTAACCATTCAATCCCAGATTAATATTTATATATTATTCTACCATAATTAATTCATTTAATTACAACACACTAGTAATTTAGAAGTTCTGAATTAATTAAATTTTAAATGTACCAAAAATACGGGGTGTTACATTCATGTCTGTAACCTAGTTGAGAAAATTATAGATGACTAGGTCGGGGTAGACGTACGATAAATGTGCACATTAGTGGAGTTGTGAGAATCTCAAGTGAGAGTTCGGAACTAACATGTACATAATAATTGCATCTTTGTAGTTTTTAATACTTGCTAAAACAAATATTTTTACAAATCGGGCTCTTACCCGTTTCCTTTTATTTTTCTTCTCTTTTGCTATATATATATTATACCAGGTGTCCAACCACATGGTCACCGCTAGACTTAGATACGTGGATCATTCGACGAGCTGCAACTATTGTGGAAGCTTTAGGTCATTGATATTAGACGCTATTATCTCTTCATTCTAATCCTAGTTCATATCTTTCATTTAAGGCATGTGTCGTCCACTTACAAATTAACTATTGCAGGGTTTTTATTTTTATTAAGCATTTCATTACTGTTGGATTGTGTATTATGATACTTTGGTTTTAGACTTTGAACTGGAATGTTTTATCCAGTCTCATTTATTTCAGTATTTGATTCATGTTCGGTATTTATTCTTATGGAATGGAATTGGCTTATATATATTAAAGCACGGAAATTATTAATGGATTAATTGGATATAATTAATGTGGGAAAATGTTTTGACACTTAGCTTAATTAATTATTAGGTGATTAATAATGAAAATTGTTTTCGACAGTGATGCTAAGAATGAACCAACTGAACACTTTGATTTTAATTTAATAAAGGATTGATCACCCGGTATTTAATTAGGCGGGGTGTCACAGGTGGTATCAGAGCATCAGGTTCTAATGTCCTTAGGATCTGTACGGCTTATTATGCTTCCAGCTTAGAATCCTTTAATATAAAGCCCTATTATTAGGACTGTTTCATTCCTTGTTACGTGTTGTAGATTACGCACTTATGCTACAATGCTATGTATAGTCGGTAGACTTATAAAATTCATTTGAATTTCAGATGTCGCTTATGAGGGAGAGACAAATTAACACCGCTGAAGACAAAAATGCGGGACCAGGCCAAGTAGTACCTCAGGTACATAAGGAAAGAGTGGAAATCACTGAGATAGAGAATATTGTGGCACAAGCAGTAACTACCGCTATATTGCAGTACCAAAATTGCAGTGTGCAGCTTACAGGGGGCAAAGGAACAAGAGAAGTCAAGCAATATGACGTTTCTAGGGATAGAAACAATGGGAAAGTACCATCGTAGCAACGATAAGTTCCTCGGAGTCATTAAGACCAAGAGGACAATGGAAATCACAGGAAGAGCCAAACCCGCTAGTGCCAATAAAGCCAAGGACAGAGGGCCATCATAAATAGGTGTTTTAAGTGCGGAAAAAATGGCTACAAGCACCAAGGTTGCCCACAGCAAGCTGGAGGATATCCTCAGTCAAATCAGCAAGGTCATCAGGGCTAGCACAGTGGAAACTTAGTTGATAAGTGTTTTATATGCGGTGAACGGAGCCATACCCGTCGAAATTTCCCTAAAAAAGGTAGAACCCCACAGAAGCCGCAGGGTGCCTTCCCAGAACAACAAAATGCCTAACATGGGGAAGCATGGATATTTACCCCAATAGAGCAGACTCCACAGCAACAACAAGGAGTACAGTATGGATGTATCTATAATGCTCGATATGCGGTTAAGCCACTGATACCGCAACTATCACCCGCGTTTGGAGGCACGATATTTCATTATTTTTAGTGTCCTATAAGATAATGCGAAAATCTTGACTAACTAAGATGCATTATAGTTTATTCTAATATTTTGAAAAACGTGAGCGTAGAATATATTACTATCCTGATTTTCAAACTAAATAACGCTGGTTTGAGTGATAATAGACCATTATAGTGATATTTTCACGTTTGTTAGAATTTGTGCTAAGATTCACCTGAGAGGTAGCGGAGCCATAAATATATATGTACTTTTATATGGTAATGTATAAAGACTTCGTGGCGTATGTCTTCTGGTTATACCTAACCCCGATGGGTATGGATGTCTATTAAAGTGATTCAAGATTGGATGAAATATCTCTAAGCATGGGGATTATCCCGTATAAACTTTTAGAGTTTAATGCTGAGCTATAGGAATAATGTGTTAAATATCGTCTCTCATAACATGAGAATAGATGAGTTAATAATATAGTAAGAAGAAGGCATGCGGGGTAGAAGCTTGATATTGAGGACCCACAAACCTTATTGACCGACAATGTTATTTAGTAGTGTATCGGGGGGGGGGGGGGGTTCCTTATTTGGATTTCGCATTGCGAGACATCCCACACATGAAACCTAACAAACGTTGGGAGGTGGGAATGTTTAGCCTTTAGTACACGGGTTGGTACCCTGGTTGTCATCCGTAAAGGAAATGATAACCTTAAGATTTATTATGTTACTGCTCACGGCCAGTAGAGCCGTGTTATATGACATAAGAAGCATTGTTAAATGTCTTTCATCGTGAATAAATCAGTGTAACAAGAGAGGATATTATAACTGCAATTATTAGGGTAATTGAGCCTAACCTTATCGAATATTCAGAGTTACAAGACTAGACTGAGCAACTGTTAGGCCAAGGCTTTATCTGGAGGATTACCTCGCCTTGGGGTGCTCCCGTGTTGTTTGTGTAGAAAAAGGGATTGATCTTTACGATTGTGTGTTGATTACCGGGAGTTGAATAAAGTCACGATATGCAAAATAAGTATCCATTACCCCAAATCGATGACTTATTCGATCAGTGGAGAGGATCTTCCTTCTTCTCAAAGATTAACTTGAGTTCAGGATACCATCAGTTGCGTATCAGAGAGCAGGGTATGTCGAAGACTACCTTTCTAATGAGATATAATTCCTACGAGTTCAGGGTTATGCCTCTTGGTTTAACCAATGCCCCAGCCATGTTTATGGACTTAATGACCAAGGTGTTTAGAGAGTTCCTGGATCAGTTTGTCATTGTCTTTATAGATGAAATTCGGATTTACTCTCGACTAAGGAGGAGCATGCCGAGCACTTGAGGCAGGTTTTACAGACACTGCGTCAGCATGAGTTGTATGCAAAATACGAGAAGTGCGGATTCTGTTTATGGGAGGTACAGTTTCTAGGGAACATTGTGTTAGAATTGGGGACATCCGTTGATCCAAGCAAAGTGTCGACGATGAGGGAACAGGGAAAGCCCACGACACCAACCGAGGTGCCTAGCTTCTTGGGGTTAGCCGGGTATTACAGATGGTTTATCCGGGGGTTCTAAAAAATTACAGGGCCATGGACGAATTTGACATGCAAGGGAGTGCCGTGCATATGGGATGACACTTGTCAGTTATATTTTGATGAGCTAAAGGATAATTTGACGTCAGCACCAACACCAGTTATTTCTTTAGCCAGTCTAGGAGTGGAGTAATTGGTGTATACTGACATTTCCCTATAGGGACTTGGTGTACTTCAGCAGGAGGAACGGGGTATAACTTATGCCTTCCACAAGCTTAAGCCTCACGAGAGGAATTACCCCACCCATGACTTGGAGTTAGCAGTAGTCGTGTTTTCCCTATGGATTTGGAGACACTACTTGTTGGGGGAGAAATTTTTCCTCTTCACAGACCACAAGTCACTACAATACTTGTTCACTCAGCGAGAGTTGAACATGCATCAGCACAGGTGGCTAGAGTTTGTGAAAGATTACCAATTTGAAATACAATACCACTCGGGGAGGTCCAATATAGTTGCTGATTAATTGAGCCAAAGGCCAGTAGGTGAGGTGTCGGAAGTGTGGAAGGCGAAGTGAAAAGAGTTGGGACATCAAGGGGCAGTGGATCGATCCTTTATGTCCGTTATGACAATTACTCCAGAGATTGTTATGAGAGTGATCTAGGCCCAGGAAACTGATTCGTTTTGCCAGGATCATATTATATGGCTTCTAACAGAGGGCACAAAGTTCTACTCAGTGAGCTCAGATGGGGGACTACGGTTTAATGGGAGATTAGTGGTCCCGAAGGGAGAGGATTTAGTCATGCAGTGATGACACAGTCTCATGGATCCAGATTTGCGGTATATCCTAGAGGGGATAAAATATACTAGGATATTAGGTGACAGTACTGGCGGAGTGGGATGAAGAAGGACATTGCAGAGTTCGTGTCCAAGTGTGCCACCTGTAAGCTGTTAAAGGTGGACCACCAAAGGCCGTCAGGATTACTTTAGCCACTGGAGATACCTACGTGGAAATGGGAGAGCATTTCCATGGATTTTATTAATGAGCTGCCTACTTCACATCGGGGTCACGATTTTATATAGGTAGTGGTGGATCGATTGACCAAGGTAGCTCATTTTCTGTCGGTACGTACGGATTACACTACAGGACAGTATGCCCGGATATTTATTAATGAGATAGTGAGATTGCATGGGGTACCCTTGAACATTGTGTCTGACAGAGATAAGACTTTTGTATCATGTTTCTGGGAGAGCTTTCAGGAGACTATGGGTACTGAACTGCGATTGAGTATGTCTTATCACCCACAGAGATATGGGCATACCGAGCGTATTAATTAGATGCTAGAGGATATGTTGCGCATGTGTGTTCTTGACTTTAGAGGGAGTTGGGAGACGTAACTTCCACTGGTGGAGTTCACTTATAATAACTCCTATCAGTTGATGATCGGCATGTCCCCATTCGAGGCATTGTACAGCAAACCTTACCGTTCTCCTACTTATTGGCTAGAGGTGGGGGACAACGGTTACTCGAGCCAGAGGTAATTCAGGATATGTCAGCCAGGGTTGAGATGATCAAGAACTGTATTCGAGTAGCCCAGGAGAGGCAGAAAAGCTACGCCAATGCAAAAAGGTTCTTCAGGGAGTTCAATGTGGGGGATCAAGTATTGGTACGGGTGTCTCCTATGAAAGGGGTGATGAGTTTCGGGAAAAAGGGAAAATTAGCTCCGAGATACGTAGGACCATTTCCCATTATCGAGAGGATCGGACCGGTGGCATACAGACTTGGGTTGCTGGAGCACTTTCATCGCATTCACGATGTGTTTCACATTTCATCATTGCGGCGCATTCACGATGTGTTTCACATATCATCATTGAGGAGGTTTTTTAGGGATTAGTTGGCCCACACCCACATTGCGATTGAGAGGATTAGTTTACAGCCCGACAGTTCATATGAGGAAAGGCCTATGGCTATCCTAGATCTTAGCGAGAGGAAATTGAGGCCAAAGGTAGTTCCATTAGTGAGGGTTCAGTAGGAGCATCATAACTTAGAGAAGTCTATATGGGAGCGAGAGGAGGATATGCGCGAGAAATATCTAGACTTATTCCTACCAGGTATGGCTTACTTTTCGAATTTCGAGGCAAAATTCCGTTATTAGGGGGAAAGTATGTAATACCCCACATTTTTATGATATTAAATAATTATGAGATTAATTATTATTGTTGGATTAATTAAATTAAAAAGGTAGAGAAATTTAATTGTTAATTAATTTGAATTTAAAATAATTATTAACTAGCGTGCCGAGGGTTAATACTTATTGATGGAAATCATTGGTTATTACTGTGGGTATGTGTAATATGGAATTATAAATTTTTTATAAATTGTCGGAGTGCGAAATATGACAGTTTGGTAGTTTGGTATTTTAAGTCAGGACCGTGTCGGGACTAATTGTATCGGATAAAAAGATAAATTATTTTTGTATACTCTTATGGTAATTTCGAGTGTGCCATTGAGTCCGGAAGGGTCGAGATAGTCAAAAAACTCTACCCGAACATTTTATTTGAACTCCAAGGTAATTTTAGGCCTAATCGACACCCCGTAGGGGTAGTTTTGTCATTTGGATTTGGGGGAAATTAAAATGGACGAAATTAGAATGCTTTAATATCCCTTACGAAGTTACAGTTTGGGATTTATCTGTAAAAGAAAAGAGAGAGTCCCATAGGAAGGAGAAGGAGAAGTTCCTAGGAGTTGCAAGGCCAAATCCAGTTGTCTTTAACCAAAAACATCATCAACGCGTAGATCGGAGAGAGTATAACACTACTATATCAAATTCAAGCGACGAATCAAACCTTCATTATTAGGCAAGTGTTTATTACTTTCTTTCCTTTAGCAATACTCATGTTCATGTTAGTATAGGAATGAGACACCTATGTATTGTTAATAATAGTGATGAAAATTGGAGATTTGATATACATGATTTGAATCTGAGATTAATTTGGGTTGAACCATTGATGTATGTAGATTAAAAATCACGTATAGATAATTTTATGTGGTGAACAAATCTGGAAATTTATGTTCTTGGATAATAATCGGAAGAACTAGGGTTTTATTAAATTAATTGGGGATTCAAGATTACATTGATGATTAGAAATGAATTTATGATGTTATATTAGTGGAATCATACATACATGTTAGGAAAATTGATTTAGTATGATTGATTAGTGTGTGGGGAAGGATTCGCAGAGGTTATAGTTGTTAAATTGGTAAAGAGAATGTTTTTGGGCTAATCTGCGTCGAAAAGGGTAGCGGTTCTGACCGCCTTTCATAAAAGGTCCGGACCATTTTTTAGAAAAAGGTTCGGATCGCTTTCCTATTGGGTCCGGACCGCCCTGTAAAATTTTCCAGAATTGATTTGTGAACCCTTAAGATGCCTTTCAGGACTTGTAATGCGGGAATCCTAATGTAGTACACTGAGGTTTGAAGTGATGTTATATTAATATAAGTGAGATTTAAGACTTGGGCATAAGTGGGATGAATTTCCCTCAGAAAATTTGGAGGGGGATCGAAATCCTAATTATTAAAACGCCGAGAGTATTAAGTGAAAGTAATACTGCGAATAAGACATGATACTTAATTATCTGAATACCGAGAGATTATAATAGGTTGAGTGTGTACCTATGTATTGATTTATTATGTGTATAGCATACCTATGCTGCTTGCTATCCATCGGAGGTTTCGCGCAGTGGACAGTCTTATCCTGGGTGACCCGATGGGGGAATATTGACTTGTACCTCGAGCATATGAACTTGGATACGTGCTATCTATTACGTAGGATAGTTTTGACGGTTGAATGGGAGTGTAGGTATGTGCGTGACCCATTTAGCTAGTGAGTATGATCCCATCCAATATTTGTGTTATGAGATTTACAGTTCGTGAGAGACGTCGAACCAATTGTCCTTTATGCAGCGAGCGATGCACGGGGACACGATAGCAGAGTATGCATTGCGCCAAGTGGTCCTAACCAAGGGACACAGGTAATATATATATATACACTTGAGAATGAATGATTCTAATGTGTGAAATTAGAAAATGTATAAATAATGGATAAGTAAAGTTGTTTCCCAAAGGATAAAAGATTCCTACTAAAATAGTGAATATAAATGGATAACTGGCATAAAAGAATATTATTAGCTTATCGTATGGGTGATACGGGTTACTCCCTTGAGATATATTTAGGAGTTCATGTCTGTAACCTAGTTGGGAATATTATAGATGACTAGGTCAGGGTCGACGTATGCTAGGTGTGCGCATTAGTGGAGTGGTGAGAATCTCAAGTGAGAGTTTGGAACTAACATGTACATAATAATTGCATCTTTGCAGTTTTAAATACTTGCTAAAACACAAATCGGGCTCTGACCCATTTCCTATTATTTCTCTTCTCTTTTGCTATATATATATATATATATATATATATATATATATATATATATATATATATATATTATACCAGGTGTCCAGCCACAGGGTCACCGCCAGACTTAGATACGTGGATCATTGGCCGTGCTCCAGCTACTGTGGAAGCTGTAGGTCATTGATATTAGACGCTACTATCTCTTCATTCTATTCCTAGTTCATATCTTTCATTTAGGTAATGTGTCGCCCGCTTCTAGATTAACTATTGTAGGGATTTTATTTTTATTAAGAATTTCCTTACTGTTGGATTGAGTATTATGATTCTTAGGTTTTAGACTTTGAACTGGAATGTTTCATCCAGTCTCATTTATTTCAATATTTGATTCATGTTCGGTATTTATTCTTGTGGAATGGAATTGGCACATATATATTAAAGTACAAAAATTTTTAATGGATTAATTGGATATAATTAATGGGGAAAATGTTTTGACACTTATCTTAATTAATTATTAGGTGATTAATAATTAAAATGGTTTTCGACAGTGATGCTAAGAATGAACCAACCGGATACTTTGATTTTAATTTAATAAAGGACTGATCACTTGGTATTTAATTAGGCGAGGTGTAACAAAATCCCGTGGGAACTTTTCCACTATGAGGGCATCAAGCCATCCCTTTTTGTAGCCAACATTTAGAGCATCGTTTAGGTGATATTCAATATTAAGAAGAGCCTAATCGTAACCATCCATCCATATCTGGTGAGGTTATTTCCAGAATTAGAATGTGAGACTAACAATCTTTTCATTCAGACTTTTCCTGAATGATAATTTACTAAGTAATAAAATCTCTAGCTCTTTTGCTAGACGACCATCCTTTGGCCTTTGTGAGGATAATAGACCCTTTACATTTCTGACTTTGTCATTCAAAGACTTTTGTGTCTTCTATAGTTCCTCTCTCAGTTGGGCATTCTCTTCTTCTAAAATGGAAACTACCTCTCCAGCTTGTTCACTTAAGTTGGACTTATTAATTCTTTCAAGATCAATCTTTATATCGTTGTTTACCTTGTTGAGAATAGTGGAAACCTCCCTGGAGCCCAAAGATCAATGTGCAAAATGAAACTCTTTATATAAATGAGCATATTCATTAGCATCTAGTCTCTCATCAAGGCCACTCTCTGCTTGGGTCGACAAGCTTCTATTCGAAGTTAACCTTCATATTAGCTAATGACTCCTTATGACTACTTTAGGTAGTAAAAATCATGTCATGGAAAGAAACATTGTTTGCAACTGCTCATTGGAAGAGGCGACAAAGATCCAAGTATTCCACTTTTACTTGCGCAGACACGTTAAGACATAAGTGTTGGTTAAGGGCATAATCCTCATCATGACTAGTAGCAAATAGTCTTCCACGTTTTTCCTAAAAGTCATTTTGAGCAGTGACTAGTGCTTTAAATCTTACGTTAAGTAGTATAAACATGTGGTCAGATATATAATCTTGTAAAAATAAGACTTGCGAAAATCAGACAAAATAACAATGGCCGAATCAAAACATAAATTTTATTAAAAGGATTTTAAATTAGGAATGACCCTACATCATTCAGTAATTAAAAAATATATATTCCCTATCAAAGGTCTATGGAATTTTCTTGTCGGCCTTTTTCTTCTTGGTAACGTGCTTAGTAGCGATGACCTCACTTTGGTCGAAAACCATCTCCTTCTCTCCAACTGTTGTGTTATCATCATCCTTAATCTTTTACTCAAATTGAGTAGGATACCTGGATGGTGCTCACATAAGAGTTTTGAGCCCTCACTTGTGCCAACCTTCATAAGAGCCTCATCCCAACCATTCTTAAAAAATAATTTTTTTTACAGTATGTACTTTGCATATAGACATTAATGAATGATTTGTTCTAAACATGAGTTAAGACATGATTCTTGGTCTTATCCACACTAGCCAAGGCCAGCTAGGCTTTGGCCTTAACCTCAATGGCTTGTGTTTTGGTGAGGTCAGCCTCAGTCTTAGCATCATTGGCATCATTTTTTAACCGTTTGGAAACATCGGCCAACACACCATAATTGTCAATCTTCTTTTAAATATTGACATTTTTATCCCCTCGGCTTTTAACGCCCTCACCAATCTTCTTATTCTTGGTCTTCTGGGTAGAATTCAACGATCGATCAACCATCAAGGATTTTCCCAACTCTTCAAAAGTGACCTCCGCATCAACATATGACTCATTTAACTGGTCATTTCTCTCTAACAATTGATCATAATCAATTAAGAACTGCAAAGCAACGGGCGAACAAATGTGCGAAAAATGCAAGCAAGAAAGGAATGCAACAGAACAATTATAAGGGAGAGATTGTGATTGGCACACTCCAATAATCTAGAATGGGGAAAAATAAATACAACTTCTCTATATGCAGATAAAAACCTAGGCTGAATCAAGCCTTGAGCTAGGTCGGGGTGAGAGACAATAGATTGGGCAACACCCTTACCCTTATCAGTAGTCTTTTTCCCAACAATGTTTAATAGTGGAGGAGGAATTTAATCCTTCTTGTGCCTATTTGAAAGATGCTTGTGATCCTTGGAACGAGAATCATTGATGTTCATGGGGTTAATATTACCCCAAACTTTTACTTTTCTTTTTTTCCCGATGGACGAGTAGGGGGAGGGTTCTTGCTATCAACATTTTCGAACATTAAATTCATAAACTTCATTTTTAGCATGGAGCTGGAAGAATAAAGGCGATGTGCCTTCCTCAGTTGATTTGTTTGTTCCTCCCGTTCTGAGATTTGGGAGGTGTAAGCCTCTGGGTCATCCAAGGTGATAAGGTGTGATGTATGAAGTGATAGAACTCTTGTAGACAAGAAAAAGAGTCGTCGACCTTAGATTCTCCACAGTTTTAACTCTCTATTGGATAGACCAAACTATCTGAAGATTAACAAAGTTAATGTCCAATCATTGATTCCAAAAAATAGAGAGAGGAAGAAAACATTATCCTCAATTAAGAGAAGATTACAAAGCTAAGTAAACGTCTTTCTAGCCTATTCAATTTCCTCCCTAAGGGAATTTCGGTCCTTCATACACCACACCCTTAGGAAGGGGAGAATGTTGCTAATTCTTCACAATCAGCTATTGAGATCTTTATTAGAATCAGAGAGGTTCACGACCAGGGCTCGGTTAGCCACCCTCATTTTCATGTAATTACTGTTTTAAGTAGTTGTCACCTAATGGTAGTAATACATAATATCAGTAATGCCAAGATGGGTCCCATTTAGCTTGTTAATACAATTTACCCCATTATATTTGAGGAAACTTGGAATGGTACTCCATCAAAGTGTTAGTGGAACTATAAAAATAAGTGAGTTAGGGTAAAAGTGATCCCACACTCAGAAATAAATATTAAAGGCAACCAATGGCCTTTAGAAATGGTGCAAAGATCACAAGGATCCTCAACTAATCCTATAAATACCCGCGGGGGGGGGGGGGGGGGGGGGTTGATCATCCAGTTTCAATTTCTCCATGGTGTTTTCATCAATAATGTACACCCTAGTTAAAGATGAGAACTCAATGAAATAATGAAAAAGAGAAAAAAGTGAAGAAGATTGAAATGAAGAAAGATTTTCGAAAGTTCTTACATGCAAAATAACGAGAATGAAAATCTCTCCTTTGAAAGATTGCAAATTTTTAAATGAGCTAGAAAGTGAGGAAAAGAGTAATGAGCTGGAACGTGAGGAAAAGAGTGGTAATCATTGTCTTATGGTAAGAAATGCCCTCACAGTAACCCAAAATCATAATGATGACATGCGCGAGTGATGGCTCACTAGGGCACTTATATTTTACCAGCGTGCCCCTGAGGTACTCAAGGGAAAAATTCCTGCAACTTTAAGTATATTTTTCAAATTCCCCAAAACAACCAATAAATTTTTTGAGAAAAAAATACAGCCACTCTCTTAAGTGCGAAGACTTGTCAGATCAACATTAGAGTTAGATATAACAATGCCCAATGACCTCAGAGCGACCCTGAGATTTGGGGACAATAGTGGGTACCATAATTACGATATCACATGCCCTACGCATGCTCGTCATGAGCTCCCAAGATTATTATGCACCAAGTTGATGAGGATCCTAAGTTATGGAAGAATCCCACGTTACTATCACTTGGAACGGTTCAAACTAATGAGTAATAGGTTCGAACTTCTAGGGACAAATATTAATAGAGCATAGGACTTTCCTAAGCTTCTTTATATATATAAAGCCGCCTCCCATTATGAGAGGCAAGTCATATTGTATTGTCTAAAAATACTACAACTCTTCCGACCAACTCTCTGAGTTAATAAAAGAATGAACCCTAAACCCTGTAGACATAGGCACATTTTTTAACCACGCATATATTGGATTGTGTGTTTTTTATCGTTCTCTTTTAATGGCCACCTTTGAATGTATGAGAAGATAATATTTTGCTCATATTATTGGAACAAGATTTGGACTTAGTTCGAACTAGATATAGAATCTCATTACAATGACTTGAATACAAATTTTGGGGGTTTGCTTAAACGACTTAGGTTTTTGTTCAAATGATATATGTTATTTCATTATAATGGCATTGTGGACTCGTTAGAATGGATTTTTTACAATTTGGGTTATAATATTTTAATTAATTTGTGTTTATTAATTCAAAGACGTCTAATACTTTTATTAAATCCTTGTGTGGACTGGATTTATGTGATTTAACTATATGTGTAAGAATAACACGTGTGAGTGCTCGTAGGGGATGTACTAGGAAGGATTATTTTGGGGGTATGCACAAGGACAATTGCATCTGTCCCCCAATGATAGTGGCGGTCTTACTCTAGTCATTTTACTTCGGTCCTACTATTGACTTAATCGTGTCCCGAGGGGGATTAAACGGGGGTGATATTCGTATAGTCTTTGGGTATGGAAGTTTATGTGAATGATAGTAAGGAATAATGACTTATCTCTTATTGTGGATTGGATTTTATAGTTATAGGACGACATATAAATATACGTAATATACATAAGGGATCCCTTAAGGCAATAGGGATATGTCTTTGTATCTTATGTGCGGGCTTATGCATATCTCGATTACTTATATGCATTGGGATCATACTTAATTGGACATTGGACTTTGTTAATTGTCCATCCTTTTAATGTAATTATATTAGAGATCTATATCAGGACGTAGCAATGAAACCTTGTAATTATAATCAATTGAGATGAATTATAAAAACAACTTAAATACGAAAGGAATATGTAAGTTATTATTGCATCCTAAATGTAATTGAATTCTTACTCTTTTTATACTTGCTCGATTTAATCCTATTGTTGAAATTTGTTTCCAGGTCCCAGGCTACAGTTGTAGTGACAACCTTAATCTCATATATTTTATTTCAGCTCCTGGTTCATCTATAGGATGCTGATGTCGATCTTGAATGCTCATTCTTATTTTTTCCCTTTACTTTTCAATAATAGTGAGTGTTTGATTACTATATTTAATATTAGATTATGTTGGACTTAACTTTTACTTTCAGAGGGAATTTATGTTTGTGATAGTTGTATGTCCCAATGATGGAGACTTTTATTACATTGGTTTTGGGTATCTCAGTTATATTGCTTTATGACTACAATTGTGCCAGGATTTATTATTACACTTTTTATTTAGTTTCAGTCATGCTTAGAATGGTACTTGATTTTTAAAGTCATGCGTTATTTGTATTTTGACTTGATCGATCTAGTTATGAATTTTACGGGGCCTCACATTTTAGTACGTCACACGTATGTTTAAGTGTGAAGGATACAAGATCCGTGATGTAATGATAAGTTGGATCATAAAAACGTACAATGTATCAATTATGCATCGTGGGATTTTAGATGGATAGATATGATGTATACATATTTTGTTCTTGTTCACTTTTTAGATCTTCTTTCCAATTTTTAGATTTGTCTTGCAAATCTATATAAGAGAGGAGGAGGGTGTTTTGGTGTCCCATAATTGATTGCTCAGATTAAATGTGGGGGTGTGTATCTAATGGTTTAACAATTTTTCGCGTGGAAATCTGTTATTTTTCAAATCTTGCTCATACTATCCTTACTATTTCGTTTCAAAATTTAAAACCCATACTTAGTTACCTTTTTTAACACCATTTTTTAAGAGACTAGGTACTTCAATAACCCATAGGTTTTGTGATATTCTCTACCCTCATTCTTACCATGGAATCTTTTGTCTCTCCTTTCTCTGTTTCATTTGGGATTCTTTAATCGGTCTATATTTTGGTGTTCCTCCACTTTTGGCTTCAGATTTTGGCATTTCAAGATCCTAGGTACTCTTTTCAGTTTTATATTATTCAACTTTGTGTTTAGCTTTTGTGTTTAGCTTTTGTGTTTATTTGGTTTAAGAACCTTTATTCCTTTTATGTTTATCTACCTCTCCGTGTAGTGTTGGTTATTGGTAACTGAACAAATTATTGAGCATGGAGTTTGTAGTTTTTTTTCTTATAACTACAATATTGTAACTCATTCTGAAATGAAGAAAAAAAAACATAAATTATTATTACTTGGAGGTTGTAGTTTTTTGTTAGAGTTATGGAACTGATTAAAGGAACTTGATAAAGATTAATGGGAAGTGCTTTAAATTCAATGGAGGGGATGAGATTAGTAGACACAATTTAAAGACTTCGAATATATTACCACTTTGAGGATGAAATTAATGTATTATTGGAGATGTTCTCAGTCTCACATGGGAAATCTGACCAAGATCTCTGCACCTCTGTGCCTCGTTTTCGATCGCTCTGACATAACTACTACCACATTAGTATCGATATTTTTTGATTTTCTTACTATGTATACATTTTTGTAACTATATGAAAAGTTATAGTAATCATCCTTTTTGTTTTTTCAAATTATAGATATTTTTCAAAAGTTTGTGGGCGAGAATGAGAAAATAAAGAATCTTTGAGTTATGACAAATTGGAATTATTGGGCTTGTATGAAGCCTCTTACTTGGGCGCAAATGAGGAAGATATATTAGTGTGGTCCATGGAATTCACAAAAACACTTAAAAAGAGAGAGGTCTCGAGTGATTTAATGGGTGGTTTAGGGCTCATAGCTAGTCTTGTTTAGCACTGGGTGAAAGGTGAAGAGAATTTCTTTGCATGTGTGTCTATTGAAATGAGGCCGAGCCTCTGTTTAATAGGGTAAGGAAATAGTATTTTTATTACTTGGTTGCATGATATGTCGATAATAATAAGAGAAAATTCAATCACACCCATTAACATCACGATAACACAACAATTTGTTTGGGTGCCCAGATCAGGCCAAAAGAGTTAAAAAGAAATACTATCCTTTTCTTTTCTTTTTTAATGTAATATGATTGAGGAAACTATGTATCATGAAAAAAATGTGTTAAAAGTCCAGCCAAAAGAAATGTGGCTCGAATCTATGTTTAATTGGTTTGCGCTATTTATGTAGATTTCTTACTCAGTTATTGACTTTCAGTTCTAAACTTTTAGATTTCTTACTCAGTTACTCAGTTCTTATTATGTTTTAATTTATTATTATGTTGAAATTTACTATCGTGATAAAAATGAAAAACTGACTGAAGATTACTGCTTTGCATTATCTAATTGTTAAAGAATTTTTTGTTCTTTTAAAGAATATTAAATATTAAAATTTATCTATGGGTTTTATTTTGCCTTTTAGGTTAGAAGCTACTCATTATTTTTTTGCTAATAACCGTCACTATTTGATGAGTTATTTTGTTATTTTTTATTAGAGGTGTTGAGTTATCTTTCACAGTATCTAATTTCATTTCTGTCTCTCTTTGTTTATGACAGAGACTCAAACTTTCCAAGCATATGTAGTTTATAATTTCACTATTTTCTTTGGAATTTGTTAATTTCCTATGGTATCTTTAGGTTCGGTTTGATAATTTCAACATGGATTGGTTTGTTTTCATTGTCCACAAGGTATTGGTTAGGTAATTCACTCTCCAAGTAAAAGCTGGACAATAGAAAAGTTATTTTAACTAAAAAATACTTACCAAAATAAACACGACACGACATGAAATATTATTTTTTTACCAATCTCGAACCCGACCCAAGTAAGAGTGCGCAACATGAAATAATGGATCGATTTATTTAATTAAAAGCCCCAACACACAAATCCAAAATTTAGTCAAATTTTAGCCTTTAATTGATTATGATGTGAATGCGAGTTATATCAAAATTCCAATTTGCAATTATCAAGCAAAACATGCAAATACAACAGATATGAGAAAAAATCCCTTTGCAGGACAAAACCTTTATTCAACACTATTGGAAGTTTATGAATGCAGAAGTTTTATAAAACACTTAGCTAAACTAAGTTAGATGCGTAAAACTTAAAAAACTCCAGCAGATACGACCCACCTCTAGAGCTGTCCACAAGTAGTGGTTTACCCTCGGTATTTATCGATTCAGCGTTCTTCTTTAGAAGTAAAACCTCGTCTCACAAAAACAACCATAGAAAAAATTCTCATCAATAGTGTGTCACAAAAAAACCTTCTTGATGTTGATAAACGAGATCTTGAATATATCCCGTGGGTGAGGAATATAATATGAGGTGTTTGATCATAAAAGAGAACTCAAAAGGTGTTTTTCTTTTAGAAAAAGAGTTATTGCGCTGGTCGTTCGAACGAAGGGGTAGATCATTCGAACGACTGCCTTATTTCGTTCGAACGACCTCGAACAAAATCTCCGATCGATATTACATTGAAATCATAAAAAGATCTCGTTTGAAATGATGTTAAACTCATTTGAACGACACTACTAACAATATCTCAGTAGAACTAAAATGAAATCTCGTTCGAACGAGGGAGGGCTTCGTTCAAACGAAGCAGTGAAATTTCAGAAAAAAAATTCGAATAGAATTTTTGAGTTCCTCTTCGAAAAATTATTACCTCATAAAAATAAGTAAACCTCAGAAAATACTCAGAACCTTTTTACCACACCAAACGCACACATCTTCCAAGTTTTTAAGATGAACAAATCTTCAAATATGTAACAGTCTTCAACATAGTCTTCAAGTATCGAGAAGTAATGACGTCAAGCCAAAATAAATAAAAATGTGAGTAATCATAAATTTTGCTCTTACAATTTCCCCTTTTGGCTATTTTGGTACAAAACACTGTCTTAAGCCAAATTAAATCTTATGACTTAATACAATAATCTACCCTCCCAAAATATAAATGAAAATTTAACGTAGAATATGTGCAAGTCTTCAATTATGAAACTGGATACTTCTTTGGGCAAACATTGTCTTCATCTCATGTGGGTCCAAATGATCATTATCCAGGCGGAACATCCTATACACACGAGACAAACAAAGATACCGTGATGCATAAAGTTTTAAACAAAAAATAAAAACTCTCCCTCAATTTTCTCTCGCCACTTTTGTTCGTAACATACAAAGGAGTTGAAACTAGGCATGAAATATCGACATCACATGAAGAAGTAAAATATCAACACAAGTATAATCAAGGAAGCATAGGTGATGATAATCTCAAAGGCACGTGAAAACTAACTATTTTTGAAAAATTTCATTTTTTTGAATAAAAAAAATATAAAATGTACAAAGTATAACACACGATGGATTAACACTAAAATATCCGAACCGTGAATACGAAATGTAAGGGTGTGAACAATTTCCATAGGTAAATAAACATATATAGTCATAACATGTGTAGTTTTCAAGTAATTCTATCGCAAGAGCTCAAAGTATAGCTTGGGTGTAAAAATTGTGAACTCAAGTGAAATTGACTGAACTTAATTAACAAGTCATGAAGATAAATGATTCTCACACCAATGACGCCAAACTATGTAATGTTTTTGGATATATTTTTGTTGTATAAACCTATTAATCTTAGACTTAGATTCCCTCAAAATCCCATATATATGATGACAAACTCTCAATGATTTTTGAAGAAATTCATGCTCACATTTAACTAAGCATTAATGTATCAAAAATTGTCTTGGAACTTCGGTGTTTATGTGCCTCTAATCCTTCTAGGCTCTTTTATGCAAATGGTGGAATTTCATGCAAACAATATTTTTTATCGTTCATGGACCCTTTCCATTGCTTAACATATAATAATATTTTTTGAAAAAAATGATTTAAATCAGGGCAATGGTTCTTACATGCACAACTTTATCTCTTTTTACATTTGGTTCATTATAAAGCAAAACTGAGATGAGAACATCGTATTTGACAAGTGACAAGTAAGTGAAATGTTTAAATAAGTTCGTGCATGTGTGCATCAAAGGTGATTAAGGGTCCAACATGTAGAAATCAGTCATCAAAGATCAATATAATGACTTCACACATTATTAAGCACACTATAAAAATGACGTCATGTCTAAAACACTATGAAAAGGTCACGTGGAAATATGGAATGAATGGGTGATCCGAACATCTTAAATTTTCATCTATATATGGTGACAAAAGGAAATACAAAATTCTTTTTGGATTTTTTTCAAAAGTTTTATTAAAAAATAAAATCTTTTTAACTTTTTCATACAAAACAAAAATCTTTTTGTATTTTTCAAAATTTTCAAAAAAATAAAACTCTTTTTGGATTTTTCAAAAAAATATTAAAATGAAAAATATAGATACAATTATGGCATAATGATAATACAATATAGCAATAGGAATAATAGATACAATCATGGAAATCATCCTATTCTAGAAATAAATCTCAACCTCAATCATTAGGCCCAGGATGACATCCTAAGAAATTCCTCCATAAAATTTTGTGAATTCTTGACTAGATACTCTACTTTCTCTCGAAAACTCTCAAAATCTCTAAGAACATGTGTGGGAGGATGCAGAGTAACACATGTGGGAGTGTGTGCGAGAACATATGTAAGAACTCATGTGGGAGCATACTGGGGAACACGCATATGAGAAACTCTCCTTAACTTAAAATAAAACTCTCTGAGGTGACTTATTTGTTTGAAATGGGTAATAACATACATGGGATTGGTTCCATATTTCTCAAAACTTTTAGGATGAGCTCTCTTAGGTGGGTTAGATCACCTAAGTGGGTTAGGTTGAGATCCATAAGGATCCATCACAAACTCGGGAACTAGCTCATGTGTGACTTTAGAAGTGAATGCACCATTATAACCTATTCCTTACCACTCAACATTACCCAACGCGAAATCAAGGAGCATCTTTTCAACCTTCTTAGATGTGTTCTCTAAAGTGACCTTGACCTCCCCGGAATGTTAGAGATTACTCTCGAGTTGAAATACATGGGCTTCAAGTTTCTCATGAGTCTCCAATGAAGATCGAATATCTTCCATAAAACTAGCCACGTTGTTAGTCAAATTATTATTTTCCCTACTTAAAATGGTCAACTGCTCACATAAAGAAATCTTCACCTTCTTGAGTTGGCTCACCAACGCCTCATACTCTCTCAAAACTTTCCTCCTTCTCCAAATCTAACACCCTAAGAGACAAATATTTATTTAGCATTTTCATTTTTAAAGTCTCGGTGTAAAGATCACTAAAAGATTTTTGGAGATCACCTTCTCCCTCACTCAAATTCTCATCCCCACTCTCATTCTCTTCATAATGAATAGAAACATCATCTAGGATTTCACTTTTAGATATGTCCTCATTGGCGTAGGATAAACTAGAAATGCTAACGTGACTAGCCATGAATGCAACGAATGGTTCATGTGTTGTTTCTCCTCCTAAATTAATCGACTAGATGTCAATATCGCTAAGAGTGGCCTTATTCGCAACTTTCTTTCCCTTTCTCTTAAGCCTAGTGGGACACTCAAGTGCCTTGTGCCATTTTCCCTCACATTCATAAAATCTTATCTCTTCTTCCTCACAAATATTCTCACCCTCATTCTTACTTTTATTTTTCTCAAAAGTAATTATTTCGAAGAATTTTCTTTGCAAAATTTAAGAAATTTTTGAATTTTTTCGTAAAAGGAGCTAAGTCATTCGGTTCAAAATCAAAGTCAGACTCGAACTCACAAACTTTCTCTTTCTTCTTTTTATTAGTCTGAGTTTTCAAAGAAATCCTTATTTCCTTAGGTTTAACAGTTTTGTAAAACATATCTATCTCATATATTTGAAGGTCTCCTATGAGTTCTTCTAACCAAAAATTATTTAATATCCCTAACAAATTAAACACGGCAACCTTAAGAATAAAATGGGTTGGCAGCGATCTCAAAATTTTCTTAATGACGTGCATCTTAGGTATTCTCTCACATAAATTGAAACTCGAGTTTACGATATCACACAGTCGTGCGTCAAAACTCGTCAAATAATTCAGATTCAAGCATAACTATAGTTTCAAATTATGTGATGAGTTTTTGCAACTTAGAAGCTTTAATATCTTTGGTTCCATCGTGAGCGAGTTGGAGGGTATCCAAATTTCTTTAGAACTAGTGCACATCATAATGCGACGAAACTCATCAGGGGTGACAACTCCAGAGATGGTACTCAAACTGCGTGATTTAAAATTGCTCCATTTAATGTCATTTTCTATCCATTGAGAGACATATTTAAGGCCAACGACATTATCAACAATTATCGTGGGTGGTGTCCACCCTCTTTTATAGAGAAACCAAACACATTCATCAATTGATTTTAATGTAGATCTCATCCTAGCTTTCCAATAAGCATAATTAGAACCATAAAAAATAGGCATTCGATTATACAAATTATCCATTAAATTTTGACTTTTTAAAGATCAACAATTTTTTATAAAACAATTACGGAAAAGGATTACATGGTAAATTAGTGCAACCTGCACTGATACCAATTTGAGAGTGCACATCATGAACTAATGGATCAATTTATTTAATTAGAATCCCCAACACACAAATCCAAATTTTAATCAAATTTTACACTTTAATTAATTATGGTATGCATGCGATTTATATCCAAATTCCAATTTGCAATTATCAAGAATAACATGCAAATACGATAGAGATGAGGAACAATCCCTTTTCATGGCAAAACCTTTATTCACCACTATTAGAAGTTTATGAATACAGACGACTGAGAAAACACTTACTAAACTAAGTTAGATGCGTAGAACTTCAGAAACACCAACAGATACAACCTAGCTCCAGAGCCATCCATAGGTAGAGGTCTACCCTCTGTATCTATCGATTCAACCTTCTTCTTCAGCAATGAAACCTGGTCTCACAAAAACAGTCGTAGATAAAAGTCTATACAAGAGTGTATAATAAGAAACCTTTTGATGTTCGTAAAAGTGATCTTGAATATATCCCGGGGGTGAGGAATATGATATGAGGTGTTTGATGACAAAAAGAGAACCCAGAAGGTGTTTTCTTTTAGAAAAAGAGTTCTTAAAATATCTAATCCCGTTCAGCCTTTTTATAAGAATGGAAGATAAAAAAGATAAACACAAAAGATAATGGGAAGATATTCTTAAAACAATAAATTCTACGTCGGTCGTTCGAATGACTGCCTTATTTTGTTCAAACCACTTCGAACAAAATCTTCTAACTATATTATAGCGAAATCATATAAGGATATTATTTGAAATAATGCTAACTCGTTCACACGACACTACTGACGAGATCTCAGTAGAACTAAAAGGAAATCTCATTCGAACAAGGGAGGGCGTCATTCAAACGAAGTAGTAATGTTTTTTTTGTATGAGATTTTTTATTTCCTTTAAGAAAAATTATTACCTCATAAAAGAAGTAAAGCCGAGAAAATACTAAGAACCTTTTTACCACACTAAATGCATACTTCTTCCAAGTTGTGGAGATGACTAAATCTTCAAATTCGTGATAGTCTTCAATAATTTCTTCAAGTATCGAGAAGTAATGACGTAGATGTGTTTAGGTGACGTGTTTGCTTAATGGGAATCAAAATAAATAAAAATGTGAGCAATCGTAAATTTTGCTGTTATACCAAGTAAAAGCGGCACAACACAATTTTTTTTAAACAAAAAGAACCCGACCAAAATAAACACAAAACAATACGAAACGACATGACATGAAATAATATATATTTTATTTCAATCACGAACATTACCCAAGTAAAAGAGTCGCGAAAAAAAATGTTTTTTATAAACCAAAAACTAATCCAATGAAAATAAATACGACACAAAATGAAATACTATTTGTTTCCCTATCATGAACATCCCAAGTAAAAGTATCCCAAAACAATATGTTTGTTTCTAACGAAAAACGGACTCGACCAAAACAGACATGACATGGCATGCCATGAAATATCATTTTTACCAATCACGAACATTACTCAAGTAAAAGCGGCACAACATAAAATATATTTTTTAAACCGATTAAAACATGACCAAAATAAATGACACGAGAGTCCATACAGAGGACAACACACTATACAAGGCATGGGCACATTGCCCAATGGTATATCTTTTATTTACATAATTATTGAGCAAATACAAGGCTTGAATTGTTAGTAATGAAGTCTAAGATTTCGATTATTTTGTTTTATTTTTTTATTATAACTAGCATGTAACCCGCGGGATGCTCGGGCGTTTAAATAAAAATTAAGTGTTTTAAAATCTATTTAAAACTCGATGTAATAAATATAAATAGATAATAATTGATAACATTTAGAAATTTATGATGCTTAATATTTTACAGCGAATGAGTATAAAAAAGTACCCAACGTCACAATTTGACAACACAACAATATGATCTGAAGTTGATTCAAAATTAATAGGATATGTCTTGAACGTGTCATATTCATGTAGGTATTTTTTGACATGGAATTGTAGCATGTTATGTTTGTGTCAAAATAATAACTCGTAATATAATAATAATAAAATAGATTACGCTTCTTCTATTACCGTCGTTTGAGATAGCCACCTATACATAGATATAATATACATACACCTATAGATACATATAAAAATATATATATGGCATATATGGCGAACAACAAGGGCGAAGCCAGGATTACCCAAAGGGGGGGGGCTAACATTAAGTTCATAATAATAAAATTAAGCTAAAAATGAAAATAAATCCACAAAAATTAAATTCAAGAATTCATTCATACCAAAACAAATTCTAATGAATATTTTTTTGGTTAGTCTTTAAATATTCAAATCCATCAATTACAAAAAAAAAAGATTTAATAAGTATTTTCCCGTGATTGATCATGTGCCAAAATTATTTATAACCTAACAGAGTAACAAAGGAAGTAATATTTTAATTCCTAGAATTATAAATAAGATTTAATAATCACCAATCACGCATGCAGATAATTTTTTTTAAAAATATATAATTAAGATTCAACAATTAAGCAATTGAAATTAGTGAAATACCTAAAGCAAGGAAAAATTCCAATTAGGCAATTCAAATGTAAAAAAGAAAACTCTCAATTTTCACCCCAACATATAATTGAAAAAAAAACATTAATTAAAAATTATAAGTGAATAAATTTTTATAGAGCAACGCAAAGTAATTAACCTAACTAATCAATTATTACCGAATCAATTTCATATTTGGAGAATACACCTAATAGGCTGAAACCCTTATTTCCATTTTGTCATAAAAATAAATACCTAAATCAACTCCTATTTCCATTTTCGTTACCGTGAATGAGCATATTTGGCGTACATAATTGTAGCTCTTTTTTGCATCCAGCATGGAACTCACTGTTAACCTCAATCTGGTTCGACAAAAGCCCTTGTTTGGAGGCATAAAAACCCTCAACACCCACCCACCACCACCTCAACCATGGTAGTGGAAGAGAAACCTACAGTGACCCTGAGAGTGTATAATATCCCCAAAATAGAGACAACCAAAGATCTCTCCCACTTCTTCGACTCCCTAATCAGCAAAGGCTCAGTCTTTGCTTGGGACATTGTCACCGAACCCGAGAACTAGAAGTCCAGAAACTATGGTCCAGTCCAGTTTGAGACCCTCCATGCAAAATCAATCGCCATCTCTCTATTTGAAAAATGGAAAGACCCTTTTCAAAGCCCATAATCTCTCTCTATATTCTTCTTTCGATGATAATATATTTTTCCCCATTGACCCGTGAAACCGGCTCGATGAGGTTGTCTGTATTGTGGGTTTATGGGCCAAGAAGACATCATGTGTGTGATAAAACACTGGGAGGGTGTGAAGGCTTGGATTATGCTTGAAAGGAAGTGTATTGAGTTTTGGATGGGTCCTGATGGGGAGTGTTATAATTTGGAGGTGCAGTTTAGTGATGTTTTGGAAGCTTCCGGGTGTTGTTTGAATGAGGGAGTACCCTATGCGGTTTGAGGGTTTTTGGCCATGAAATAGAAATATGAAAGGTTTAGCATCTCTTTGGTTTCCAGGAATAAAGATTTGTTGGTATAAGTTTAATTAGTATATTAATGATGAATAAAGAAAATATCATTGTATTAATTGCTATTAATACCTCTAATACTATCGTATTAGAGGTATAACTAGCATGTAACCCGCGCAAAGCGCGGGCGCATATAGTTTTTTTTCCCTATCATATTTCAATACATATATGTGGTCAACAACGTAGTTATATCGGGATCGTAATTTTAAAACTCACACGAACATGACTAAATCGATATAAGCTTGACCCGAACATAATATGATAAATCGTATTATTTTCATTTAGTTCATTTCGATCAATAATATTCATGTTTAAATCATAATTGGTTTTATGTTGTGTTTTCGTGTTCCTATTATATTTAACATCAATTTATACAAATAATTCCAAATTAATATCTTATACAATACATGAATGAAGCAAAACCCATTATTTAAGTCAAACAATAAATTTTGATTGGCAAAAATATATTCATAATAACTTGCATAAATAAAACCTACATATTATATTATCTCAAATATCATTTAAATTTTCAACTAAAACTTACCCCATTTACACGTCTATATATGAACATCCTAATACATGAACCAACTAAATGCATGTATTGACTAAATACATGAACCTCTATTTAAACTATTATACATGAATTTCATAATACATTAACCAACTAAATTCATGTATTGCCCAAATATAAGAAAAATTATTATGGGAGAAGAAACGTAAAGAGGCAATCTCGAGAGACATTTTTTTTGAGAAATAGAAAAGATTGAAAAAAGGGAGAGGTTTCTAAGAAATTGATTGAAATGAATTTTAAAGTGGCAATAAGCGATCCTCATTAAACTCTCTTTCTATTGTTTTAGAAGTATAATATAGATAAGGAGTGTTAATAGAATCACGTGTTAATAAAATAAATTGGGAAAAGTAGTTGTGAAAAATTATGTTTTGGCCTCACTCCAAAAATACAACATTTATAATTGAACAAGACAATTTCGTTTTGCCCTAATTAAACATGTGTTAGGTAATTATTTTTTTCTCACAATTGAAAATTTAAAGAACAAAAATTAATATAAGTTATACCTTAATGTATATTTGAATCAGTTTGTCGGCTTTCTCAATAACGATTAAAACCAATTAATTTGAGGAATAATACATCAATGAAATATTTTCACCATGTCATCAACGTAGTACACCCTAGTAATAAACAAAGGAAGAGATATGCAAAAACATATTTTATATCACATTTTTGGTTTTTATACTTATTCAAGAACTTAAATAAGACCTAAGTCTAAATGTTATTTGAGTCGTTAGTTTGTATTGAAGATTTGGAGATAATGACGTGAAAAGTTACTTCAATTTACCAAACTAGACGATACATTTTGGATTTGAGGTTTGTTAAAGGAAAAATAGTGTTTTGTATTTTCTTAAGATCTTTTTGGTTTCAAGGTTTGATAGGAAAAACTATTTTTGGAAAAGTTTGGCAACTAAACACGAGGATTATGCTCATTGTGTTACTTAACCCAACACCTTACGGCATGAGCTGAGAGGATTTGCAAAAAGTCAAACCCCGATAATTTTCTTTGCTTTGCATTGAATTAAACCACATGCTTCATCGCTTGTTGATAACTATGCTTTTTGTATGTCATTGTTGAAAGCCAAATTAGTCAAAACCTTATAATACCGACAAAATATACAATCTCAAGTGTAGCGATAAATAAGGGTATCAATCCACTTTCAAGGTTATAAAGCAAAGGGAACAAAATTGTAATTCACTTTTTATTTTATTTTTGAGCTTTTTACTTTTTCTACTTTTTTAGCTTTTTCAAATATTAAAACAAATGGGTGAGGTGAGGTTTTAAACTAAACTAAACTAAAATTTGAGATGAAAATAACTTACTAAAAAGTGACTAAAATGAAAACAAAGTAGCACTAAAATAAGAGATAAAGTGAGGTAAATAATTGTGAGAACAATCAAGTAGTGGGATTACACCACAAATTTTAGCTATTATAATGAATTAATTTCATTAATTGAATTCTCCCAAATTAATATCAAACTTACAAATCAACTCTCGTTGCAAATGTAATTTTAATAGTAACCTTTTAGAAAATTAAGTTTAACACCCCACAACTCTAGAAAATAGATCTACACTCCTTTTAATTAATCACCCGCTAGGATCGATCAATTAGAATTTATGCAAATCTTATAAAATAAATTTAGAGTCGAAAATCAAGTAATAATACCCCACTTAAGAAACCCCTATCTCTAGTTCAAATCTAAAATGAGTATTATAACTAGAAATTCGATTTTCTCTCGAAAATCATTTACCCTCTCTCGAGGTGTAAATCTAAGGGTGAGAGATCAAAATTAACATTCAAAGAGAAATTTTCAAGTAATCAAACTAATTAAACTAAAATAGCATCAAATAAGGGTTCCCCCCCCACCCCCACCCCCCACCCCCACCCCTTGAAAGGAGATTTAGCCTAACATGGTATAAGATTTGACAAATTAATAATCAAAGGCATAAAATAAATGAGAAGAGAAGAGAACAATCAAACCCAATCTCTTGAAGTGAAATTGAACTCTTATTTCCTAGAAATCAAGCACAATCCATCCAATATGAGCATCCAATAATAATAAACTCAATAGAATTTCACACATTTATCACTCACAAATATATAACAAAAATAAAAAATAAAAAATAAAAACTATTTACAAATATTTCTACCTAATTTATTCCAACTTAACTCTCTACTTTTCTCTCTCTATTTGATGATAAGTCTCCCCTCAAATGGGGTCTTGAGTCTTCTTTTATAGTAGATGCATGGCACACATGGGGCTAAGGGTTATTTTTGAGAAGGTTTAATGTGCATAAAAATGGGGTGTGTACACGTGAGATAAGAGAGGTGTAAAGTCATGCGGGTGAAGGGATTGGAACAAATCTGATTTAGTTAAAGGGGTAATTTTGGAAATTGGGGTAGAAGTGGTAGTTGGGGGTATTTTGGGAATAGAGGGTTAAATGGGTTTGGGTTTTGTGGGCTGTGGGTTTGGAGGGAACGCCGACAGGGGATCACGGGTTAGGGCGGTCGGGTAAGGGGCTGGGCCAAAATGGAATTTCGTCATGGGAGCCTGCTGGCGGAGGTGTTGACAGGGGGTTGGGTCGCTGGGTCTCCGGCGACGGCAGGGGGTGTTGGACCGGAGTGGAAATGGGTCGTCGGGTTTCACAGATTGGGACGAGTTTGGCAGGAGGCAGCAGGGTGCGCCAGACTGACAGGTCGCTGGGAGTTGTGCGCCGGCGGGGGTTTGATTTAAGGACGCCGCCGTTGGATTTTTTCGGCCGGCGAGGGTTGGCTGGATGGGGGTGTGAGACGGGTTAAGGGATTGTGGGGTTTGGTTTCAAGCCATCACTAACAGGTGGTGGTGTGTTTTTGGTTGGGTTTGATGTTGTGGAGGTATAAGGTGGTGTGGAAATGGTGATTGATTGTGGGGTTATAGGAGAGATAAAGAGATGGGTGTTGGGAGGTTGAAGAAGAAGGGGTGTTTTGTGTGTGGTGAGTTGTAGGGAAAAATGGTGAGGGTGAGGGAGTTGGTTGTGTGTGATATTGTAGGTTAGTGTATGGTATGAAGGTGTGTGTGCTTAATTTGGACCCCTAAAAATTGACTAATTAACTAAAAAAATAATATTAATTAAAATCTACTAAAAAAATATAAAACTTGTAATCTATAAAATAAAAGACACAACTAAAAATAAAACTAAAAAAAAAAGAAATTAAATAAAAATAAAAATAAAAAATTAGAAATCTATTAAACTAAAATTCTACAAAAAAATAAAATCTAATAAAACTAAAAAATAAATGAAATCCTAAAAAAAAGCTAATCCTAATAAAAGCTAAAAACTAATAAAAATCAAAATAAAATAAAATTACACTAATAAAATAAAAATAGAAAATAAAACCTAGAAATCCTAAATAAATTAAAAATAAAACCTAAAAATAAAACGACACAAAATAAAAATCTAAAAATATTAAAAAAATAAAAACAAAACACACACAGGGTTTGGGGTAGGTTAGGGTAGGCTAGGGTTACGAGATAAGGGAATTAGCACCAATCAATGCACATATGCCTTGATATATAACTTTCAACACTGCAAACGGACATTTGACCTACAAGATAAACATTTAAGGACGTAAGACCCAAATTGCCAAGAATTAGCAAAAAAAGCACGTCTATTTGGGGTATAAATTGTACAGTTTTGGGTGCTTATCACACCACCCCCAAACAGAGCGTTGCTAGTCCTCGAGCAATAAGATAGAGAGAAAGAGAAAGATAAGAAACCAAAAGTGTACCACTTTCGCGGGCACTTGCGATTGCACTTAGCATGTGCAACAAGCCTTTAAACCTATAGTTTGCCCTACAGGACGGGTTGTGTCTCGTGAGGGTTTGCAGGGAATATACCCATAAAATTTTTATTTTGCAAAAATTTATTGAAAGGTAGTCAATCTCTTATTAGACATAGAATAATCGCACAATCCATCATGAGATAAATGATTCAGAAATACAAGATAGAATGTGTAAAAAGATTAAGCTAAGTAAATACTCAAGGCATATCCTTCCTATAACTCAACGTGTGTAGTGTGAATCAGTCAAAACGGGTTGAGTATCACAAGAGTAATTCCTGGATTGCATTTTCGGAATCAATGCTTCAACTTCAAATCTCACTGGATATATCTCTCTCAAACGAACTCTCGAGATTAGGGTCAGTGTATCGCTCTTGTGTATGAGGAAGTGAGTAAACGTAAGCAAGTTCAAACGTCTCACACACATATAAGAAAGAACGGACAATTAGAAGTAAAATTGATCTCATGAAAGAAAAGCTAATCACTATAGTGAGAACGTCGAGTTATTCACCACGTCGACTTTCATTTGCCCGAACACCTAGGGGAACATGGATGATTATGGGTGAGGGGGAAATGAAATGAGGTAGGATGGGATGTGATGAGGTAAGGATGGTGATGTAGAATAGGATTGATGTGTGAAATGATGAATGTATGATGGATGAGCGAGAAGAGTGTATCATGAAGAGAAAATGTCTTTATTACAATAAAAACTAACTACAAACTTTATTTTTTATTTTCTCTCTTTTTTTTCGATTTTTCTTTTCCTTTTTCTCTTTTTTCTTCTATTTTTGCTATTTTTATGTTTTTCTCCTTTTTCTTTTTTTTTTCTCTTTTTTGTTTTTCTCTCACTTTTCAAACCAACAATGAAGACATTTAACATTTGGAATCAACACTCTTTTTCTCAAAATGATGGGTGATATATAAAATGAGTGGGGAATGTATATGGATGGTGTGGGGAATATATGGAAGAATCTAGATGAAGTGAACGGAAATATGATATGGGGAAAAAATTGGTAGGTGTATGGATGAAAATCCTAGTGATCGGGACAAATTTCAAGACACGCGTTTCTTACAACTCGAAAATGATATCGTTCTCAGTGATCAAGCCAAAAATTTAGTGAAGAATAATGAGATCGTACAACGATTTAATGTGAACCCAAACGAAGTTGAATCAACTCATGACTCGGAGATTGCATAAAACTCTCTAAAAGGTGAAAGGCACGAATCTCACGGGCTAAAGTCTCCACTAGTGATCCTTAAGGTTCTCTTGGGAATTGTAGTACTCTTCAACTCTAAACCGTATTGACGTGATAAGTGCACAAATTTTCGTTGAGTCTAGAAATTCATGGTGCAACATGCCTTGTTACGTATTTTACATAAGCTATTAGAAAAAATATATTCTCTAGCTTGATTCCTAGACTTAAAACATGGATGATTGAAAATTCACATTAATGAGTGAGATGAAAGAAACTGCACGAAATTTTAAAAATCAGGTTTAAAAATCAAAAAATTTCAAAAGAGGTACGATTTTGATAAAATTCCCCACCCCCAAACAAAAAGGAACATCGTCCTCGATGTTAAGTAAAATGATTTTTAAAATTAAGAGCGTAAGGTAGGAAAGAGATTACCATAATGAATCGCTAATGAAGTGGACAGAGGGAACCAAGAAAAAATCTGAATAAATGATAAGAGAAAAAAAGGTGTACAAGTCTATAAGCATGATAAAGCATAGGGTGATGTGAAACACCACCCCCAAACAGGATGAGACTAGTACAAGAAATGCGGGCTGCCTTCCGATAGCGCTAAGTTTAATGTCTTCAGCCAGACCGAACCATTCTCACCCTAAAGATAAGATCTATGAAAGCGCAGGGTGACAGAAAAATTGGGCGATGAAGCATCGATCACGGGCCTTATTGAGCAAGAAGGTGAGGGCAACAAGGGCCCTATAAGCATGGTGCTCAAGCTGGTGAGGAAGGCGAAAAGGTGTAGAAATTGTAATGGGGTGGGAATCATATAAATCACACGACCATTCTATAAATGGGCGATGATATTGGTCACGCCGTGACACGCCAGGGAGCTGTCTTGAGAAGAAATCAACACCACAAGGAAGTGGTGAGCATTGGGTAACAAGCTCGATGTCACGGAAGTGGAGAGTTTCACCATAACTACTCTCGTAAATGGTGGAGGATGGTTTTAGGTGAGGATCTAAAAATGTATATGGAAACTTGAAATGTGTAAAATCAAGATCCAAACCAGGTGGTGGGATAATGGATGGGTCGGGTAGGCCAGAGGTAGGTAGTTAGGTGGAGAATCGCCGACGGGTTCTCATCGGAAGTAGGGGGTTGCTGGGGGTCCCCGGACGGAGGTGCTCGCCGGAGTTAGGTGTGGTCTGTAGGTATACGGGTGGTTTAGAGGGAGAGAGAGTGATGTTGGGTTTAATGTTTGTTAATGGAGGGAGAGGAGAGAGAAGGTGAGAGATTGAAGATGGAGTGGTGTGGGTTATGGTGTTTGGTGAGTTGTAGGGTAAAATGGTGAGGGTGACGGAGTTGGTTGTGTGTGATATTGTAGGTTAGTGTATGGTATGAAGGTGTGTGTGTTTAATTTCGACCCCTAAAAATTGACTAATTAACTAAAAAAATAATATTAATTAAAATCTACTAAAAAAATATAAAATCCTAATCTATAAAATAAAAGACACAAATAAAAATAAAACTAAAAAAAGAAATTAAATTAAAAAAAATTAGAAATCTATTAAACAAAAAACTAAAATTCTACAAAAAAGTAAAATCTAATAAAACTAAAAAATAAGTGAAATCCTAAAAAAAATCTAATCCTAATAAAAACTAAAAACTAATAAAAATCTAAATAAAATAAAATTACACTAATAAAATAAAAATAGAAAATAAAGCCTAGAAATCCTAAATAAATTAAAAATAAAACCTAAAAACTATTGTACATTTAACTTGCAAAGTATGTTATAAAAGTTTGTTTGCTTGATTGGTTTACTTACCTTGGTACCTTGCTATGAGATTGTGTTAAAGTTGTAAGCTTTTCATTTCCCTTTTTAGTTTGAAATATGATTGGGTTGTCCATGTTTATTTTCGATTTGATTAGTTTGAAATATGATTAGGCCACTATTTTTGTATATGTTCTTAGGATTTAACTAGTGTTCCTGATTTTAAATTCAGTATAATAGATCTTTAATTTTTTTTTTAAATATGTACTAAGATTAGTAACATAATTTTATCGTTATTAATTTTGAATTTTACTGTTACTATTAGTAATAGAATTTTAATGTTGCTAATTAGTAACATAAATTTTTCGTTACTAATTCTAAATTTTCCGTTAGTAGTAGTAACACAACTTTAGCGTTATTAATTCTGAATTTTACCGTTACTATTAGTAACAGAATCTCACCGTTACTAAATCAGAATTTTACTGTTACTATTAGTAACAGAATTTTACCATTATTAGCTTCGTGTCCCACGCTTTTTTTTAACGAAAAAATTGTGTTACTAATATTTTTAGTAACGGTAAAATTGTGTTACTAATGGAATGTTTTGGTGTAGTGAATATTAATCGACTACGAAAAAAGGGACTTGATCACCTTATCGAAGCAAAACCTCGATGTTTTGCATGGGAGCCATACGATATATCGGCGATTGATCTCGAAGTCACCTGTTATCGTCTTCATGTAAATTTGGAATTCAAAACGATCGTATAAAAATCTCATCGCATAACTCCATAAAAGGAAAAAGTGGTGGAAAAAGAGGTAGGGAAACTTCTAGAGGCAAGGTGAATTAGTGATTCTAACTCATAGAAAATGTGACAAATTTTTTAAGCGAACTATGATTATCAAAATTGAGTTATAACCTTGTGATGTTGTGGTTAGTCCACTTATAAATTCCATAATATGATCATATTTCCAATATGGAATGAGGATGGGTTATAATAATCCTCCAGGGCCCTAATGTTCGATTTTCACTTGTTGATAGGCTAGGCATCTTACTACAAACTTCTTGACATCTTGCTTAATTCCATGACACCGATATTATCTTTTAAGATCATACTACATCTTCTTATTCCCTGTATGTATGATGAATTTAGAATGATGTTCTTATTGTAACACTTCTTTTAGCTCGGGGTTCGAAGGTACACGATACGACGCTAATATTGGATATTTTACTTGTTAACCTACGCATTATTATCCCCCTAGGGTATCTTAATCCCTATATTTATGCTCGTTAGCCAGACAACCTCAGATTTCTATATATACATGCTTTGCAGGGGTTAATTGAGCTTTTATAGGTATTTGGATGCTTAGTATGAAGTTCGAACGCATTTCGGTAAAGTTCGGTACACATTCGCATGCACAATGGCATTTTGGTCATTTCATAGTTTGGGCAACTGGCCCAACATCTGCACGAAAGTTTAATCCCTACTTGCAAGCTTTGTGTGGCCGTTAACGGTGCGTAAATTTGATTCCTGATGAAGAAGTTACGGCGATTTTAGCGGAGGAGGATTTCAAACAAACCAAAACAGGGGAAACTTGATGCAGACTTGCTTAATCAATCGATTGACCCCTCAGCATTTTGGAAATCAAAGAAAGCAGTGTGCTGATTTATGATCAGTCGATCGATCGACTAAAATGGTCGATCGATTGATCCCCTAATATTTCTGACAGCTTTCTTCTTTTCATTTTTTCCTTTATTTTCTTTCCACTTACTATATAAAGGATTTTTGTTGTAATAAATGATAGACTTAGTTTTAATAGATAATTTAGGTTAGGGTTTGTGTGTTGATAGATCTTATTCATCTCTCCTTGGTTGTGACCCCTTTGGGTGTTGTAAGTTGAACTATTCATCACCCTCTCCATTAATATAGTTGTATTTCTTGATTTATTTCTTTGTTAATTAGATTTGCATGGTTGTTAATTAGTTTATTGTGTTTATTTCTTGCTTTCTTAGTTAATTAGTGTAAATTAGTTTAGTAACATTCCTTCTCACTAGTTAAATGGGGATAGGATTTCGTTTCTGCCATCAATGGATTTCGAGCTCCGAAAGTTAGGTTTTGTGTGAAATAACGTTTAATTGAAACCTCGCGTATTAAAGTCGGATTATTATGGATTTAACTTTCTTTGTCACGCAACGTTAGTGTTTATAACGATATTCTGAATTTATTCCGCTTGTGACCATTTTTTGTTAAATGTTTAATCTTGCAACTTTGGATTAACTCCCTTATTGTGTGATGTTTACGATTAACTAAAAATGATCAACTAAATATTTTTTAACGGAAATTCTAATTATTAGTTGTTTAGCCCATGGCGGGTACGCAATACCGACTCTCGTTTTATTTATTCTCGTGTAGACTTTACTTCTTTTACTTTTCCCTTTTTCACCATAACAACCTATTACCTTTTACATTTTTATTCTTGAAATAATAAATCCATTACGAGCTATACTAACATTCCTTGTGGATTCTCGATACTCGACTTACCACTGTGCTTGCTTGTCAAGTGTAGTTGTAGTTCAGGTTTTTGTATTAACGCGGTGAGACGAATTCAACGATTAGCGTTTTGACGCGACACTAATTTTCACGCTTAATCAGTACACGTATTCATTTTTTATATCATAGTTCGCCTTTTTAGATATAAGTCAAATATTCTTTTCCTTCTCCCTCCTTTATGTTGTTCTATTAGGTTTTAAGGAAATTATTAGTGTATTATTGCTCTATCATCCTTTTTTTAAGAGTTGGATATGCTATAATATTTCGAAGAATAATGGGAAGTCATATGTTTTTTCACTATAGATTGTATCCCTTTAAGAGAGTCATAACTTCATATAAAAATATTACTATTAATCTTCCGCTAGTTTTTCAACTCAGTGCATCTGCTACAACATTACCCTTATAAGGATGATATTATAATAAAAAATTATTATTCTAAGAATTCGATCCATTGTCGTTGCTGAAGATTTAAGTTTCTTTGGGTAAATATGTTCTTAAGATTTTTATGATCTGAAAATACTTGAAACTCTTCTCCATACAAATAACATCTCCATATTTTTAATGCAAAAACTATTGCATCTAATACTAAATCATAAACTCGATAATCTCGTTCATGAGTCTTTAATTGATGATACCCATATTGTATTCCTAGTTGCATGAGTACACATCATAATCCTTACAAAGAGGCATTTGTATATACTTCATAACAACCATCACTAGATGGTATAGTAAGCACATGGGTAGTAGTTAATTTTTTTTAAGGGTTGAAATGCTTGTTTCCATTCGTTTGTCCATTTTAAACATACATACCTTTGAGTTAACTTCATCAAGGGTAACACAATTATTGATAATCCTTCCATAAAACGTCGATAATAACCTACGAATCCTAGAAAACTTCAAATTTTTGTAACGGTAGGAGGTTGCAGCCACTCAATTACTGCTGTAATTTTGGATTGATTAACTTTTATTTCTAGATCTATAATTACAAATCCTAGGTACTTTACTTCTTTCATTAGAAAGTTGCATTTACTTCTCTTTGCATGGAGTTGGTGGTGTTATAAAGTTACGAGTACAATTTGTAAATGTTGTTCAGGATTCTTCTTGGTTTTTGAAAATACTAAAATATCATCATATATATTATTACGAACTAATCTAAAAATGGTTGGAATACCTAATGCATTAAATCCACAAAAGTTGCAGGTGCATTGGTCAATCCAAGGGACATAATTAAAAATCCAAAATGCCCAAAGCGAGTTCTAAATGGAATCTTCTGTATATCTTCTTCTCTTACTTGTAATGGATTATATCTAGACCTTAAATCTATTTTTGAAAAGGCCTTCACTCCTTGTAATTAGTTAAACAAATCACCTATTATAGGTAATGGATATTTATTTTTTTATTGTATCTATGTTTAATTTATGGTAATCAATACACAGGCGGAATGTTCCATCTTTCTTTTTTACGAATAATACTGGTGCTTCCCAAGAGGATGTACTCAAAAGGATACATCCTTTAACTAATAATACATCCAACTAAGTTCTAATTTCTTGTAATTCTAGTGGTGCCATTATATATGGAAGTATAGAGTTAGGTAATGTATTTGGTAGAAGGTCACAACTCTATTTCTCTTGGTGGGGGAATACTAGGTAATTCTTATGGAAAAATATCTTCATACGTATGTAAAATTGAAAGAGATTAGGATGACATGTCACATATATTTTGAGATTATTATCCATAAAAATAAATTACTTTTGTCTGAGGATTCCTAAAAATTATTCTCTTTATACGACAACGAATATGAGCGAATTTTGTTGACAGAGTGTCCATTCCAATGATAAGGTCAACTCCTTTAAATATGAAGTACTACCAAATTAATGGTAATAACTTCGGTTACAAGTTCTATCTGATAGTTATTATAAATTTGACTGGCTAGTACTATGTCGCCGACTGCATGCTTATAGATAAGGAATAATATAAAGGATAGAGAATCGATTTTAATAATTCCACAAAGTTAATACTAATAAATGAATGTGAAGGTGCAGAATCAATTAATACAAGTTTCGTATGATTTCAAAAAGAAATATTACCGTCAAAGACATCATGATTATTTGTGTTTGTTAATATGTAAAAGTTTGACCCTGCATCGTATTTCCTGGTGCTTGTTTTCTTCCCTGCATAAATTCGAGTGGCCGTGATTAAGTAGCCTTTTCCCTTCGGACTGGGAATCTTTCTTTGGGAATTGGAAATGGTGGACTCTTTAAAATTATGTGTTCTACTTGGATTTTCTAGGGATGACAGGGTTGTGTTGGGGATGGACTTACGAAAACTTGGGCATTAGGGCCTAATATGTTTGAGTTTGTTGCATTCATGAAAACGGATCTTGATTCCACTTTCTTTATATTGTATTTGAATTTACATGTGACCCATCTTTGGTTTTAAAAAGGGGAGGTCCTTGACCTGATTATTTACATAGTGGTTGCTGGAATTGTTTCTAGGAATTGGGATTGGATTAAAAGGAAAATTTTATAAAACAGTTGTTAAGCCAGTGGTCCTATATGGCACGGAGTGTTAGGAATTAAAGAAAAAACATGAACAAAGTCTGCACATTAGTGAAATGAGGATGCTCAGGTGGATGATAGGAATTACTAGAAATGACAAAATTAAAAATCAATACGTAAGAGAGAAGTTAGGAGTAGCTCCTATTAACGATAAATTAAGAGAAAGTAAACTTAGGTGGTACGGTAATGTGTTGCATAGACCAGTAGATGCCCTTATAATAAGAGGAAGATTTTTGGAAATAGAGGGTAAAAGAAAACGTGGTCGCCCTAAGCTATCGTGGGAGGAAATTATTAGGAGAGACCTTAAGGAATTAAACTTGAATGAGAATAATGCATATAATAGATTAATGGAGAAGGAGAATCCACGTGAACGACCCCATATGATGGGACTAAGGCAAGGATGATGATTATGACTAATTGATGCCAGGTTTCGTTAAATGAGGGTGGTTAGTTCTATGATTTTCCTAAATTCTCATATTTTTAAAGGAGTAAGAGATGTCTTAATACTAGTCTTAAGCCCTATTTTGAAGTGCTTGCATTTATTGGTGTCTATGTTTACATTTTTTTTGTGCGTATCGGGATAATTTTATGAACTGTGCCTCATATTAAGATATTGTCATCTGTTGTTGTAACCCCAAAAATTCTACCATTGACTGATCTCTTGTAGCTTCTAAGAAATACTTTTTGAAAAATATTTCTTTGAATTTTTCTTAATTCATTCCTTTGATACTTTGAGTACGTCCTACCAACTGCCACTAGTGACCAGCTTCTCCTTCAAATAGATAAGTTGTTGTACCTACCCTAAGTTCGAGTACTATACCTATTTCATTTAGTACCTTCAAAGTCTATCTAAACCATTGTTTTGCTTCATGAACCTCTGGTTTTTCATCAAATGCTGGAGGTAGTTGTTGGAGAAATTTCTATTAGGCATTCATTCTGTGAGCTTTAGAAAATATTTCATTACCTACTACGTGTTGAGGTGGAGTATTTCATAGCGCTTGGTTTAATGATGTTAGTTCTTATAAACTTTGCATTATGTTTTTCTTAACGGTGGGAGGAGTTGGTAAAATATGTTCTTCTTATTGGTGCATTTGAGGTTTGTGTTTTCACCATTCTATATGATAAACAACTAAAAAATAAAATCAATGAAAGTATTATACATAAAAAAACCAGTTAGATTATCCACATTAAGATAAAGTATATTAAGTCCCTCGGTGATACAAAATTTAGGAATATAGGAGGGTAGTGAGACTGGGGTCTATGAATAACTGGAAAGGATGAGGCGTGACCCACTCCAATAAACGTTATTTGCAAGGTTCTCAAGAACTTCTGGAGCAGCTTCTGATGAAACCTTCTCCTTTTGGTAAAAAATGAAGCTCAAGATGAAACTCCCACCCTGCAAGAAGATGAAATTCCATAACAACAATAGTAACTTTCTCAAGAAGAGCTCATGAGAATGATGGCTTTCAGTGAGGAGTGAAAAAAGAAGGCGGTTAGTACTAGAGAGAGTAGGGATATAATGTTAGGAAGTTCTGGTATGATTTTGATAGAGTAACAGTGCTATTGAGTTTTTCTATCCTCTCTTGCCCTTGCCCACGGGTCCTATTTATACTTGGGCACTAGTGCTGAGTTAACACTTTTTGTACCAAAAACTTAAAGGGTTGGTGAGGGACAAGGTCTACAGAGTACCATTTGTCCCTACCTATGTGAAGCAGCCTGTCCCCTCAGACAAGTGCCACCTGGTGCAAACCAAAGTCAAAAAGAAAATATGTCTCCTTATGGAAACAAAATATATGATTTGGAAAATATTTTTGAAACGATAACCTTTGGTACAAACTTTGTAAACTTGATGGGGGTCTCAAGGATCACCTCCTTTAAAGTCTTTGTAAGCTTGAGGGAGGTCTTGAGGACCCCCTTCTAAAATAAATTTTCTTGATAAAGGCCTAGAGGACCCTCTTCTTTGAAATCATTTTATAAACTGTTCTTTTCTTATGAGTAACCCTTTGGATGCTCACCCTGGTTGTGTCTCACTGTGAAGTGTTCAAGACTGGGCAACGCTAAGGTCTTTCTACTAGTATTCTCTCAATCCTAAAGTGCTAAGTGGTTTGGCTTGCTCAACAAACCTTGTTCCTCAGCTGCCAAGACAAAACTCCCAAGAGATCCTAACTGGCCTATTTGAGCCCTGCCTGCTTAACTAGGCTACCTGTATAAGAAAGTAAGTGTTAGTACTTTTGTTCTTTTAAAGAATGACTTTTCATGATGAGGGGTTGCTTATGGTAGACACTCCCTCATCCTGGCCTATTTTTCTAGAGGCTGGGGGGGAGGACCTTGACTACTCCTCGCCCCACCATTTTCTGGAAGCTGAGGGGGAGGACCATGACTGCTCCTCGCCCCGACATTTTTGGGAAGCTGAGGGGGAGGACCTTGACTTCTCCTCGCCTCGACATTTTCTAGAAGTAAAGGGACGTTGAGGGTTCCTTTTCAATATAAGTTTCTGCCGGGACTCTGGGTGGGGTTCTTTCTCAATATAAGTTTTTGTCGGGACCCTAGGTGGGATTCCTTCTCAATATGAGTTTTGACCGGGACCCTGGGTGGGGTTCCTTCCCAATATCAATTTTTGTTTGGACCCTGGGGGGGGGGGGGGGGGGGGTTCCTTCTCAATATGAGTTTTTGTTAGGACCCTGGGTGGGGTTCCTTCTCAATTTGAGTTTCCGTCGGGACCCTGGGTGGGGTTCCTTCTCAATATGAATTTCTGTCGGGACCTTGGGGGTTCCTTCTCAATATGAATTTTTTCCAGGACCTTGGGGGGTTCCTTCTCAATATGAGTTTCTACCGAGACCCTGGGTGGGGTTCCTTCTCAATATAAATTTTTGTCGGGACCCTGGGGTGTTCCTTCTCAATATGAGTTTCTATGGGGCCCTGAGTGGTGTTCCTTCTCAATATGAGTTTATGCCAGGACCCTGGGGGGGGGGGTCCTTCTCAATATACATTTCTTCCAGGACCCTTGGTGAGGTTCCTTCTCAATATGAATTTCTACTGGAACCCTCGGGGTTCCTTCTCAATATGAATTTCTGCTGTTGAGGACCTGGGATTTCCTCAACCTTATATTTCCTGAATACTACGAAGGGGGTATTTGAGGGACCCTTACCCCAAAATATAGTGGTCAAGCTTGAAACACCCTTCTACATTAGCCCCTCGTGAAAAGTATTTTGTGTTGGGCAGGCCAAAAGGCTTTGTACGCTATAAATTCGATTTTCAATTTGGAGGGACCCTAGGGTTCCTTCATCATTCCCGCTAGGGTCATTAAATGCTCTGTCACTTCATCCCTAGTTTTGTAGATGAGGCCACTTATAATGGACCTCCTTATATGGGTATCAACTTGGGCTAAGGGGTTCCTCATTGTGATCCCCTCGTCCTTAGCCTTTTTTGTGGACTTCTATCTTATTTAGAGGGGTTACTCATAGTGATCCCCTCGTCCTTGAACTTCTTATGTGGCCTTCTATCCTATTTATAAGGGTTGCACATGGTGATCCCCTCGTCCTTGGCCTATTTCTGTGGCCTTCTATCTTGGGTAGAGGGGTTGCTCGAAGTGAGACACCTCATCCTTGGACTTTGTTATGTGGCCTTATATCTTGTTTAGAGGGGTTGCTCATAGTGAGCCCCCCATCCTTGGCATTTTTTTGTGGCCTTCCATCTTGGATAGAGGGTTTGCTCGCGGTGAGCCCCTCATCCTTGGGCTCTTTTTGTGGACTTCTATCTTGGGTAGAGGGGTTGCTCAAAGTGAGCCCCCTCATCCTTGGCCTTTATTTTGTGACCTTCTATCTTGTTTAGAGGGATTGATCACAGTGAGCCCATCATCCTTGGCCTTTGTCTGTGGCCTTCTATCTTTTTTAGAGGGATTGCTCATAGTGAGCCCCTCATCCTTGGCCTTTGTCTGTGGCCTTCTATCTTGAGTAGAGGGATTGATCGTGGTGAGCCCCTCATCCTTGGCCTCTTTTTGTGGCCTTCTATCTTGGGTATAGGTTTTGATCGTTATGAGTACCCTCATTCAGGTTTTACACCTCGTTATAGGGCCACTCAAGATGGACCCGCTTATTCTAAATATTATCTTGCTAACTCGGGCAGTAGGAGCCCCTCTAGGTGTGATCACTCACCCTTGGCTATTCTAGAAAAATTGCTGGACACCCCTCTACATTACTCCCCTCGTATAAAAATCTTTGTGTTGGGTATACCAAAGGGTTTTTTACAAAACAATCACTTCATCTTGGAATGCGAAAGTTTCATGCATTTACATCATTACACTGTCTGATTTGGAGTGACTGAGGGTTCCCTAGTGGTGGACTTCCTCATCCTTAGTCATTCTTTTTTTTGCATTGATTTTTTGGGTAGAGGGGACACTCTAGGTGAGTCCCCTCGCTCTAACTCATTTTACCTTATTTCTAGTTTATACAGTGAGGGGGGAGCCTTTGGGGGTAGACCCTCTCATTTCTATGTCTGTCTTTGGCAGATGGGTCACTTATCTTGGACTCTCTTACCTTGAGTTATTTTCTGTTGCATCAAGTTTGGGAAGAGGGTCCACTCAAGGTTGATCCCCTCGCCCAAGGCTATTTTTTGTCAAACTTGCAATCTTGGGCAGGTGGAGCCACTCTAAGCGGATCCCCACTCTCCAGGCTATTTCACTCTTTATTCACTGGTTTAAGGACTTCTCAATATTATCCCCCTCGTGCAGAAGTATCTGGTAATATCGAGAGACTTATGCACAAAATATCATAATCTAGATTTTACTTTTTGTTTACTAGATTGAGGACTTCTCAACATTAGCCCCCTCGTGCATAAGTGTCTTGTAGTGTCGAGAGACTTGTGCACGAAATATCATAATCAAAACTTCACTCTTTGTTCACTAGCTTGAGGACTGCTCAGCATTAGCCCCCTCGTGAATAAGTGTCTTGTAGTGTCGAGAGACTTGTGCATGAAACTGTCGTACCTTTTATTTACACTTGATAGTTTCTCAATATTGGGAGTGCCCTTGGAGCCTGAGGTACTAAACTGTTGTATCTTTGTTACTATTTATTCATACTTGGCACTTTATCGACTTCTCATGTTGATGCTATGAGCGCTCTGGTGCCCTTGAAGCATTAGGTACTAAATTGTCGTACCATATATTTATACTTGGCTTTTACTCAAGACTGTGAGCGCTCCGGTGCCATTGGAGCCTTTAGGGACTAAATTTTCATGCCATATATTTATACTTGGCATTTGTTCAAGACTGTGAGCGCTCTTATGCCCTAGGAGCCCTAGGTACTAAACTGTCATACCTTTTATTTATACTTGGCACTTGCTCAATACTATGAGCGCTTCGGTGCCCTTGGTGCCTTAGGTACTAAACTGTCATACCTTATATTTATACTTGGAAGTTGCTCAATACCATGAGCGCTCTGGTGCCCTTAGAGCCTTAGGTACTAAACTGTCGCACCTTGTATTTGTACTTGGCATTTGCTCAAGACTATGAGCGCTCTTATGCCCTTGGAGCCCTGAGTACTAAACCGTTGTACCTTTTATTTATACTTAGGAGTTTCTCAATATTTTGAGCACTCCGGTGCCCTTGGAGCCTTAGGTACTAAACCGTCATACCTTATATTTATACTTGCACTTGCTAAATACTCTGAGCGCTCCGGTGCCCTTGGAGCCTTAGGTACTAAACTATCGTACCTTATATTTATACTTGCACTTGCTCAATATTCTGAGTTGCTCTATTTTCTATGAGAACTTCAAGATTGAACTTTCCCGTTGTCTGTGGGGTACTTGCTTAAGATATGAGAAAGTTATCATTTTAGAGCTACCCCTCTAACTGTGGGGTACTTGCATATGAGCTGGGCATATTATTATTTCTGAAGCTACCCCTCTAACTGCGGGGTACTTGCATATAACTGGGCAAGTTAAAATTTTGAAGTTACCCCTCTAATTGCGGGTGGGGTACTTGCATATAACTGAGCAAGTTAAAATTTTGAAGCTACCCTTCTAACTGCGGGGTATTTTCATATAACTGAGCCAGTTAAAAGTTTGAATTTGGCCCTCTAACTGTGGGGTACTTGCATATAATTGAACAAGTTTGAATTTTGAACTTACCCTTTCTAACTGCGGGGTACTTGCATATAACTGAGAAAGTTAAAATTTAGAAGCTTCCCCTCTAGCTGTGAGGTACTTGCATATAACTGAGCGAGTTAAAATTTTGAAGCTACTCCTCTAATTGTGGGGTACTTACATTTAACTGATCAAGTTAAAAGTTTGAAGATGCCCCTCTAACTGTGGGGTACTTGCATATAGTTGAGAAAGTTAAAAGTTTGAAGTTGCCCCCCTAAGTGTGGGGTACTTGAATATACCTGACCAAGTCCTCAATTTTTTTGAAGCTACCCCTTTAACTGTGGGGTACTTGCATATGAGCTGAGGAAGTTATTATTTTTGAAGTTGTCCCTCTAACTGCGGGGTCCTCATTCCAAATGTTTCTTAGGAACCTGTTTTTCTTAGAAAAATAACAAGTTTAGACCCGTTTCTCCCTATTTTCTAGAAATTGGGTAATTAAAATTTTTCTTGAGAACAGAGTTTAGGAATTATTCTCTAGTCTATAAATCTGTATGGAATAATAATAAAAAAAATTTAGTGAATTTTTTTATCATTATTATTATTGCTAGGAGGATAACCTCTTGCTGGCCTTGTCATGTCTGTAGGGACTTTACTCACTATACTTTTACTTTTGGGTTGGATATACCCCCAAGTATAATGAGGAAAGTTCCTTATATCATGGGACCTCTTCTAATATAGTTGAGGTTCCACCTTTCTTTTAAGAAAATAACACATAAATCTGGTGTACCCACCGCACAATGTACATAAATAAGTCATGCACATAGTTTCAAATGCCAACAAAAATAACTAGTATTCATTTCTTACTGTAATCACTCTTTGTATTTCTAACAAAGAGTGTGCTTATACAATTGCTTTTTTAAAAAAAAACTTTTTTGCACTTAGAGTAAGTCGTTCAATCTTTTAAGAAAATGAAACTTGGCAAGAGTTAGGCTTAGTACCTCTTCAACCATAGTGGTAAGGATGTATGCTGATGACGAGATGAATTTTGGGGCGAGGACATATATAGGTACCTCGCTGCTGCCTGTAAAGGTGGGGGGTTCCTCCCTTAGAGGTCCCACTCTTAGAACTAAATTCATTGGAGTCCCTCGCGCCCACAAGTCATTGAGGAGGGTTCCTCGATCGATTTCTTCATGGTTTTGGGTTCTGTACATGCCCGTCCAACATTTAGGGGTTCCTCGCCCACAGCTCTGCTGAAGATGACCTTGGGTTCCTCGTGTGCTCATATTATACCCATGGGTTTGGAACTTAGGCATTGCTCGTCGGATGGAATCTCAAATAGGGGGTCTACTGCTAAGGGTCTGAGTTCCAGGGGTTCCTCGTCGATGGCTAATACTGTGAGGGGTTCCTTGTCGACTATGGGTACTATGAGGAGTGCATTAATGACTGAGGGTCCCTCACGACTCACCCTGTTGGTGGGTTCCTCGCCAACTGCAAACTCCTCACCCATTTTTTCTATCGAGGATCGTGGAGGGCTAGGGTCCCTTTCAGAAGGCTGCTGCTTGCGCCAATCTGGGTTCCTCAAAATTTGGGACTTCTTTTTATGGGTTCCTCAACTGGAGGTATGACTGGAGAGGGTCCCTCGCCTAGGGATTCCTCTCTTGAAGTTTCTATTTTGGGTCCTTTACTTGAGGGCTCCTCGCAAACTATTGTTACCATAGGGAGTGCACTGCCAGTCGTGGCTTCCTCCCAACCCCCTTGCTGGTGGGTTCCTCACTCACTATGGATTCCTCCCGCATTTTTTATGTAGAGGTTTGGGTTCCTCTTGACCCACCCTAGCGGTGGGTTCCTCTCCCACTACAGATTCCTCACGCATTTTTCAGTCAAGAGTTTGCAGTCTTTGGGTTACTCACCAAAAAAAATATTTTTTTATGAGGGGTTCTCACGTGTCGCTATTGATGTGGTGGGTTCCTCATCAGAGGTATTTTTTACTGGAGGTTTCTCACCCGTTGGATTTACAAGGGGTGTCTCGTTTTCTGTTTTGGCTTCAAAATTTTTATCATTTACTATTGAGGTCACGAGGGGTTCCTCGGGTTCCGCGAGTTCCTCGTGATCACCCTCAATCAAGGTGGGCTCTCGATGGCATTACCACCCATAAGGGGTTCCTTCCCAAGAGCTTTATCCACTAGTGATTATTTGTCAGTTAATAAGGAACCAATGGGTTCGTCTTCAGCTGCAAGGACCTCGAGAGGTTCTTCGCGCCAGCTATTGGTCGAGGCGATTGGTCTTAAGTTGGGTTCGTCGCACGTCGCTGTCAGTGGGGCATTTGTCTTTTAGTTGGAGGAAGGGATCATGACCGTTAGCGATTTGGCATTTGGGGTGAGGACCTCTGAGTGTTCCTTGCCATTGGCTGGAATGGGGGGGGGGGGGGGGGGGGTGACTCCTTACATAGGGGTCCCTTGTCTGGGTCCAATTTTTCCATGGGTTCCTCGACCACTGAGACGATTGCGATAGGTTCCTCATCAGATGTTGTGGTGACAGGGGGGTTCCTCACTAGAACCAATGGCCATTGGCAGTTCTTCCACCACCTCATCTTCTTCTCAATCTTAGGAAGACTATACACGTACTACTAAGTAGGGGTCCTATAATGCCTCATACCAATGAGGACCCTCCCTTTGAGAAGAAGAGAGAAACTTCTTGGCTACCTCCATAGTAACGAATTTGTAGGGTGATTCCTCCAAACTCATGCTTTTAGCTACTGGTGAACTTGATGGTACCACTACTTTCTCTGGCACCACTTTCCATGGAAGATCTACTTCCCCCGGAATCATTGTAGGAGTGGCTACCCCACCAGAGGGGGAAGCTGCTGGTGTTACATAACTTTGACCCAAACTTGATAGGTCTACATTGTTTTGCTTTAATAAATAAAAATATATTCTCATAAGGCTCATACGTGTCATTAAAACAGTTATCGGTGAGTTCGTCTATCCTACCTGAGGAGCAAGTATCTTTGCTCCGTTCACCACCACTTTTTCCTTAGAATTCTGGTCACTGTGAGCTCCATTCCCAGATGGAGTGTTTGTAAAAACTAGTGGCCTAGAAATGTTGAAACCTTCTTTGTCCATTAAAGCAAGAATACCTCCCCAGCAGCGTCGCCAAATGTAGGAGGGTAGTGAGACTGGGGTCTATGAATAACTGGAAAGGGTGAGGCGTGACCCAATCCAATGGACGATGTTTGTAAGGTTCTCAAGAACTACTTGAGCAGCTTCTGATGAAACCTTCTCCTTTTGGTAAAAATGGAGCTCAAGCTGGAACTCCCTCCATGCAAGAAGATGAACTTCCACAATAATAATAGTAATTTTCTCAAGAAGAGCTCCTGAGAATGATGGTTGTCAGTGACGAGTGAAAGAACAAGGCACTTAGCACTAGAGAGAGAGAGAGCAGGGAGAGAATACTAGGAAGTTTTGGAGTGATTTTGACAGAGTAACAGTGATGTTGAGTTTTTATGTCCTCTCTTGACCTTGCCTAGGGGTCCTATTTTTACTTGGGAACTAGGGCTAAGTTGGCACTTTTGGCACCCAAAACTAAGAGGGTTGATGAGGGATAAGGTCTGCAATGTGCCATTTGTCCCTATATGTGTGCAGCAGTCTATCCCCTCAGACAAGTGCCACCTGGTGCAAACGAAAGTCAAAAAGCTAATGTCTCCTAATGGAGACAAAATATCTAATTTGGTAAATATCTTTTGGTACAAGTTTTGTAAACTTGAGGGGGGTCTCAAGGACCGTCTCCTCTAAAATATTTATAAGCTTGAGGGAGGTCTTGAGGACCCCCTTCTAAAATCAATTTTCTTGAGAGGGCACTAGAGGACCCTCTTCTTTAAAATCATTTTATAAACAATTCTTTTCTTGTTAGTAACCCTTTGGCTTCTCACCCTAGTTGTGTCTGACTGTGAAATGTGTCAGGACTAGGCGACCCTAGGGTCTTTCTACTAGTATTCTCTCAATCCTATAGTTCTAAGTGGTTGATCTTGCTCAACAAACCTTGTTCCTCAGCCGCCAAGCCAAAACTCCCAAGAGATCCTAACTGGCCTATTTGAGCCATGCTTGCTTAACTAGGCTACCTGTACAAGAAAGTAAGTGTTAGTACTTTTGTTCTTTTAAAGAATGACTTTTCATGATGAGGGGTTACTCATAGTAGCCACTCCCTTATCCTGGCCTGTTTTTCTGCAGGCTGAGGGGGAGGACCTTGACTACTCCTCGCCCCACCATTTTCTGGAAGCCGAGGGGGAAAACCTTGACTGCTCCTTACTCAGATATTTTCTACAAGTTGAGGGACGTTGAGGGTTCCTTCTTAATATGAGTTTATGTCGGGACCCTGGGTGGGGTTCCTTCTCAATATGAGTTTTTATCGGGCCCCTAGGTGGGGTTCCTTCTCACTATGAATTTCTGTCGGGACCTTGGGGGGTTCCTTCTCAATATGAGTTTCGACCGAGACCCTAGGTGGGGCTCCTTCTCAATATGAGTTTTTTTCAGGACCCTGGGTGGGGTTCCTTCTCAATATTAGTTTCTATCGGGACCCTGGGTGGGATTCCTTCTCAATGAATTTTTATCGGGACCCTAGGGGGTTCCTTCTCAATATGAGTTTTTGCCGGGATCCTGGGTGGGGTTCCTTCTCAATATGAGTTTCTGCCGGGACCCCGGGGGTTCTTTCTCAATATGCATTTATGTCTGGACCCTGGGTAAGGTTCCTTCTCAATACGAATTTCTGTCGAGACCCTGGGGGATTTCCTTATCAATATGAGTTTCTTACAGGACCCTGGGTGGGTTTCCTTCTCAATATGAGTTTCTTACGGGACCCTGGGGGGTTCCTTCTCAATATGAGTTTCTTCTGGGACCCTAGGTGAGGTCCCTTTTCAATATGAATTTCTGCTATTGAGGGACCCTGGGTGTTCCTCAACCTTATATTTCCTGAAGATTACGAATGGGGTATTTGAGGGACCCTCACCCCAAAATATAGTGGTCAATATGGAAACACCCTTCTACAAGGAACTATGATCAATACACATATAACTGTCGCACTAACTACTTTTACATATAACGTAAGTATCTTGTCGTATTAATTATGTTTTTATATAATGTACTTCATCTTTCCACTTCGCTGCACCATTCTTGATGAAAGATAACATGCCCTCTTTTGTTTCTTATTTATATACATTCTTCCTCTCTATCTTCCTCTTGCTTACATTCTTAACCCACGTGGGGTACTACATAGTCTACTTCTATCCTTAAGCCTCTGGTACTTGAACTTGGTGAAAATGAGGAAATGTTTATATATAGTATGTTTGATCCATAGTCATCAGGGGATATGGGAGGAGTCGTGCGTAGCCCTTCTAGTGGTGTTAAATCCTAGGCTAATTGAATTGCTTATTGTAAAAGCACATAATCCTCTAAGAACCTATGATCTTTCTTGATTGTCTGCTCCTCACCCATTTGTCGACACGAAAGTAGGTTGTGTTTTATGTTAGATGATGCTATGCCACACTCCCTGTCTATATTCCGAATAGTTTTGCATAATTTCTTGTATCCCTTGTCTCTTGTGGTCTAACTAAATTGTTCCAAGGTGATGCCTTCGCTATTGAGATCGATAATGTCCCGACATTAATGTTGTAAGACAAAATTTCAGCATTGTAATATTATATAGAAGTTACAAAATTAAAAAAATAATATATATATATATATATATGTCGATAGGTTCAAAAGCGAACATAAAATATGAACATTTAATGAACCTTGACAAAAAACACCTAATACCCATTCAATTTTAATTCCTATGTTGTAATTGGTTCGCACCAGTGGCAAGGAACATGCGTGTGACACACGTCTTTTTTAATACACGCGTGTTCATTGCCGCTGGCGCGTGTCACACGCATGTTCGTTGCCATTGGCACGGACCAATTACAACATAGGAATTATAATTGATTGGGTATTAAGTAGTTTTTGTTAAGGTTCACTAAAATGTTCATCTTTTATGTTCTCTTTTGAACCTCTCCCTATATATATATATATATATATATATATATATATATATATATATATATATATGTGTGTGTGTGTGTATCCTAAAAGTCATGCATATAAGTAACAAGTCTCACACTCTCTCTGATATCAACTTGTCACATCATAAAATTTCGTCACATATAAATAGTAACCACATGTATATAAGAATAGTACATAACATGTAACAATCATTCATGGGAACAGAACTTTATTTTGAATATGGCACTTAAGAACCTTATTTATTACATCGATAATTCCTTGTGGTACGAAATATTATGAAAGAAAAAATCACACATAAGCATTACATCAGCCAATAAGTGATAGTATATATTATTCGTGTGGTTTTGCCTTCCTTGTTAATGACTTTCCATAAGTACGTAACAGAGAGGGAAATTTGTGATGATGCTAAAAAGTTATTGGGGTCGGGGGGGATTTTTCCTTTCTTATGATGGGGGTCCACCTAGAAGGAAAAATAGCAAGAATTTTTTTTCCAAGTATATAATTATAATTCTATACAGTTCGTAAAATGGTTTTGGAGTTTTAGTAGAACAAATTGAAAAGAAAGTGAGATTTGAAATAACTGTAATCTGAATGAAGAGGTGTAATTAACCAGTATGATGATATAACTATATTAGAAATATGAAGCTATAACGGTTAAAGTTACGGATAGTTTTAAAACCAAGTAACCCATAATTATCTGTTAAAGAGGCATGGGGTTAATAGTAATATAGATAAGAAATCATCCAAAGCCTTTAAGAATAATTGATCCAAAATCTTTGGAGATAAAGTAATAGTAACCATTAATTGCATTGCTAAGCCCAAACTCCAAATAACGTCATCTAGATAGTATGCAAAACTAGGTACTTAATACCTTGAGTCCTACAAACCAAATAATACTTTCGTAGGTAGAACGGTAATTTATTCCCTGGTTATAATGTATGCTATACGAAAATGAGTTCAATGAAATCAGATTAAATTAAAATCATTTGTTCAAACTCAACATAGGGTTTTCTAAAATCTAATCAAATTTAACGTATTGTGAAGTACACAAATGAGTTCATAAATGAGAACGAGATTTCTCATATCACATAGTGATATGAACAATTGGCGTAATCAAGATAATTGCGTGAAATTATATAGAAAAGGAAGTTATCTACTTGGATAAGGACTTTGGGTTTCAATTTGATTTGTCTTATTAAGGTTGAGGATCGAAATTATCTAAAATTTAGAAAAGAAATAAGTAAGGCCTTTTGGTTTTAAAATAATACTAAAATATAAAGTTTTATCCCATAATGAAAATAACTTTAGGGTTTAACTTGTAACTTTCTATTTCTTTTAATTAGTTTGATTTCTAATTATATTTGAAAATGGGCTTAATATCCCTAATATATTTAGAAACCTATATATTAAATTTGGGGTCTAAATTCATAAGTTGAAAAGGTTCAGATATTTATGTGCAAAATAACTTTTGTATTTTAACTTCCCTTTCTAAGGGTTTCTATGAAAATGATTGTTGGTTGACCAAATAGGGTGATTTAATATACCATTTTAATAAAAAAAACAATGAAATAAAATTTTTGATTTTTTTTAGATTTTTTTGATTTGTGACGCGCCCTCACACACAAAGTCAAACATCCTACACGCTTCTAGTTGACCTCACTTTTGTGCGTGTTTAACACTTCATCTTCAACATCTCGATATTTGACGTTAGGGTTTCAAACTTTAACCATCAATTAGATTCTGTTTTAATTAATTCAAAAGCTATTCTTCCTAATTTTTTACAAGAAATTCCAAGATATAACTTTTATGGATTGAGGTTGACTATAGCCTCATATACAACATCTATAAAAAGATATAAAATCTGACTCAATATTCGTGGTATTCAATTTAAATTCAAATTATAGCATATTCATGGGATTGCTTCTTGGTGAATTTAGGACATAAAGGTTTTGGTTTGAGTTCTAATTCAAAGTTTATAGGGAGAATTTTAACACTGAAAATTTTCAATGCTTAAAAACAAATTTATGATTTCGGGTATCTAAATGATATAATACTGAAATTGGCTATTGCACTTAGGTTTATGAGAGTAAAAATTCAAACTTTCCACCTTGAAACTGGTTCAAGATCAGGAACATGGAATTCACCATCGAAGCTTAAGATCCAATGGAGTTTTGTGTTTTTAACCTAGTTCAGTGCCAAACCAACATGAAATCCAACATAGAAAAGCTAAAAACAATCCTAGTTAGTGAAAAAAACACAATCGAATCAAGAAAACTAAGTTTGATACATAAAACATTGAGATAGAAAAAACTTTCAAATTTTGATCTCAATTTTTAAATGCTAAATATGTACATTTTTACAGTGGTTATAAGGGCCTTTTACAGGGTTGAAGAAGGGGAAATGATTAGTGGATTTTATGAGGTTATTGTAAGAGTTTTAGTTATGGGGGAATGGGTACCATGAGTTTTCACATGAATTACCCTGTTCTTAAGTAGGTGTCTAGATGTCTTCCAAATCAGCAGTGGGGTTTGTGAAATTAGTTTTGTTTAAGTATTTTGTCCCTAGGTAGTTTAGGTTTAAGTATAGTACTTATTTTTGAAAGTTTTAAAGGCTAGAATGAAATTTTACAAACTTGTGAGGTATGTTAGGGTACTTGTAGTAATTTTTTAAGTTATTGGTTGTGTGTGTAAATAAGTTTTGTCTTTGGGGTTGGTTTGTAAGTTTAAACATTATTTTGAAATTTCTAGGGCCACTTTTGGAATTATTATAACCTAATGAGATTCTAAGTAATTAGTGGTTTCGTTGGTACTTAGTTAGGCATTTAAACAAAACTATTATTTTTAAACATTGGCGTATTGATATAGAATATTTCTAATTTTTTATCAATGAGTAGTCATGGTTTTAGCATATAAGTAAACTAAAGATATGATACTCTATTCATATGTTCATGTTGTTAACTACCCATGAATTCACAAGGTTATAAATCAATTTGGATAATCATAGATTTCTTAACCAAATCTACGCAAGTTTTCTGAGTTAGAACCACTGATTCTTTCTAATGGTTTACTGAATTGTATATTCACAAAATCATCATACTGCATGGAGCACCATTATCAATAGTACCTGATTATGATTCTTGATTTATGGGATGTTTTTGGAAAGATTTAGAACACGCTATGGGCACCAACTTACATTTAAGTACTGTTTTCCATCCACAAGCTAATGAGAAATCTAAAAGTCTAATTCAAACACTCAAGGATATTCTGGAAGCATATGCTCTAGATCAGTTGAAAATTGAAGTGATATTTAACATAATTGAATTCTCCTACAACAATAGTTACCAAGATAACATTCGGATCACTCCTTAGGAAGAACTTTACAGAAGATCATGTCATTCCCCATTATGTAGAAATGAATAAAAAAATTGCATCTTTGGACCTGAAATAATAGAACAAAACACCAAAAAGATACACCTGATCAAAAGAATATTACAGGAGCTCAAATTGACAAAAGATTTACATGGATCGTAGAAGGAAATCTTTGGAATTTTAGGTACAAGACAAGTATTTCTAAAATTATCACCAAGAAAAGGTATCATATGATTCAGAAGAAAAGAAAAACTAGCACTGTGATATATGTAACCTTTTGAAATCGAAGAAAGAATAAAGCAAGTAGCATATCATTTAGAACTACTCGTTGAATTATCGAAAATACGCGGCGTATTTCACGTGTCACAATTACAAAAATACATACCATATCTAAGATATATCATTACATGGAAAGGAATTTTCATACAATCCAATCATGACTTTAAGGAGAAACCCATCATAATATTAGACTCCTAGGATAAGGTTCTTCGTAACAAGACTATTTTGTAGTCAAGGTTCTTGGGCAGCATCATGGGCCCAAAGAAGCCACATGCAAAATTACGGATGCCATGAAACAACTCTACCCTGAACTCTTTGAAGGTAATTTCAAGGATGAATTATTTTTTGGTAGGAAGACTGTAACAACCCAAACACACGAATAGACTATGAAATCGCTAGTTTAGTTATATGTGGGAATCATGAATACTCACTGATAAAAAATTAGAAATATCCTATATCAATACGCTAACAATTAAAGGTAATAGCTTACTTTAAATACTTAACTAAGTACTAAATAAACCACAAATTACTTAGAAGTTCCTTAGGTTATAGTAATTTCAAAAGTGACCCTAGAAATTTCAAAACCTTGCTTAAACCCATAAACGAATCCCAAACTAAAACCTTATTTACACACAAAACCTATAACTTCAAAAATTACTATAAGTATCCTAACATATCCTCACAAGTTTGTAAAATTTTATTTTAACTCTTAAAATTTTTAAAAATATAGGAAAATAACAATATACTTAAACTTAAACTACCCAGGGACCAAATACTTAAACCCAACTAATTTTATAAACCCCCTGCTGATTTGGAAGACACCTAGGCAGCCACCTAGATCCTAGCACATGGTAATTCATGTGAAGCCTCATGATACCCATTCCCCCATAACTAAAACTCTTATAATAACCTCGTTAAATCCACCTCTAAAAGCACCAATCATCTTACCCTTTTCAACCCTATAATAGGCCCTTATTACTAGTGTAAAAATGTACCTATTTACCATTAAAAAACAAAGGTCAAAATTTGGTAGTTTTTGTATCTCAACATTTTGTGAATTAAACTTAGTTTTCTTGACTCCGTTATGTTTTTGCACTGAAGTAGGATTATTTTTAGCTTTTTCATATTCAGTTCACATTGGTTTGGCACTTAATTAGGTCAGATAAAAGAAAACTCCAATGAATCTTGAGCTCCAGTGGTAAATTCTTTGTTCCCGACCTTGAACCAGTTTCAAAGTAGGAAATTTACATATTTGTTTCTCATGAACCTAGGTGCAATGGCCAATTTGAGTATTATATCGTCTGGATACCAAAAATCACATATTTTTATTTACGGCTTGAAAATTTTTAGAGTTAAAATTCTCCCTATAAACTTTGAATTAGAACCTCAAACCAAAATCCTTATGTTCTAAATTCACCCAGAAGCAATACCATGAATATGCCATAGTTTGAATTTACCTAGAAAACCACAAATATTAAGTCAAATTTTTGAAATCTTTATAGAAACTAGATGTGAGGCTATAGTCAACCTCAATCTATAAAAGTTATATATTTGAATTCCTTATAAAAAAAAAATAGGAAGAATTGCGACCGAATCAGTGAAGATTCTATTTTATACATGATTTAATTTATGGACAAAGTTTGAAACCCTAAAGTCAAATGTCGAGAGGTTGAAGATGAAGTGTTAAACACGCACACGAGTGGTCAACTAGAAGCGCGTTGTGACACCCCGCCTAATTAAATACCGGGTGATCAGTCCTTTATTAAATTAAAATCAAGGTGAACGGTTGGTTCATTCTTAGCATCACTGTCGCAAAATAAATTTTTCTTATTTAATCACCTTATAAATAATTAAGCTAAGTGTCAAAACATTTAATCTTATAAATTAAGTTCGAATGTTATTATTAATTACGAAGCCATTTTCACGAACACAATTGATAGTATTAAAACCAGAGTATCCATATGAAAGAACATGCTAGATAAATCAATCCAAATAAAATATCATAAATCGCGAGACAAAGTAATAATTACAAGGAATCCCAACTACAATAGAATACTGAAATAAATCAAAAGTACAAATCTCTCTGAACTAGATAAAACTGGAAATGGGCGACACATGCCCTATTTAAGGAGAACTAAATGAAGGATTGATAAAACAAGGATGAAGTCGTCTGCTGCAAAGACCTACAACTCCCACACTAGCTGCAGCACGTGAACAGTCCAAAGATCCAAGATTGGAGCCCCTGTGGCTGGGCACCTGTAATATATATAGACATACAAGAGAGAGAAAAGATGACAGGAAACGGGTCAGAGCCCAAGTGTAAAACAGTTTTAAAATAGTTTAACAAGTATTTAAAATGTTTACCGGCTAATGCAACAACCAAGTTAGTATGCGACACTCTCTTGAGAATACTCACCTTACATCTAGTGTGCACGCCTACCATACTATTAAATCTCCTAATTTTCTCTAACTTATTCTCCATAAGGTTATATCATGTGAAAAGCAAGGTTATGAGATTTACTTTAGGAAATCATTATCTTCAAGATTTCTTACGTTATTTAGAACAACTCATCACCGTTATAAAATTCCCGAACACTTATAACAAAGTTGAAGTATTTATTCATTACCTATCTACTTTTACGCACAGTAGGAAGTTCTCATATCGATATATATATATATATATATATATATATATTAGTCACACATATAATATATATACTAACGGCACCGCACACAAAATCTATGGTGCTGGCATACTCTGCTATCAAGTCCCCGTATTACCCAAACTAAGGGAAATACTAGTTCGGAATCACTCTCGAACTGTATTAACACAATACATAAACAAATGGAGGCGAAGCATAGTTTCAGGTCCTAAGAGGTCAGCACATACCCTCATGTCTCTTAGAACATCTGACTATCATTCTCAGATAGCCTGTATCAAGGATACTATATTCTAGGGTACGAGTCAATATCCCCCATAAAGGTCCAATCGAGATAAGACTGTCCCGATGCGAAAACCTCCGTGATAGCAAGTAGCCCCGATATGATTTTTACACAAATACATAATATATGTACAATCACACATCCATATATATATATATATATATATATATATATATATATATATATATATATATATATATATATATATATATATATATATATATATATATATATATATATATATATATTCACATTTTCTAAATTAGGTGCGCCCACAACCCATAATATTATTCTAGCCATGCGTAACATATAACGCTCGAGTTCTACATATAAGTAAATCACTCATTTTATTCTATTAAGTATAACAAATCCTTAAGTACGTCTCGACTCTCGAAGTGTATCCTCTCAAAATAATATAAAATCAGTAGGTGCACCCTCACTACTCTACTGGTCTAAGTCTTCCTAAATTCTCACAATATATACTATAACGTACGCACGATTTCCCCCTAAATTTATATTTCCGAAACCCCACGTTTAAATCACATATGAATCATATCACCTGAACCTTGCCTACAGCCCTACTGGTCTTTCCCAAGTCTTATTATGGTATATAAAACATGTATAAGGGTTTTCTCAAAGTGGTACAGGGTTAATCATTAAGAATATTGAACAAGCTTCAAAATTCAGAAAAGGTCGGTCGATCGAAGGTAGGGGTCGATCGATTGACATTCAAGGTCGATCGATCAATCGCCCAGATATTTTCCAGATTCTGCATATTCTATCCTATGGGTTTCATCAACAAAAGTCCTCAAAACCTCTATCAATTTCGTCCAAACTTCCAAATAAGGTTACTACTGGTTCTATATACATATATGCATGAATTTCTACGTAAGACATGTATAGTTTCATCAACGGAATTGAATAAAAGGGCCAATTTGTATTAACTGTCAAGAACCCTAATTTTCATAAAACTTTCATTCTTTTAATTTCTTTTTCAGATATCTTTCTTCTAAACTCATACCAATTCATGGGTTATCCTCTACATATGATTGGGATGTCCAGAATATAAGTATTTCCACCAAGACATGTGATTAAATCCTCAAACTCCTCAAATTCTTAGATGGAACATGTGTATAACAATCCTAATCTAACAATGATGAAACAATAACTATAAGAAAAGCAAGATAGATACTTGCCTCCAGAATATGAGTCTGAATTTCTGAGATTTGATAATGTGGTTGTGTTCTCCTTCCTCCGATCTACTCTCCGGCGGTATTTGTGGTGAAAATGGTGCAACTACGGTGGCTCTAGCCATGGGAAGTTCCTCATTCTCCTCCTCTAATGGCCTCTGTGAAATATGCAGGTTCTAACCCTAGAAGACAACCTCTAACACCTGATATATTTCTTTAATTTTCGTAGCTAATTAAATCCCAAAAATAGAAATTACCAAAATGACCTCCCAGGTTACCGGTTAGGACTAAAAACGTTTCGAGACCCAAACTAAATCCCCGGGTACACTTTTCTGACTATCTCGACCCTTTCGGACACATTGGCGCACTCGAAATGACTATACGGGTGACTTTTAATTTATTCACTTATAATAAGAATAATTTAGTCCCGACACGACAAAGGCGCGTCTTGACTTAATTTTTGTAATTTTCACATTATTCCCTCATGACAATTTTAATAAATTCAATTCTACGTATTACTCTACTCAATAAGTAATATTTAATAAATCAATAATTTTCCAATAATTACTAACTCTCGTCATGCTAGTAAATATTTAAAATAAATTTTTGGATTATTATTAAATTAATCTATCTCAATTAAATTTAATAAATCCCTAAATTTAAAAGCCATAAAAATACGGGGTATTACATACTTCCCCCATAATAACGGAATTTTGTCCCGAAATTCGAAAACTAAGGCCTATTTGGTAAAACAATTCTGGATACCTTATCAGTGTGCAAACTATTTACATAGTAAGGCACTCAATCACTATAGTCCCCACCTCATAGCAAGCTTGTTTAACGCTCTCATTAAAGACACTTCTTGTGCTCCTATCCGACAACATTCGCATAAGACACGTCTATACATTATTAATTCCCATTATTTCACTATCATTGGGAGGCCGCACCTCATTACCTGACAACTACTCGGATTTATTTAAACACAAAACTCCCATTTTGAGAGAAACCATACGAACATCTGACCACTCTTATTTGCCTAAAACATTCGTGGAATTCCACCATAGTCATCAGACACTAACTCAACCAATTTAAAATTCTGATTATCCGCCCATCTCTTAACATTCAGAATGAGAAAAATTAAGATTTTTCCACACCAAACCTCAATAAGAATCTTGTTCACAATAAACAGATATGAGTGCTCCCACGGAACCCTACCATTAGGTAATATCCTCCCCTAATTATCGTATTATACTCCAATTGCTAGCTATAACCGTTGTGGAAAATAAACGATCACAATGAATCCAAAATTACTTTCACACTGCTCCACTAATGGTTAATCACCGCTTGCCTACCCTCGAATTATGGGTGATACACCCTGCTTAAAACGAAACAATATCCCTGCTGCTTCCTGAAATCCCATCTTGAAGGTGGGATTAAAAAATTTCAACCTAATTCAGAAAAATACCGTGTAGGACCACGTACCGACGCGATCCTTCCTTTCAAAGGAAGACTGGGGTACACTAGCTAATATTGTAAATCACCCCAAAGGAATGTCAATCACTTCCTTCTTGGGCATCTTATTCCACACGTTCGAAGTAACTCTTGATCTTACCTTGAGGTTGTCAACTAATCCAAGAAACTTTACCGACTTTACAGGCCTCTTCTGTTATAGTAATTGTCGATAGCCACAAAATTCTCTGGTTGATCCTCTTGTTCCAATCGATTTCTATTTATGAGTAGCACCCGCGGATACTACTCACTATGTCTCGCTCGACCTCGACTTCAACTTGTAATGTCTCAATGTAAATGACACTTAATACTCCCCTTCTTTACTTTATGTATGCTGAAAGTTCTGACCCATGCACTTTTCTCCACGATGTGCACTTCCGGACCTTTTATACCATACTAACATCTTTGCTCTTTGTACGCGTCAGTCGCTCTCAATATTTGACTAATTATAACTCTGCTTCGAGTGTTCTCCATAAAAATTAAATTCTACCTTTCTCAAGGAATACCCCTTTTTATATGGCTTCCCACAGCCTTCCAACCAAATTCGGGTGTGATACTCTAATCGCACACGTATATATGGATTATCGTTCTCTACGCGACGCCTAATCCACTCTGCCACTTCCACCTCGTTATGTTAGTCCCATAAACATTTATTCCACACGTCTATTCCTACATCCCTTCAACTTGAACAATTCTAACATCAGCTAACCAGGATGCCCACGCACCCTATAAACCGTGAATACTAGCGTAAGCATCACATACGCTTCACACATAACACCCAATTATTTATTTTCCTTGTGCTCACAACGTGATTACAATATTTGGGTAGCCTCAATCACCCTAGAAATTCAAATTTTAAATCTTCCTTATCATCGTTCCACGCCTCAATTTGTGGTGATAAGATAAAACTTTCAATGCTTTCTTTCCACACAACCAGCTCCACTGGCCTTAATTAATAATTCAACTTCCAATTTACAGATATAATTACTTGCTCTTACTATGACCGAGGTACCAAACTCATAGACTAATGACCAAACATCTTCCTACTTCCAACCTTACGCTAAGTTTCATGCATGGGATGTCTCGCAAAGAGAAATCCAAACAAGGACCCCCCTCGATACACTACTACCTAGCATTGTCGGTTATCGAAATCCGCCAGGCCCTCCGTCCATAACATGTACCCCTTTATTCCGTCTCTTGACAAAAATTTACATCTCCTTCCGTAATTACACTTAACAAAGAACATTTCTCCTAATTGTACAATCGTTCAGTATTATTGGTAATCCCATTCCATAAACCTCGAATACATACAATCGGGGTTCTCGAAATACTATCCCCAAACATATGGGTACAACTCTTAACTCCCACATCTCTAAAGGATAGATATCACAATGCGCTCTTCCTATCACTAAGTCTTAAGCGCTAAACATAATAATAAGTTAAATGTTTTCGTTCAACAGTAAACCCAGTACATACTGAATTATAACAACAAAGTCCCTACACACACCGGGATCGAATATCTCGAGACCACTATCCCCTCTGAAATCTCTAAAATAGATAATATAAGTGTGAGTCCAGGCCTCTCGCAGGTGAGGCCTTGCCAGAACAAAACATGTTGCACTAAGGCAACCACTCCGATAGCCTTGCAATAACTGCCTACTATCGTTCTAACCATTACTATAAATTTGTAACCAAGACAATATCATACTCGTATATCACATCACTAAAATGACTAATCTCTATAAAGTATATAACACTATTAATACACCCATTCATCCTCTGCGGATAACACTAAAGAAAATCCCGACACACTTGGGAAAATATTCACATAATATTAACGTTATAGATATACGTACTAAACTCGACTCACATTCGAATCTAGAAATAAACAAAGTGTAGTGACTCGCTCGTGTCACATAAAACATGTCTCATCCTCCAAGGGTAAAACTCATACTTCTACCTTGCCAATCGCCTTGACTGCTCAAATGGTCTCCGGACGTAACATGCCTATCCAAAACAAAACAAAACTACGTTAATCGTTGCCCTTTACTAGGCACCATATTCTTATCCCCTATACTCGCTTCGAGAAGCATTAACACATGTGATTTCACTCTCCATAAAATACCTTTACACATAATCCACTTATCACCGGTCAAATTAATCATATTATGATTGTCCTTCTTTCGAACTTTGGTAGGCTCGATTCCTGATGGCTACCCACGTTGTTCCCTTAGCCTTATTGTCCCTAAAGAACATGCTACTGGCTACAGTAGTCCTTACTGAATTCACTACGCTCGGTAAGAATTCAGATATCTGATTCATTTAAATAGGTTCCCTGATGTGTATCCACAACCCCTTGTGGTGCTACACCACCACCGTTCCATCCAATATTATTCTTGAATAAATTATTCAATTCTTTTAGCTTCCCACACAAAGAAGCATTATCATCTCCATTGCCAAAGCACTGCATTGTCAATTTCTGAATCGACCGTCCAGCAGAATTCCCTTTTAAGTGAATTAACTAATTTACGAGTCGATCTCCCACTTGGAGTCCTCTCCTCCATTTGTATCTACATCCTCCGATACAAGGTTCACTAAGAGTTTAGATTCATATTCACAATTGGACCTCTGTCAGGTCCTCCTGTGATGAGTTCAGAACAACGTGCACATCTTATTATGAACACCTGATGAAGGAACATGCGGTTATACTATACCTAAGGTCCTTCCACTAACGCAACATTTCACTATTAAATGTGGTGGTTGACTTCCACCATTATAACTTTGCACCAATGAGTCAAGAAAAATTTTACCCCAAATTTTCACTTCTAGTTAACCACACTTCGTAATATGCCCAAGCCTATGGATATTTTTCCCTCCTTTGGCTGACATACACAATCCTCGCATTTCTAGAATTTCCACTGAAGCTTCTCCTAAATGTTTTGTCTAACTCTTTCCCAGTCATACCACGTTGGGCGAGTCTGATTCGGCTTCTCTTTTGACTATAGCAACATTTGGAAATCGCAGGCGGCGTCCTAGCCATACTTACCATCCTGGCCTCTCGTGCCATAATAGGGGTGACCTCGACTACGGTCATCATCCTTGAATATGATTTAAAACCTTAACTAAGTCCTTCCTCCTGATGTCCGCCTAATGGCCCTCGTCTGACATCCTTCATCGCTCGGCACACGCACACATTCGAACGCAATTAGAATTTACTAATATACGTACGTTATAGCAGGAGAACGAAATCTCACCATAGAAATCAACAATCCTAAACATAGGATCTATATCAAACAAAGCAACGCTGGAAGCATAATGAGCCGCACAGATCCTAAGGACGCTAGAACTTGATGCTCTGATACCACCTGTGACACCCCGCCTAATTAAATACTGGGTGATAAGTCCTTTATTAAATTAAAATCAAGGTGAACGGTTGGTTCATTCTTAGCATCACTGTCGCAAAATATTTTTTTTAATTTAATCACCTTATAAATAATTAAGCTAAGTGTCACAACATTCAATATTATAAATTAAGTCCGAATGTTATTATTAATTACAAAGCCATTTTCACGAACACAATTGATAGTATTAAAACCAAACCATCCAAATTAAAGAACGTGCTAGATAAATCAATCCAAATAAAATGTCCCAAATCGCGGGAGAAAGTAATAATTACAAGGAATCCCAGCTACAACAGAATACTGAAAAAAATCAAAAAGTACAAATCTCTCTGAACTAGATAAAACTGGAAATGGGCGACACATGCCCAATCTAAGAAGAACTAAATGAAGGATTGAGATAACAAGGATGAAGTCGTCTACTACAAAGACCTACAACTCCCACACTAGCTGCAGCACGTCAACAGTCCAAAGATCCAAGCCTGGCGCCCCTGTGCCTGGGCACTTGTAATAAATAAATATATATATATATATATATATACAAGAGAGAGAAAAGATGATAGGAAACGGGTCAGAGCCCGAGTGTAAAACAGTTTTAAAATAGTTTAGCAAGTATTTAAAATGCTTACCGGCTAATGCAACAACCATGTTAGTATGCGACACTTTCTTGAGAATACTCACCTCTCATCTAGTATGCACACCTACCGTACTAATAAATCTCTTAAGTTTCTCTAACTTATTCTCCATAAGGTTTTATCATGTGAAAAGCAAGGTTATGATATTTACTTTAGAAAATCATTATCTTCAATATTTCTTACGTTATTTAGAACAACTCATCACCGTTATAAAATTCCCGAACACTTATAACAAAGTTGAAGCATTTATTCATTACCTATCTACTTTTACGCACAATAGGAAGTTCCCATATAGATATACGTATGTATATATATTAGTCACACATATAATATATATACTAACGGCATCCCACACAAAATCTATGGTGCTGGCATACTCTGCTATCAAGTCCCCGTATCGCTCAAACTAAGGGAAATACTAGTTCGGAATCACTCTCGAACTGTATTAACACAATACACAAACAAATGGAGGCGAAGTATAGTTCCAGGTCCTAAGAGGTCAGCACATACCCTCATGTCTCTTAGAACATCTGACTATCATTCTCAAATAGCCTGTATAGAGGATACTATCTTCTAGGGTACGAGTCAATATCCCCCACAAAGGTCCAATCGAGATAAGACTGTCTCGGCGCGGAAACCTCCGTGATAGCAAGTAGCCCGGGTATGATTTTTACACAAATACATAATATATGTACAATCACACAGACATATATATATATATATATATTCACATTTTCTAAATTAGGTGCGCCCACAACCCATAATAGTATTCTAACCATGTATAACATATAACGCTTGAGTTCTACGTATAAATAAATCACTCTTTTTATTCCATTAAGTATACCAAATCCTTAAGTACTTCTCGACTCTCGAAGTGTATCCTCTCAAAATAATATAAAATCAGTAGGTTCACCCTCACTACTTTACTGGTCTAAGTCTTCCTAATTTCACACAAGATATACTATAACGTACGCACGATTTCCCATTAAATTTATATTTCCCAAACCCCACGATTAAATCTCATATGAATCGTATCACCCGAACCTTGCTTACAATCCTACTGGGCTTTCCCTAGTCCCATTATGGTACATAAAACATGTATAAGGGTTTCCTCAAAGTGGTACAGGGTTAATCATTAAGAATAACGAACAAGCTTCAAAATTCCCAAGAGGTCGATCGATCGATACAGTTGATCGATCGATCGCCTATATATTTCCCAGATTCTGCATATTCTATCCTATGGGTTTCATCACCAAAAGTCCTCAAAACCTCTATCAATTTCGCCCAAACTTCCAAATAAGGTTAGTACTGGTTCTATATACATATATGCATGAATTTCTACGTAAGACATGTATAGTTTCATCAACGGAATTGAATTAAAGGGCCAATTTGTATTAACTATCAAGAACCCTAATTTTCATAAAACTTTCATTCTTTTAATTTCTTTTTCAGAACTATTACTTTTAAACCCATACCAATTCGTGGGTTATCCTCTACATATGATTGGGATGTCTAGAATATAAGTATTTCCACCAAGACATGTTATTAAATCCTCAAATTCCTCAAATTCTTCGATGGAACATGTGTATAACAATCCTAATCTAACATAGATGAAACAATAACTAAAAGAAAAGCAAGATAGATACTTGCCTCGAGAATATGAGTCTGAATTTCTGAGATTTGATGATGTGGTTGTGTTCTCCTTCCTCCGATCTACTCTCCAGCAGTATTTGTGGTGAAAATGGTGCAACTATGGTGGCTCTAGCCTCGGGAAGTTCCTCACCTTCCTCCTCTAATGGACTCTTTGGAATATGCAGGTTCTAACCCTAGAAGACAACCTCTAACACCTGATATATTTCTCTAATTTTCGTAGGTAAATAAATCCCAAAAATAGAAATTACCAAAATGCCCTCCTGGGTTACCGGTTAGGCCTAAAAACGTCTCGAGACCAAAACTAAACCCCCAGGTACACTTTTCTGACAATCTCGACCCTTCCGGACACATTGGCGCACTCGAAATGACCATACGGGTGACTTATAATTTATGCACTTATAATAATAATAATTTAGTTCCGACAAGACACAGGCGCGTCCTGACTTAATTTCCATAATTATCATATTGTTCCCTCGTGACAATTTTAATTAATTCAACTCTACATATTACTCTACTCAATAAGTAATATTTAACAAATCAACAATTTTCCAATAATTACTAACTCTCGTCACGCTAGTAAATATTTAAAACAAATTCCCGGATTAATATTAAATTAATCTATCTCAAATAAATTTAATAAATCCCTAAATTTAAAAGCCGTAAAAATACGGGGTATTACACGCGTAGGAAGTTTGACTTCGTGCATGAGGGTGTGTGACAAATAAAAAAAATTGAAATTTTTTCTAAAATTTATTTTATTTTTCTGGTCAAAATGGTATATTGTGTGGATAACCAAAAATAATTTTCATAAAATACATTAGAACGGGAATTTAAAATACAAAATTTATATTGCACATAAACTCCTAAACTTTTTCAAATGTATATTACACATAAACTCCTAAACTTTTTCAATTTATGAATTTAGACCCCAAAGTTTATATATAGGTTTCTTAATATATTAGCAATTAAAAAGTCTATTACACCCATTTTCAAATATACTTAAAAACCAAACTAATTAAAAGAAATAGAAAATTACAAACTAAACCCTAAAGTTGTTTTCATTATGCCATAAAACGTTTTATATCACTATTATTTTAAAACCAGAAGGCCTTCCTTATTTCTTTTCTAAATTTGAGACAATACCGGTCCTCAACCTTAAAAAGACAAATCAAATTGAGTCCCAAAGCCCTTATCCAAGTAATTAAATTCTATTATAATAATATTTCACGCAATTACCTTAATTACGCCAATTTTTCATATCACTATGTGATAGCCCCAGAAATCTCTTTCTTATTTGTTAACTCATATGTGTAGTTCACAATACGTTAAATTTGATTCGATTTTAAAAAGCCCTATGTTGATTTAGAACCAATGATTTCAATTTAATCTAATTTAATAGAACCTATTTTTATATAGCATACATTATAAATAGTGAATAAACTATCATTCTACCTACTACATTATTATTTGGCCAGTAGGACTCAAGGTATTGAGTTCCTAATTTTGCTTACCATATGGATGTCGTTATTCGAAGTTTGGGCTCAAAGATGTTATTGTGATTACCGTTACTTTATCTCCAAATATTTTGTATTGATTGTTCTCCGATGATTTGGATGATTTGCTATCTATATTATTATTATCCATAAGCCTTTTTAATAGACAATTAATAGTTATCTTATTTTAGAAACTATTTACAACCTTAACTATTATAACTTGATATTTCTAATTTATTTATATCATCAGATCGCTTATCTATACTGCTTCTTTTGGATTATAGTTATTTTAAATCTCACCTTATTTTATCACCACATTTATTTAATTAGTTTTACTAATATTCCAAAATTATTTTATAAATTTTATAGAATTAGAATTATCCTCTTGGTAAAAAAATTCTTACTCTTTTTCCTTCTAGATGGACCCCAAGCATAAGGAAGGAAAAATCCCCCCGACCCTAAGAACTTTTTACTGTAACACCCCGCTTAAAATAATAACGGGTGGCCAGCCCTATACTATATTAAATCAGGAATTTCAGATGGTCCAATCTCAACATCAACTGCCGGTACTATATAATATAGGACTAACTACCCGATATCATATAAGCGAGATGTTAAATAAAGTAAAACATGCAACATGACACAACCCAACACTACAAAACTACTAATAAATAAGAGAAGGATGCAAGAAAGAACTATGATAAACGATATGCTATAATAAAACAAGATAAATAACTACAACTGACGGTACGAAAGTAGACCCGAATAAGCTGTCGGATCACAGCTAATACAATAACTGGAATGGAATAAATATAAGCATTGATAAATATCCCTTGGGTACAAACCCTATATACAACATGAATCCTACCTAGAATTTTAAAAGTAGGAGGCGACTACCCGATACATCCCGCAACAGTCCGCACCTGTCACGGATCCCAAGACTCTGGATAGAAAGTCATCCGGCATCCATGCGGTAGGACACCTGTAGTAATAGATATATATACAAGCAGGAGAGAAAAGTAAACGGGTCAGAGCCCCGATTGTGAAAATATTTAGCAAGTGTGTTAACCGTGCATAATAAATACCGGTGCACTTATTTCATAATTAAAGTGAGACCGCACTCTCGTAAAACCCCAACTCACCTCTCATTCTAAAGGCGCGCACCAAATCGCGTCCTCAAGTTTTAGTTAAATTACCCCCATTTTTAATTAGGACAACCTAACTTATCATAGGCCTAGCCTATACCCACGAGATCTACCTTCCTATCTTACCCCAAGAATCCACCCCCTTTTTCCTAAACACAATTAAACATTTATTCTCAATCATATGTGCCTTATTAGGCTTAGTGGATTCCGATTTATACTTTAAACAATTATAATTTAGTAGATTACCCAATATGCAACTGGGTTGAAACATCTAATATAAATTCTAATTAATACGCATAAAAAATCATTATTGACACAACTTCCCTCCAATTTCAACGTTGCGCTGCGTTTCGTGCGTGGGGTGTCTCGCAAAGAGAAATCCAAACAAAGAACCACCTCGTTACACTACTCCATGTCAACGTCGATCCTGGAGATCCATTATGCCACACATAAATATCGACAGAACTTCTCTCTACTCTCAACAATGTACTACATTTCGTGCGTGGGGAGTCTCGCAAAGCGAAATCCAAACAAGGAACCTCCCCGTTACACTACTCTTTGACAATGTCGATTATAGAGATCCATAATGCCGTGCATACCATAACTGGCAGAACTTTTCTCCAATTTCAACACTGCACTACGTTTCATACGTGGGGTGTCTCGCAAAGCGAAATCCAAACAAGGAACCACCCCGTTACACTACTCCTTGACAATGTCGATCCTAGAGATCCATAATGCCATATATACAATATAATACTACTACTACAACTAACATCTCCAATCATATCCTTGGGATGATGTAACCGAAATATTCCTTAAATGCGATACATCAACCCCCATCAATCTAGTACACGATAATCATCTAAGATGTACTTTACCAAAATTCTATATACTTCCATCTATAGGATATATAAATATATATATAGGTATTTTATGCTCACCATATATATACATATACCAATCATCCATACCCATGACCAACTGTACGTATCATATCTGATGTACAATGGACATGCACATAAACCACCCGGCTATATATATCGCCGATAAAACTGCATCAATGCCATCATCTTCCCAGTGACCGGCTCACGTAGCAATACTGGGGCCACCATGGTGGGACTAAACGACACCCATCTCGTGGTAAACTCACGCACACGACGTCCCGGGAAGCAGTCATAGCTCCAAACCAAAAATGAGACGAAACATACCCACCACGTCTCATCCCAAAAATAAAAATGTAAATCACATAATAACACACGGGACGACTATGACCTGGGGAATATCCACACCCTGCTTTTCGAGTCAGGATGCTCACCCTCTACGCGCGCAACTTCCCAATGATAGCATGAGCGGGGTATGCTTAACCAAATAGTATATATATCATTCACATGCATAATATATATACATCCATATGATCCAATCATATGATCAAATATTAAACCATCATATACGGTTTAAGTATCTATACCACATAAGTCCACAACATAAATATATCCATATTTTCATATCTATATAGATATATAAACATATATTCACATATCGCTGTATCATTATATATACAGACTAATTCCCGTTCACATGTATAAGATATATAAACTCGGATATAAATATACACAATCTTCAATATAAAAGCCGTCACCACAATTTCCATTAAATTCACCTCGATATGTGAATACAATCCCTCACTTGAAACTTATTCAATCATTTTTCCTATGATGAATAGTCTCCCAAAATCATATGCATATATCTATACATATATATTCAACATTAGGGTTATTACCCAAAATTTTGTGTAGGAAACCATCACTCCACATTCCATCTGTATCCGAGATGTACATTATAAATCTAGTAATGATTTCGACTATCAGTATACATATAACTAATAGTCTATAAGCCTCAAGCTCATTCTTAACTTAATCAAATAATCTCATTGCTCTCGATTTCGACTACGGTTCAATCACTTTTGTGAATCCCCTAGTCTAAGATCTCTCGGATTTATTTCTTAAATTTTTATTATTACTAAGGGTATGCAACTACACTCTTCCATTTTGCCCCAAATCGTATCTTAATAATATCCTATCCTTATAAGGATTTGACATAAAGGTTGGCCTAGAATTTCACAACATACCCTCACAATTCTCTCTAAGAGTTCTTAGCCTCACATCACATCTATACTTACTTTTAATCTACAATTAGGATCCTCAATCCCAAAAGGTTTCCCCAAAATCTCTATACACAACTCCAAATACATACATGGATACATTTCTCCCAAACTACCCTAAGGAGTCCCCAAGATTCTAATATGTGAGAAACTCCTTATATGTCTCCAAGAACATATCTATTACATCATAAGAGAAGGCCCCCAAATCAATAAACCCAACCAAAAAGGGTTTGAATTCACTAAATAGAAAATTCCTCAAAATGCTCTGTTTTCGAATCGATTCGACCCCTCCGAATCGATTCGGCCCAACAACGAATAGATTCGGCCCATCCGAATCGATTCGGTCCAAGGGACCTGAGATTCTGCAACCTTCTGAATCGATTCGCTAGGGGCGAATCGATTCGGTCCTAAAGACCTGAGGCTTCTGCAACCTGGCGAATCGATTCGGTGGGGCCGAATCGATTCGGCCAGTTCAGAAAGCCACGAAAATGGCTGTTTTTCTACAAACCCAAGGTTTCCAAATTTTGTTTTATACCACTTCCAACACTTAATATTCAACCCCAACCTGTTTTTAGACATAAAACTCATCCTATATCTAATCCCATCAATTGATATCCCTTAAACCCAATTAGAATCTTCAATTTCATGATTTAAACCAAAATTTAGGTTTTGATATTAATACCCAAAAACCAATCCTTTAACCCACAAATTATGAAATCAAATACACAAATAACTTATTTAGCAAGATTAAACACTTGCCTCAGATTTGTAGAGGTTGGATCGTCCTCGATGTCGCGGTTTGGCCGGAGTTCCCAAGCTTTTCTTCCTCTTTCTTTTCCTTTCTTCTTCTTTCCTTCTTCCTTTCTCTTTCTCTCTTTCTCTAATTGAGAAGGCTTAATCCGTAAGCCTCTTAAGCCTTAAAACAAAAGTCCCAAATTTTATATGTTAATACACACTTTAAATGACTCGTTTACTCCAATTCGAGTCAACTGACTTAAAAATATTTCGGAGCCGAAATAAAACCCAATGACAGTCATTTTGACTATCTCGACCCTTCCGGGATCGATGGTACACTCAAAATCATCATCCGGAATACTTTGAAATATTTTATTTTTTTCGGATCTCAAATTCCCAAATTCTAAAATTCTCTAATTTAATTAAATTTATTTTCCCAAAAATTTATTTTCTCAGTCTCAAAAGTCTTGGGGTGTTACAATCTTCCCCCCTTACAAAAATTTCGTCCGCGAAATTTAAGATGTGCCTAGGACCTCAATATCATCTAGTCCTTACATCAACCCTCAGGATCACTATGCCGATCCTTTCTAGTTCTCACGTCGAACTATGTGGATCCTTACCGGTCTTTAAAATCAACTAGCTACCCAGGGCGCCCATACACCCCGTACCCGAGTTTCCACTCGTAGAATTATAATCAGGCTCCATTAGCCTCAAATCTTAACATAACTACTACAATATAATCTATAATAACATATTAAACATATAAAAGTTTGAAAATTCCCAACGGTTGAACTCTCCTCAATTCCTGACACTAGCTATCTTCGTGCGGGGGAGGGAACCCTCCCAATACACTACTGTGTAGCTAGGTCGGGGATGGAGGTTAGTTGAACCAGGGCTAAGATTTTATAAAAGATTTTTATATATTAGACATTACCCGAAGGCCTATATAACAATATAATGTAAATAAATTTCACGTCTTCCGACACGCCAAACAAACACCTTGTTTTTAGGACACAAGGCCTCAACAATTACAATACTTCTAACCACTACCTAATTCTTAAAACTAGCACAACTATGAGCTAAATTATCCGCTCAACATACACCTACTAAACTTTGAATCTCACAAATCTAAAACTTCTTTACATACATTAACGCCTTCCCACAATATAGGTCTCCCCTCTTAGGTGCACTATAATCACATGCCCTACTTGCCCATAAGACAATAGTCTTATAGTCACTATTCAACGAACCTTGACATTCCTCACCTCCGAAATTTAATATTATAATTCTCGACGTTCCCGGTATCGCACAAAGTATGACTTAAACCCAAAGAAAGGTATTCTACCTTATACTTCCATAATCTAATAGTTTCACCTCATCCAAGGATCTAAATTCAAGACCCTCTACTACTTCTTCCAGGACAATCATTACTCCTAAACCTACTTCTCCATAAGAGAAACATCTTCCCCAAAATCCTTCCTAACCATTTTGAAGGATAAAACGTAATTACAACTACCGAAAATTCCCTCAGTCCTACTTAACGAAACAGAGTCTCCAAATTTTCTCCCTCTTCCCAGAAGGCAATACTCCTGATATTGGGACAACTACACCTTCCTCACACCGGTAAGAGTCACCAACACTAGGTTTCCTAACGAAGGTTAACGGGTCTCTCAACCTAAACCTCCCAAGGACTACACAAATCCTCTCCTCAAACTTTCCTTACTAAGTCCAAGGTTCTCCATTTGAGTAAATTTTTCCTTTCTTACTCAACTGTAGATAAATCACCTCACACCACTACGAGAAATCTCCTCAATATCTCCACCGGAATCGGGGAAGACAAATATCCCCGATTAAAGCGTACCCAAAATATGCTATGGTTATTGTACTTCTAATCCTATCCTTTCCTAGACGATAAAATTCTAGGCGACGTCTGAAATGAAACAAAAGAAATTGTTATCAGAACGTCAATCAAGTGAATATACTTCACAGAAGAAAACCACGCAGTGAACACAATAGTCCTAATTGTAGGGCTTTATGTCAAGAACGTTAACGAAAGAATGCAGAAAACTCGCACAGATCCTAAGGACTCTAGAACCTGATGCTCTGATACCATCTGTAACACCCCGCTTAAAATAATAACGGGTGGCCATCCATATACTATATTAAATCAGGAATTTCAGATGGTCCAGTCTCAACATCAACTGCCGGTACTATATAATATAGGACTAACTACCCGATATCATATAAGCGAGATGTTAAATAAAGTAAAACACGCAACATGACACAACCCAACACTACAAAACTACTAATAAATAAGAGAAGGATGCAAGAAAGAACTATGATAAACGATATGCTATAATAAAACAAGATAAATAACTACAACTGACGGTACGAAAGTAGACCCGAATAAGCTGTCGGGTCACAGCTAATACAATAACTGGAATGGAATAAATATAAGCATCTATAAATATCCCTTGGGTACAAACCCAATATACAACATGAATCCTACCTAGAATTTTAAAAGTAGGAGGTGACTACCCGATACATCCCACAACAGTCCGCACCTGTCACGGCTCCCAAGACTCTGGATAGAAAGTCATCCGGCATCCATGCGGTAGGACACCTGTAGTAATAGATATATATACAAGCAGGAGAGAAAAGTAAACGGGTCAGAGCCCCGATTGTGAAAATATTTAACAAGTGTGTTAACCGTGCATAATAAATACCGGTGCACTTATTTCATAATTAAAGTGAGACCGCACTCTCGTGAAACCCCAACTCACCTCTCATTCTAAAGGCGCGCACCTAATCGCGTCCTCAAGTTTTAGTTAAATTACCCCCATTTTTAATTAGGACAACCTAACTTATCATAGGCCTAGCCTATACCCACGAGATCTACCTTCCTATATTACCCCAAGAATCCACCCCTTTTTTTCTAAACACAATTAAACATTTATTTCCAATCATATGTGCCTTATTAGGATTAGTGGATTCCGGTTTATACTTTAAACAATTATAATTTAGTAGATTACCCAATATGCAACTGGGTTGAAACATCTAATTTAAATTCTAATTAATACGCATGAAAAATCACTATTGACACAACTTCCCTCCAATTTCAACGTTGCGCTGCGTTTCGTGCGTGGGGTGTCTCGCAAAGAGAAATCCAAACAAGGAACCACCCCGTTACACTACTCCATGTCAACGGCGATACTGGAGATCCATTATGCCACACATAAATATCGACAGAACTTCTCTCTACTCTCAACAATGTACTACATTTCGTGCGTGGGGAGTCTCACAAAGCGAAATCCAAATAAGGAATCGCCCCGTTACACTACTCTTTGACAATGTCGATTATAGATATCCATAATGCCGTGCATACCATAACTGGCAGAACTTTTCACCAATTTTAACACTGCACTACGTTTCATGCGTGGGGTGTCTCGCAAAGCGAAATCCAAACAAGGAACCACCCCGTTACACTAATCCTTGACAATGTCGATCCTAGAGATCCATAATGGCATATATACAATATAATACTACTACTACAACTAACATCTCCAATCATATCCTTGGGATGATGTAACCGAAATATTCCTTAAATGCGATACATCAACCCCCATCAACTTAGTACACCATAATCATCCAAGATGTACTTTACCAAAATTCTATATCCTTCCATCTATAGGATATATAAATATATATATAGGTATTTTATGCTCACCATATATATACATATACCAATCATCCATATCCATGGACAAGTGTACGTATCATATCTGATGTACAATGGACATGCACATAAACTACCCGGCTATATATATCGCCTATAAAACTGCATCAATGCTATCATCTTCCCAGTGCCCGGCTCACGTAGCAATACTGGGGCCACCATGGTGGGACTAAACGACACCCATCTCGTGGTAAACTCACGCACACGACGTCCCGGGAAGCGATCATAGCTCCAAACCGGAAATGAGACGAAACATACCCACCACGTCTCATCCCAAAAATAAAAATGTAAATCACATAATAACACACGGGACGACTATGACCTGGGGAATATCCACACCCTGCTTTTCTAGTCAGGATGCTCACCCTCTACGCGCGCAACTTCCCAATGATAGCATGAGCGGGGTATGCTGAACCAAATAGTATATATACCATTCACATGCATAATATATATACATCCATATGATCTAATTATATGATCAAATATTAAACCATCATATACGGTTTAAGTATCTATACCACATAAGTCCACAACATAAATATATCCATATTTTCATATCTATATAGATATATAAACATATATTCACATATCGCTGTATCATTATATATACAGACTAATTCCCGTTCACATGTATAAGATATATAAACTCGGCTATAAATATACAAAATCTTCAATATAAAAGCCGTCACCACAATTTCCATTAAATTCACCTCGATATGTGAATACAATCCCTCACTTGAAACATATTCAATCATTTTTCCTATGATGAATAGTCTCCCAAAACCATATGCATATATCTATACATATATATTCAACATTAGGGTTATCACCCAAAATTTTGTGTAGGAAACCATCACTCCACATTCCATCTGTATCCGAGATGTACATTATAAATCTAGTAATGATTTCGACTATCGGTATACATATAACTAATAGTCTATAAGCCTCAAGCTCATTCTTAACTTAATCAAATAATCTCATTGCTCTCGATTTAGACTACGGTTCAATCACTTTTGTGAATCCCCTAGTCTAAGATCTCTCTGATTTATTTCTTAAATTTTTATTATTACTAAGGGTATGCAACTACACTCTTCCATTTTGCCCCAAATCGTATCTTAATAATATCCTATCCTTATAAGGATTTGACATAAAGGTTGGCCTAGAATTTCACAACATACCCTCACAATTCTCTCTAAGAGTTCTTAGCCTCACATCACATCTATACTTACTTTTAATCTACAATTAGGATCCTCAATCCCAAAAGGTTTCCCCAAAATCTCTATACACGACTCCAAATACATACATGGATACATTTCTCCCAAACTACCCTAAGGAGTCCCCAAGATTCTAATATGTGAGAAACTCCTTATATGTCTCCAAGAACATATCTATTACATCATAAGAGAAGTCCCCCAAATCAATAAACCCAACCAAAAAGGGTTTGAATTCACTAAATAGAAAATTCCTCAAAATGCTCTGTTTTCGAATCGATTCGGCCCAACAGCTAATCGATTCGGCCCATCCGAATCGATTCGGTCCAGGGGACCTGAGATTCTACAACCTTCCGACTCGATTCGCTAGGGGCGAATCGATTCGGTCCTAAATACCTGAGGCTTCTGCAACCTGGCGAATCGATTCGGTGGGGCCGAATCGATTCGGCCAGTTCAGAAAGCCACGAAAATGGCTGTTTTTCTACAAACCCAAGGTTTCCAAATTTTGTTTTATACCACCTCCAACACTTAATATTCAACCCCAACCTGTTTTTAGACATAAAAACTCATCTTATATCTAATCCCATCAATTTATATCCCTTAAACCCAATTAGAATCTTCAATTTCAAGATTTAAACCAAAATTTAGGTTTTGATATTAATACCCAAAAACCAATCCTTTAACCCACAAATTATGAAATCAAATACACAAATAACTTATTTAGCAAGATTAAACACTTGCCTCAGATTTGTAGAGGTTGGATCGTCCTCGATGTCGCGGTTTGGCCGGAGTTCCCAAGCTTTTCTTCCTCTTTCTTTTCCTTTCTTCTTCTTTCCTTCTTCCTTTCTCTTTCTCTCTTTCTCTAATTGAGAAGGCTTAATCCGTAAGCCTCTTAATCCTTAAAACAAAAGTCCCAAATTTTATATGTTAATACACACTTTAAATGACTCGTTTACTCCAATTCGAGTCAACTGACTTAAAAATATTTCGGAGCCGAAATAAAACCCAATGACAGTCATTTTGACTATCTCGACCCTTCCGGGATCGATGGTACACTCAAAATCATCATCCGGAATACTTTGAAATATTTTATTTTTTTCGGACCTCAAATTCCCAAATTCTAAAATTCTCCAATTTAATTAAATTTATTTTCCCAAAAATTTAATTTCTCAGTCCCAAAAGTCTTGGGGTGTTACATTTACCATAGTCACAAATGTCCTTATCAATTACGTACGTATGGAAAGTCAATAACAAGGCATGCAAAACCACATGGATAATATATATTATTACTTATCGACTTATGTAATGCTTACGTGTAATCTTTTCTTTCTTTTTATTTCGTACCACAAAGACTTATGTATGTAATAAATAAGGTGCTTAGGCACCATGTGCTAAATATTTTGCAATTCCTAAGTTGTTATATGTCATGTGCTATTCTTATATAAATGTGGTTACCATTTATACTTGCTGGAATTTTGGGATGATACATAAATAATATATTCTGAATTTTATTCTTAAACAAATCTATTAATTCATATTTCTTTTTTCACTCCAAATTAATATTCTTTTAGGAAAAAATGTAAAACAATTAACATTCTCAAATACATGTATATAATCCACACATAAACTGAAAAATGCGACTGTGTGATAATTGAATAAATTCAATTCGCAAGTTTTCAAGTAACCCTTATTTAATTAGAGTCAATATAAACCAAGGTAAATCAATCCCTAAACATGCATCTATGTGTGTGCGCGTGTCAAACCATAAATAGATAAAGCATGTGACACAAAGTTAAGCAAAAAAACTCCTTTCGGGTAAAACCTTTTATTTCTAGAACTTTAAAGAATTTACAAGGCCATTGACTTACATACAACCTGATAATCTCCCATAAGTGTAAAGCACGATGTCTTTGTCAAACCTCCAAAGCAACCGCTAGAAATATTGACACAGAAATATCCGCAAGTGTCGGTTCTGATGTCATCGGCCGGAACTTTGCCTTTCCAGGAGGGCGGCAATGAAGAAGAAGGACGGTCTTCTCCACAAGGGTTGAACAAACTCAAAGTTGTGTTCTTGGGTTTCAAAAGGATTCACAAAATTTTGGCAATGATATGTGAATCAAAACATGAGTTTTGTAACTCAAAAAGGTGAAGACTTGAGCTAATAGAACTCTCAAAAATGTCTTTCCAAGTCTTGCAAAACAACTCCTCCGAAGTTGGCCTTTATAGGAAAACCGAGAAGAGTTTTAAAAAACTGAAACGCTATCCAGCGTCAAGTACCCCGAACCGGTTCGGGTGTACCACGAACCGGTTCTACACCCGAATCGGTTTAGCCGGCGGTTTGCAAAAATTCGCTGGCCTGGGGAAAAAATGCACAGCATTCTCCAAAGATTTTTCTCCATTTTCAAAGGGCCATAACTTCTTCACCGTAGCTCGGATTGAGGTGTTGTTTCTTCCAGTATCTTCATTACGGTGAGCTATACAACTTTCCAGTTGACCGATCGTCCCGACGCTTTTTGTAAAATTACTAAATTTCCCTTAAACTTCCCTATCGTGCCTTGTTTCACTATTTTGACTTCTCTTGCGTACCACTTGCATTACGAGCCTAAAAGCATGGAACGTGAAGTCGTTGAGGCGGATGAGAGACACATGTTGGAGATAATGAATGCTTGATTCCCGAAATTTGGATTGAGGCCGTCATGTGAGATCGTGTAGAGACGTGCCAAATGTTACAGCGTACGACATATACAAATGAAAGATAACGGACATGAGAAATATGTCCTTACAAATCTCCCCCTATGTCTATGCCGGTACATATATAAAAAAATACGAATTATCAAATACCAATTTTGCCTATACAAATCTACCCTCCCATGAACCCAAAACTGGAAAGATACAAATGAATAAGTCTGCATCGTTTGTTCTTCAAATCTTCAGGAATCTCAACGCTTTTCTCATCAGGGTGTGCAATTCAATGATCATAAATGTAGTACCTACACACATGAGATAAAGCAAATACCAAGTGACGTATCGAGTTTGAAATGAAATAAACGTAGATAACAATTTATGATGAAAGGGTAAGTCAAATCTCAAAACTCCCCCAAAATTCAAACTCCCCCATAAAATGATAATTCTTTCTCACCCTTTTTATGATGTCCCCAAATAGAAAAATGAGAAGAATAAATCAAACAAGCAAAGTCGGGGTGTCACGGTATTCAAAACAAGGCATCAATCAAATGGAAAACACGCTCTTGCAAAGAGATACTCAAAAAAATCTTCACAAACTATTTTTGATTTTTTTTTCAAATTTTTTCGTACAAAAATAAGATACCAATTTGAAAAAAATATGATACAAAAATCACACCATGGAATTAAACTTAAACAACCAAGTCATGGAAACGGAATGTATGGGTGTGAACACATTCGATAGGTAAATCAACTCAATCAATCATATGTGCACGATGCATATGTGTAACCTTAACGAATGAACATCAAAAGTATCCTTAGGTGTAAAGAAATTGTTGAATTTAGATGACATCGTCTTATACAAATCAACAAATCATAGTCAAATGATTTCCACACCAATAACGTCCAAAACTTTTTAGCACTTCTTCAAGACTTTTAAGCACATGCAAACCCGTTTTAAAATCTACAACCAAACTCCCATATATATATTTTCTTTTAGAGGTAATATAAATTCTCAAACATTGGAGAATCGGTGCAAAAACCTAAATGGCCCATAATTGGCACGAATTTCTTTTTATTGCCTATAAATTTTTCGGGATCTTTTGAACCTCTTTGGACCCCGGATAATAAAATTCCTCAATTTTTTAGGCCCAATTTAATGGTGGCTTACTATTCACAAAGGCTAAAAGAACCTTTCGCAGCCCTTCCCCATTTTCAAATAAAGCACACAAACTGACAAAACGGTTCTTATATGCACAATTTTCTTATCAAAATTTTATCGCGCTTGGTTCGTTTTAAGGACATGATTGAAGTGAAAACACCCAACCAACATGTGATAAGACAAGCACAATAATCAAACAAATCTGAGCATGTGTGCAATAAAGGAAATCATGAGTCAAACATGTAGGAAGTAGCACTTAATTACATCTTAATGACTCCAAACATTATAAAGCACATGGATGAATTGCCCTATTGTCTCAAAACACTATCAAATAATCACATGAATAAAATGGAATGATGTTGTGACTCGGTCATCCTAAGTGTCCATCCATAAACGGTGCAAACAAAATACAAAAATATATTTGGATTTTTCGAAATTTTTATCAAACTAAAATCTTTTTGTATTTTTCAAAAACAAAAATCTATACAAAAGTACATGTCACAACGCTAGCAAACCTAAATATCATGAAATAAAAACTAGCGTAAGACAAATATGCAAACACAATCATCTATATGATATGGCAAGAGAAGAATCATGTGCAAGCAAATGAGAATCAACTTGTCTAAAATCTAGCGTATCCAAAATTGATTTCCTAACCCAAACGGATGTGGCATGATGCGTGGGGATTTTGGGAACCAACAAAACACTAGACTTCGACTTCCTAGGACATGTTCTAAGATCAAAACAAAATCTCCTAAGGTGACCGTTCCTACCACAATGTGAACATGTATAAACGGGAGGAATGTTACCTAATGTGTGATGTTTTCTAACATCCTTGGATTTAGTTGACCCTCTAAAACAAATAATGGTTTTGGCTTTAGCATTAGAAGCATGAGAACACGATGAGCCATTACCATCACTATCAAACCTACTTGAATCGTTTAAATCATTTTTCAACTTCAAAATATTTGATTCAAGCAAAGAATTAGACTCTTCCAATCTGAGGGATTTCCTTTTTAAATTATCAATTAAACTTAACAGTTTATCGCGCTCCCCCTCAATTAAAGCAAACTTATCCCTAAGAGTCTTTTCACGTGCCGTAAAATCATCAATTATATTTTTTTTCCTCGACGGCACAAACGGGAACCCTAGAATTTTTTAAGTCCCTTAATTCCTTCTCTAAAACTAGGACTTTCTCATCACTCTTGTTTTTGGAAATTTTCAAAGAATCAAAATCAATACACAAATTACCAAAGTGCTCATGACAAATATCACTTTGAGTTTGAAACATTTGCAAATATTCAATCTTACTTTTAAAGAGAGAATTTTCTTTTTCCAAAACTTTAATTCTTTTGCAAAGTTTCAAATTCAAACTTTTTAATTTTTCAGCACGGTCGTGAATTTTGTAAAAAAATAGGCTCCTCATTAAATGGGCTTTCCATTGGAAAAATTGCGATTTTTCACAAAACTGATTTTTCAAAAGAAATCAATATCACACAATTTTACGAAAAATAGGAATACGCGATAAATTAGTGCAACCTGCTCTAATACCAATTTGACGACGTGAGAGGTCAAATTGTACCAAAAATTAAATCCTGGAAAAATCAGGATCACGCGATAAGCTAGCGTAACCCGCTCTTATGCCAATTTGAAAAATGCGACTACGTGATAATTGATTAAATTCAATTCACAAGTTTCCAAGTAACCCTTATTTAATTAGAGTCTATATAAACCAAGGTAAATCAACCCCTAAACATGCATCTATGTGTGTGCGCGTGTCAAACCATAAATAGATAAAGCATGTGATACAAATTTAAGGGAAAAAACCCTTTCGGGTAAAACCTTTTATTTCTAGAACTTTAAAGAATTTATAAGACCATTGACTTATATACAACCTGATAATATCCCACAAGTGTAACGCACGGTATCTTTGTCAAACCTCCAAAGCAACGGCTAGAAATATTGACACAGAAATACCCGTAGGTGTCGGTTCGGATGTCGCCGGCTGGAACTTTCCCTTTCCAGGAGGGCAGCAATGAAGAAGAATGACGGTCTTCTCCACAAGGGTTGAACATACTCAAAGTTCTGTTCTTGGGTTTCAAAAGGATTCACAAAGGTTTGACAATGATGTGTGAATCAAAACATGAGTTTTGGAACTCAAAAAGGTGAAGACTTGAGCTAATAGAACTCTCAAAAACGTGTTTCCATGTCTTGCAAAACAACTCCCTCGAAGTTGGCCTTTATAGGGAAACCAAGAAGAGTTTTAAAAAATTAGAACTCTATCCAGCGTCAGGTTCCTTGAACCGATTCGGGTGTACCTTAAAATGGTTAGACCCCCGAACCGATTTGGCCCGCGGTTCGTCAAAATGCGCTGGCCTGGGGAAAAATTACACAGCATTCTACAAAGATTTTTCTCCATTTTCAAAGGGCCACAACTTCTTCACCGTATCTCATATTGAGCTGCCGTTTCTTCCAAAATATTTTTCGTGGCGAGATCTACAACTTTCCAGTTGACTGGTACTCCGGACGGTGGCTGTAAAATTACCAAATTACCCTTGAACTTCCCTATCGTGCCTTGTTTCACTGTTTTGACTTCTCTTGCGTACCACTTGCATTACGAGCCTAAAATCATGGAAGGTGAAGTCGTTGAGGCAGATGAGAGACACATGTGGGAGATAATGAATGCTTGATTCCTGAAATTTGGATTGAAGCCGTCATTTGAGATCGTGTAGAGACGTGCCAAATGTAACGGTGTACGACATATACAAATGAAAGATAACGGACATGGGAAATATGTCCTTACAAATCTCCCCCTATGTCTATGACAGTACATACATAAAAAAATCTGAATTATCAAATACCAATTTTGCCTATACAAATCGACCCTCCCATGAACCCCAAACTGGAAAGATACAAATGAAAAGTCTTCATCGTTTGTTCTTCAAATCTTCAGGAATCTCAACGCTTTTCTCATCAGAGTGTGCAATTCAATGATCATAAATGTAGTACCTACACACATGAGATAAAAAAAATACTAAGTGACGTAACGAGTTTGAAATGAGATAAACGTAGATAACAATTTATGATGAAAGGGTAAGTTAAATCTCAAAACTCCCCCAAAATTCAAACTCCCCCATAAAATGATAATTCTTTCTCACCCTTTTTATGATGTCCCCAAATAGAAAAATGAGAAGAATAAATCAAACAAGCAAAGTCGGGGTGTCACGGTATTCAAAATAAGGCATCAATCAAATGGAAAACACGCTCTTGCAAAGAGATACTCAAAAAAATCTTCACAAATTATTTTTTATTTTTTTTCAAACTTTTTCGTACAAAAATAAGATACCAATTTGAAACAAAATATGATACAAAAATCACACCATGGAATTAAACTTAAACAACCAAGTCATGGAAACGGAATGTATGGGTGTGAACACATTCGATTGGTAAATCAACTCAATCAATCATATGTGCAAAATGCATATGTGTACCCCTAGCGAATGAACATCAAAAGTATACTTAGGTGTAAAAAAATTGTTGAATTTAGATGACATCGTCTTATACAAATCAACAAATCAAAGCCAAATGATTTCCACACCAATTACGTCCAAAACTATTTAGCGCTTTTTCAATACTTTTAAGGACGTACAAACCTGTTTCAAAATCTACAACCAAACTCCCTCATTAATATTTTCTTTTAGAGGTAATCTAAATTCTCAAACAATGGAGAATCGGTGCAAAAACCTAAATGGCCCATAATTGGCATGAATTTTTTTTATTGCCTATAAATTTTTCGGGCTTTTTTAAACCTCTTTGGACCCCGGATAATAAAATTCCTCAATTTTTTAGGTCCAATTTAACGGTGGCTTTGTATTCGCAAAGGCTAAAAGAACCTTTCGTAGCCCTTCCCCATTTTCAAATAAAGCACACAAACTCACAAAACGGTTCTTATATGCACAATTTTCTTATCAAAATTTTGTCACGCTTGGTTCGTTTCAAGGACAGGATTGAAGTGAAAACACCCAACCAACATGTGATAAGACAAGCACAATAATCAAACAAATCCGTGAATGTGCTCAATAAAGGAAAACTTGAGTCAAACATATAGTAAGTAGCACTTAATTACATCTTAATGACTCCAAACATTATAAAGCACATGGATGAATTGACGTATTGTCTCAAAACACTATCAAATAGTCATATGAATAAAATGGAATGATGTTGTGACTCGGTCATCCTAAGTGTCCATCCATAAACGGTGCAAACAAAATACAAAAATATTTTCGGATTTTTCAAAAATTATATCAAACTAAAATCTTTTTGTAATTTTTCAAAAATAAAAATCTATACAAAAAGTACATGTCACAACGCTAGCAAACATAAATATCATGAAACAAAAATTAGCGTATGACAAATATGCATTGACATCTGAGAATATGGAGATTAGCCCAACGGAATCGGACGGTCAACAGAAAATTACTCAAGTTGTTCAACATATTTCCAAAAATGTCTCAACAGATATCGATAAAGGAAGTAATAAGTCTAGGATTTTTTTTGACTCTATTAAACATATGGGTCAAAAAAATATTAATATTTCTTTAAGGGACAATGAAGATTCATATGGAGATATGCCTGCTCTAGAGGAAATTCCTGAATTATCACCTTTGCGGGACATTCCAAACTTGCCTTTAAAGAACAAGGAAGGTTCTGAAATTATATTATATGTGAAGATTCCGAAATTTGATCTTGGATTGTCTCAAAATTCTGAAAAAGCTAGGGGATTTATTGAAGAATCGGCTGGGAGAAATTGTAGAAAAATGCTATCGCAAATTACTCCAATTAGTAATTCTTTTGAGATTCTAGGGAACATTGAAGACTCCAATAAATTAGCTGAGAAAAATGGAATTAAGCAAAAGAGAGAAAAGGAAAAGGATTATTTTCCGTATTTATCTGCTGAGGAGAAGTCGGCTCTAAAACGCAATTCAAAGCGAACCGTTACTCGATTTCGTAATTTTTCTTAAGTCTTCTCTGCTTTAGCGCATGTAAGTGCTCTAGGAGAGGCTTTTTCTCCTCCCAATAAATAAATTGTTCTTGTTTAAAATATATATATATATATATATATATATATGACAAATATGCAAACACAATCATCTATATGATATGGCAAGAGAAGAATCTTGTGCAAGCAAACGAGAATCAACTTTTCTAAAATCTTGCGTATCCAAAAGTGATTTCCAAACCCAAATGGATGTGGCATGACGCGTGGGGATTTTGGGAACCAACAAAACACTAGACTTCGACTTCCTAGGACATTTTCTAAGATCAAAACAAAATCTCTTAAGGTGACCTTTCCTACCACAATGTGAACATGTATAAACGGGAGGAACGTTACCTAAAGTGTGATCGTTTCTAACATCCGTGGATTTAGTTGACCCTCTAAAACAAATAATGGTTTTGTCTTTATCATTAGAAGCATGAGAACACGATGAGCCATTAAAATGACTATCAAACCTACTTGAATCGTTTAAATCATTTTTCAACTTGAAAATATATTATTCAAGCAAAGAATTAAACTCTTCCAATCTGAGGGATTTCCTTTTTAAATTATCAATTAAACTTAACAGTTTATCGCGCTCCCCCTCAATTAAAGCAAACTTATCCCTAAGAGTCTTTTCACGTGCCGTAAAATCATCGATTAACTTTTTATCCTTGACGGCACAAACGGGAACCCTAGAATTTTTTAAGTCCTTCAATTCCTTCACTAAAACTAGGACTGTCTCATCACTCTTGTTTTTGCCAATTTTTAAAGAATCAAAATCAATACACAAATTACCAAAGTGCTCACGACAAATATCACTTTGAGTTTGAAACGTTTGCAAATATTCAATCTTCCTTTTAAATAGAGAATTTTCTTTTTCCAAAACTTTAATTCTTTTGCAAAGTTTCAAATTCAAACTTTTTAATTTTTCAGCACGCTCGTGAATTTTTTCAAAAATAGGCTCCTCATTAAATGGATTTTCCATTGGAAAAATTGCGATTTTTCACAAAACTGATTTTTCAAAAGAAATCAATATCACACAATTTTGCGAAAAATCGGAATACGCAATAAATTATCGCAACCCACTCTGATACCAATTTGAAGACGTGAGAGGTCAAATTGTATCCAAAAAAATAAATCCTTGAAAAATCAGGATCACGCGATAAGTTAGCGTAACCCGCTCTGATGCCAATTTGAAAAATGCGACTATGTGATAATTGATTAAATTCAATTCACAAGTTTCCAAGCAACCCTTATTTAATTAGAGTCTATATAAACCAATGTAAAATCAACCCCTAAACATGAATCTATGTGTGTGCGCATGTCAAACCATAAATAGATAAAGCATGTGACACAAAATTAAGGAAAAAATTCCTTTCGGGTAAAACCTTTTATTTCTAGAACTTTAAAGAATTTACAAGACCATTGACTTACATACAACCTGATAATCTACCACAAGTGTAACTCACGGCATTTTTATCAAACCTCCAAAGCAACGGCTAGAAATATTGACACAGAAATACCCGCAGGTGTCGGTTCTGATGTCGTCGGCTGGAACTTTCCCTTTCCAGGAGGGCAGCAATGAAGAAGAATGACGGTTTTCTCCACAAGGGTTGAACAAACTCAAAGTTGTGTTCTTGTGTTTCAAAAGGATTCACAAAGGTTTGACAATGATGTGTGAATCAAAACATGAGTTTTGGAACTCAAAAAGGTGAATATTTGAGCTAATAGAACTCTCAAAAACGTCTATCCAAGTCTTGCAAAACAACTCCCCCGAAGTTGGCCTTTATAGGGAAACCAAGAAGAGTTTTAAAAAATAGAAACTCTATCCAGTGTCAGGTACCCCGAACCGTTTCGGGTGTACCGTTAACCGGTTCGACCCCTGAACCGGTTTGGCCTGCGGTTCGCAAAAATTCGCTGGTCTGGGGAAAAAATACACAGCATTCTCCAAATATTTTTCTCCATTTTCAAAGGGCCATAAATTCTTCACCGTATCTCGGATTGAGGTGCCGTTTCTTCCAAAATATTTGTCGTGGCGAGCTCTACAACTTTCTAGTTGATTGGTTCTCCGGACGGTGGATGTAAAATTATAAATTGCCCTTGAACTTCCTTATCATGCCTTGTTTCACTGTTTTGACTTCTCTTCCATACCACTTGCATTACGAGCCTAAAATCATGGAACGTGAAGTCGTTGAGGCAGATGAGAGACACATGTGGGAGATAATGAATGCTTGATTCCTGAAATTTGGATTGAAGCCGTCATGTGAGATCGTGTAGAGACGTGCCAAATGTAATGGCGTACGACATATACAAGTGAAAGATAACGGGCATGAGAAATATGTCCTTACAAATCTCCCCCTATGTCAATGCCGGTACATACATAAAAAAATACGAATTATCAAATACTTTGCCTATACAAATCTACCCTCCCATGAACCCAAAACTGGAAAGATACAAATGAATAAGTCTTCATCGTTTGTTCTTCAAATCCTCAGGAATCTCAGCGCTTTTCTCATCAGGGTGTGCAATTCAATGATCATAAATGTAGTACCTACTCACATGAGATAAATCAAATACCATCGAGATTGAAATGAAATAAACGTAGATAACAATTTATGATGAAAGGGTAAGTCAAATCTCAAAACTCCCCCAAAATTCAAACTCCCCCATAAAATGATAATTCTTTCTCACCCTTTTTATGATGTCCCCAAATAGAAAAATGAGAAGAATAAATCAAACAAGAAAAGTCGGGGTGTCACGGTATTCAAAACAAGGCATCAATCAAATGGAAAACACGCTCTTGCAAAGTAATTTTCAAAAAAATCTTCACAAACTATTTTTGATTTTTTTTTCAAATTGTTTCGTACAAAAATAAGATACCAATTTGAAAAAAATATGATACAAAAATCACACCATGGAATTAAACTTAAACAACCAAGTCATGGAAACGGAATGTATGGGTGTGAACACATTCGATAGGTAAATCAACTCAATCAATCATATGTGCACGATGCATATGTGTAACCCTAACGAATGAACATCAAAAGTATCCTTAGGTGTAAAAACATTATTGAATTTAGATGACATCGTCTTATACAAATCAACAAATCAAAGTCAAATGATTTCCACACCAATAACGTCCAAAACTATTTAGCGCTTTTTCAAGACTTTTAAGGATATGCAAACCCATTTTAAAATCTCCAACCAAACACCCACATATAAATTTTCTTTTAGAGGTAATCTAAATTCTCAAACATTGGAGAATCGGTGCAAAAACCTAAAAGGCCCATAATTGGCATGAATTTCTTTTTATTACATATAAATTTTTTGGGATCTTTTAAACCTCTTTGGACCCCAGTTAATAAAATTCCTCAATTTTTTAGGTCCAATTTAATGGTGTCTTACTATTCATAAAGGCTAAAAGAACCTTTTGCAGCCCTTCCCCGTTTTCAAATAAAGCACACAAACTCACAAAACGGTTCTTATATGCACAATTTTCTTATCAAAATTTTATCGCGCTTTGTTCATTTTAAGGACAGGATTGAAGTGAAAACACCCAACGAACATGTGATAAGACAAGCACAATAATCAAACAAATCCGTGCATGTGTGCAATAAAGGAAATCATGAGTCAAACATGTAGGAAGTAGCACTTAATTACATCTTAATGACTCCGAACATTATAAAGCACATAGATGAATTGACCTATTGTCTGAAAACACTATCAAATAGTCATAGGAATAAAATGGAATGATGTTGTGATTCGTTCATCCTAAGTGTCCATCCATAAACGGTGCAAATGAAATACAAAAATATCTTAGGATTTTTCAAAAAATTTATCAAACTAAAAACTTTTTGTATTTTTCAAAAATTTTCAAAAACAAAAATCTATACAAAAAGTACATGTCACAACGCTAGCAAACATAAATATCATGAAACAAAAACTAGCGTATGACAAATATGCAAACACAGTCATCTATATGATATGGCAAGAGAAGAATCATGTGCAAGCAAACGAGAATCAACTTGTCTAAAATCTCGCGTATCCAAAAGTGATTTCCTAACCCAAACGGATGTGGCATGACGCGTGGGGATTTTGGGAACCAACAAAACACTAGACTTCGACTTCTTAGGACATTTTCTAAGATCAAAACAAGATCTCCTAAGGTGACCTTTCCTACCACAGTGTGAACATGTATAAATGGGAGGAATGTTACCTAAAGTGTGATCTTTTCTAACATCCTTGGATTTAGTTGACCCTCTAAAATAAATAACTGTTTTGGCTTTAGCATTAGAAGCATGAGAACACGATGAGCCATTACCATCACTATCAAACCTACTTGAATCATTTAAATCATTTTTCAACTTCAAAATATTTGATTCAAGAAAAGAATTAGAATCTTCCAATTCGAGGGATTTCCTTTTTAAATTATCAATTAAACTTAACAGTTTATCGCGCTCTCCCTCAATTAAAGCAAACTTATCCCTAAGAGTCTTTTCACGTGCCGTAAAATCATCGATTAACTTTTTATCCTCAACGCCACAAACGGAAACCCTAGAATTTTTTAAGTCCTTCAATTCCTTCTCTAAAACTAGGACTTTCTCATCACTCTTGTTTTTGGCAATTTTCAAAGAATTAAAATCAATACACAAATTACCAAAGTGCTCAGGACAAATATCACTTTGAGTTTGAAACGTTTGCAAATATTCAATCTTACTTTTAAAGAGAGAATTTTCCTTTTCCAAAACTTTAATTATTTTGCAAAGTTTCAAATTCAAACTTTTTAATTTTTCAGCACGCTCGTGAATTTTTTCAAAAATAGGCTCCTTATTAAATGGGCTTTCCATTGGAAAAATTGCTATTTTTCACA